>CM038794.1:247702098-248211750 GCA_021764765.1 Vicia sativa | reverse complement strand
TATACATACGAACATGAATAATCAGCAGAACAATGATACAATTATTTTGTAAATACTCATGTGTTTTAGGTGCAAAAAATGGCTGCCCTTTTAAGTTTGAATCCTCCTTGTAAGCCTGAACTTTGCACTCAGTATGTATCATCTTAGGAAGTTTAAGTAGCGGTGTTTGAATGCTCCGACTCTCCCAACTTTTCTTAGGCATTTAAAGATAGTGTCCAGCGGGCGCATTAATCTATCCACAACTTGCAGCGGCTCTACCGATGCCTTACTTTAATCTCCATTCGAGCATTTTCCGAACAATATGTGCTTCTCATTGAGTTCTTGCCCTGCCATATCTAAACTAATTGATAGAAAACACCACTACGCTATATCATTTTATTCGGACAATCGAGGTTGTAATTACGTAAACTAGTTGTAACAAGTTCCATATGGTGTAGTCGTTAGTCTCGACAAAGCATGGATAGACCAATTGTTCCTTCTATTTTGTTTGTCATTCCTCGTAACATATGTCGATAATGACAACAAACATAAACATAAAGGACACCAACCATTAGATCATGCAGTATGTTTGGCCAAGCACTATTCACAATGAGATAAATCATAATAAACACATATGAATCAATTTCTCTATTACAACCATGAAGCTAGTTGGTTATCCGACCTATCATTATATCTTATAACAGACATAACGAGATGTTGAGCTATTTGTGTATAACATTGTATTTCCCACAATCAAATTCACGGATGCATAATTCCACAATTTGTTTAACATGAACCAAATAACGGTTCAATAGTGTGACATATATTTAGCAAATTCCTATGATTATTGGCATGTGATAACATTCAACACTATAACACAAAATTGCGTAGCCTAAGTCGGTAATAGCATTAGCTGCGTTGGCAAGTGGAACACACATAAATTTTGTAACAGCCCTCTCTATTTCATATTCATATTGCTCTTGTTATAGTTAGAGCATTAATACGTTCGACAAGAATAGTCGATTCTAAATAATGAGAAATCAAGACACAAATCACGAAGAAAGGCATGATCGTTTAGGCGTAAAACATTAATTAGCAATTAGACATAAGTGAATATCGTTACTTATCTTTGTCGTTGTGCTCACGATGGTTTAATTTCGGGCCGGTTGCAAAGCAAGTCTCAATTGTTGGAATCATTCGAGGTGAATCCATTCATAAGCGTCTGGGAAGCGTGTCACAAATTAAGCGCCAAGTTGTTCAAACAAAGTGGACAAATCGGTTACTTGACATGGTTATCTTCCCAATCTTCGAGACGACAGACGGATCAATCCGCCAAATTTGCAAAATAGTGACTCCGACCGGAGTATTCTGACCGGAAAAAGCTCATTGCCCCGATTTCTTCGTCATCGCTGTTGGGATCCTCGGTAATATCAACGAAAGTTCGGAGGGCGAAGCATCATAACAGCAGGTCTGTCCTCCATATCTCGAACATAACCCATTACTGGATGAAGTATTCCATGAGATGATGCTTAGTGGAATTTGTTTTTCGTTATTCATCATCTAATAGGACATCCAAATTTCAGTTAAAAAACATAAATAGAACACAGAGAAGATGCTACATTTATAAAGAATAAAACATCTCCACTAAAAAGCATAACTCTCTTTATCAATCATCTCCTGAGTTATAACCGAACCCAGAACAGTTTTCTGGTCTGGTCAACCAATCCACCTAGTTCAGAAACGTCAGTCACAACATTCATACGAAGTTGTTCTATGATGATGACTACACAGAAAACTAACCAGATAATTGAATATAAAGCATTCATTAAAATACTTGATAACCATGACAAACCAAGAGTAATACACTTATCTTTTATCTCAGCTTCTTGTATCGCACTCTTACCGCTGATGGTGATCTAAGTAGGATGAGCTCGATTTGGACACTGGCTCCTTGCTAGATTTATTATTCAATGATTTCAGTCATGGTTAGAGAAGCTGCATAATGAAATAGTTGGCCTGCTGGTATCGTCCCAGCTTCGCCACTGTATCCATTTGCTTCCACTAACTGATTCGATGACGTGCTCGCCACAATCTGATTTAGTCTCCTATGTATGATCTGATGCAGCCTTAAGGTGTGATGTCGCTTGGAAGCCCTGGTTGAGTCAATGCACGAATCAATAGCAACCTCTTCCATTCTCTCAACCAGCCATCAATACAAAGAAAGATGGTTATTGATTGCAATACGAATCAGACAACTTGACTACTAGGCAGGTACTGAGTAAAACTCTAATAACAACATCAGAGTAATCGCCAAATGGACATTTTAATTATATAACAATGGTCTGTTGTAATCAGTAAATAAGACCGATAGAAATAACTTATCTTTCGACGGTGGAGTCGACGTATCGCGTGTTGCACTCCTATCTGTTCATAGCGGAATTCCTATTGTATTGAAGTCACCTCCTGAAATTGTGGCCGCCGGATGTCATTCATTCAGGTTTTAGCTTGACATAGCTGTTCAACTCCGAAGTTGGTGCCGACAACGTGGTGTCACAATAAATCATTAGAATCATTTACAATTGTCAGCTTCCAAACTAAAAGCATCTCTGATTGTCGATATTCCCCTCCAACCTGCTATTCACCTTCCGAATTAAGCAATTAAGCAACCAACCAGCAGTTATCACTGCGAGCGTTAATTCATAACTGTCGTGACAAACTATAACGACATCGTAACGAATTGAAATTTCAAATTAATTTAAGAGGAATCAAGTCATTCGTTGCGTCAAGCACTAAATGACAATAAACCGAATAGGAATTTATGAGGAATCACTTATCTGTTGGTATTGACGATGTAAATCCGAATTGATCGTCGGTATGGAAACTCTGTGATAACGTTAACGGGTCTTTGCCCTTCCGATCACCCTTTAACGGTCAATAGAGCACAAGCCTTCTACGGGCGAGTCGGAGGTCTTCTCGATCCGGAACCGGATCTCGATCATCCTCGAATCAATACAAATCCGTTTCGATGATGATTGAATGTGGACCTTCATTGGATTTCTGAACTAGACCGGGAACGTATCCTCTCTATTTTGCCGCATCGGGGATGTCTCCGCCTTACCGGATCCATTTTCCGATTGCCATTCACAAAGTGACCTTTCGTTTCAAATGTAAAACCTGTAGTATAAAGGCGTAGGTGTTTTTGCAACATATAGTGATAGACAACAGTGTGGTTGCTTAGCACATGTGGCTACCGGATATGGAATGATGGTGTCGTGGATAGCTAACACATGTACCAATGCACGCCGGGCAGGATTGGCAGTGACTCTTTCATTTTACCACAATTGTCTATACCTTCCATTTGCATAGGCTGTTGAGGAAATTTACCCACTACGCGGATAACAATACCCACATATTAGAGGTAAATCACAAAAGGAGTTTATTGTTTTGTGTGGAGAGTTTTGGGGCCCCGGTGGCGCCAATGTTCTTGGGGAAAACTATATATATGATCTTAAGATTCGGAGGCTCATACGAAGGACGCATGGCCTCCAAGCTACCGGTCTAGCTTACCCCACTGTTGGGAGCCCTTATAGATGGAGTAGATATCTCCTCTTTAGTGTGTAGTTTAGAGAGGGAATGAGAGAATGATCCCTTTCCCATGGCCCTAAGGCCTCTTTTTATAGCATTGCCCTCACTAATGATCATAATGATGCAACCGTCCGTTTAATACATGAAACCGTTACTTAATGATTCGTAACGTCCGTACCCGATCCATAAATAGCGTAATGTAAACCAATCCAATCCTCCTAGCCGGATAGAGGTCCGGTCATATCCCGGTTGACCCGTCTCTTATCCGATTCCGGAACTATGCCTGATAAGCGTCATAACCACTGTCCGAGATCCACCCCGGATGTCTACAAACCCTCCTCCGGTCTTATATCTCGGCTGGGAAATTTATGCATGATCACCCGTACCTAAGAAGGATGGCAAGGTACGAATGTGTGTGGATTACAGAGATCTGAACAAAGCGAGTCCGAAAGACGATTTCCCACTTCCTCATATTGATGTTCTAGTTGACAACACCGCCAACACAAGGTTTTCCTCCATGGATGGTTTCTCCGGTTACAATCGATCAAATGGCCTCAAGACATGGAAAAGACTACTTTTGTTACCGTTGGGCACTTTCTACAAGGTTATGTCGTTTGGACTGAAGAACGCAGGCGCCACTTATCAGCGTGCTATGGTGACATTATTTCATGACATGATTCATCACGAGATAGAGGTCTACGTCGACGACATGATAGCTCGATCACAGACAGAAGAAGAACATCTTGGTCATCTGCAGAAGCTATTTGACAGGTTGAAGAAGTATAGACTAAGACTTAATCCTAACAAGTGCACCTTTGGAGTCAGATCCGGAAAACTCTTAGGGTTTGTTGTTAGTGGTAAAGGCATCAAGTCGACCCGCCAAGGTTAAAGCTATTCAAGAAATGCCGCCCCGCACCGAAGGAAGTCGAGGTTTCTTGGGCGATTGAACTACATTGCCGTTCATTACACACTTAATCGCTACTTGTGAGCCAATCTTCAAGTTATTAAAGAAAGATCAAGTAGTGGAATGGAACGATTGCCGGATCGCTTTTGACAAAATCAAGGTACCTTCGTAATCCTCCTATTCGTCACGCCCGAAGGAAGACCTCTTATCATGTACTCGGTGTTAGAGAACTCAATGGCGTGTGTGTTGGGGCAACATGACAGTCTGGTCGAAAGAGCATGCAATATACTACCTTAGCAAAAGTTTACCGACCGTGAAACAAGATACTCACAAAAGAAAACTTGCAACGCTTTAGCTTGGGCTGCTCGCCGACTAAGGCAGTATATGTTGACTCACACTACCTTGTTGATTTCCAAGATGGATCCGATAAAATACATCTTTGAGAAACCCGACTCTCTCGGAAGAATAGCAAGATGGCGAGATGATCTTGACCGAATCGACATCCAAACACTTCTCGGCGATCAAAGGAAGTGTGGCCGATCATTTGGCTCATCAAGTAGATGACTATCGATCTATCGATTCAATTTCAGACGAAGATGTTTTACTAGTCAGACAGGAAGAACTGAGCCCGACGAAGGACACGAACAAGGATCCCGATGGACTATAGTCTTTGATGGAGCCTCAAACGCACTTGGCAATGGCATTGGCGCCATCATTATATCCCCTACAGGCGGGCATACGCCTTTCACCGCCAGATTATGTTTCAGTTGCACGAACAACATGGCTGAATACGAAGCGTGCATTATGGGTATTAAAGCTGCTATTGACTTAAGAATCAAATTCTTACAAGTGTATAGAGACTAAGCTTTAGTGGTCAGTCAGATAAAAGGCGAGTGGGATACGAAGCATCCGAATCTCATTCCGTATCGAGAGCATGTTCTGAGTTTGATCCCCTACTTCGAAGAGATTACTTTCAATCACATTCCACGAGAAGAGAATCAGTTGGCAGACGCATTGGCTACTATGTCGTCCATGTTCAAGGTTAGATGGGACAACGAGGCTCCCCAGATCATCATTGAAAGGTTTGATGAACCAGCATATTGTTATGAGCTTAACGGAGACTATGGCGTGAAGAGGTATCTTGAGACTCGGAATATCCAAGGGCATCTTAATGATAAGAAGTTCATGAGAAGATTTGCATCTAAATTCTTCCTCAGCAACGACATCTTATACAAGCGCAACCACGACTTGTGCTTACTCCGTTGTGTAGACCAGAAAACCGCGATGCGTATCATGGAAGAGTTACGAAGGCGAATTTGGTACCCACTCCGATGGACACACTATGGCTAAGAAGATTTTGAGAGCAGTTACTATTGGTCCACCATGGAAGTCGATTGTCACCGCTATGCTCGATCTTGTCACAAGTGCGGTTATGCCGACAAAGTGCACGTACCTCGGTACCTCTGAATGTTTTAACTTCTCCTTGGCCTTTTGCAATGTGGGGCATTGACATGATCGGAGAAATCAAGCCCACTTTCCAATGGACATCGTTTCATCCTTGTGGCAATTGACTATTTCACCAAGTGGGTCGAGCGACCTCGTATGCATCTGTTACCAAGAATGTTGTGGCTCGATTCATCAAGCAATCTTAGGCTGTCGGTATGGCACTCCGAAGGATTATCACGGACAACGGCTCTAATCTCAACAATAAGATGATCACCGAACTCGCACGCAATTCAAGATCAAGCATCACAATTCTTCTCATATCGGCCTAAGATGAGCGGCGCGATGGGCCGCCAATAAGAACATTAAGAAGATTATCTGAGAAGATGATGACTTACAAGGATTGGCATGAAATGTTACCATTTGCTCTTCATGGTTATCGCTTTTCTGACACGAACATCAACAGGGGCAACCCCCTTTTCTCTCGTATATGGTATGGAAGCCGTCTTACCCATCGAGGTTCAGATACCCTCAACGAGTTCTCCAGGCGAGTTAGGCGAAGCGATTGGGTCCACTCCTTGACCAAATTAACTTGATCGATGAGAAGCGACTCGCATCCATCCGCCATGGACAGATTTATCGGCGAATGATTAGAGCATTTAACAAGAAGGTCAAGCACCGAGTCTACCAAGTCGGTGATCTAGTAGTCAAGCGCATCATTCTTCCACAAGGTGATCCCAGGGGCAAATGGACTCCCACCTACGAGGGACCATTTGTAGTCAAGACAGTATTTTCCGGCGGAGCTATGATACTTAGCACCATGGATGGTGAAGACTTCCCACACCGTGAGCGAGACATAGTCAAAAATACTACATAAAGAGACCCGCTAGGTCGGTGGCCTAGGCAAAAATAGGGCATCTGGCGAACCAAAGGTTCGGGCAAAGTTAAGGATATATACAAAACATGTACACCAAGTCGAAAACACGAAAAGGCGGCTTGGGCAAAAAGGTATCCGGTGGGCGAAAACTCGAAGGCGGTCTAGGAAAAGTTAGGGATTTAAGCGTCGACTATGTCTCTTCCGGATCACCTACTTCGGACTACTATCAATTCAAGATTCAAATGGCGAAATCTACTCACTTTCTTTCGACAGCAAGGAGATGAGATAGTCGAAATATATGAGCACTAGCATAGTTGGAACTTAACGAGATTGTTTCCGCATAGCTTTTTACCTTTCTTGTGTACAAACTACTTGGCCATACGCCACCTTTCAAATAAATGCAAACTTCTTTCCCTTTACAATTTCTGTTGTTGTTATTTGCAATAAGTCCAACGTTTGCTTTGAATGACTATACGCATTTGACCATGAGAATCTAATCACAAACATACGAAAAGTGAACATACAAAAGTACTTACTACAGGCTCCAGGAATTGAGACAACGACGAAAGTCACCAATGCATTACCCGACAAAGCATGATCCCTACAAAGGTGTCACTCACAACACAACTTCCCCAGCAGAGCAAAAGGGAATCCATGAGCTGCAATTCCACTCGACTAAGTAATGTTACATCGGTCTCCAAGCAGTAACACCTTACCCCCAGTCAAGGTATTTATCCCCAGCGGATATCTCTCAGTCCGTTCCTTTTTCCCCAGCGGCAGTATCCAGACCCAAGACTTGGTCAGATAGTGCATCGGAGGAAACTACATCTTCATCCCCCATGCCAGAGATTACAACGGGATCCTGACTCTTCCAGCCCGGTCTCTCAGCAACTATCAAATGCTCTCCAGCGAGATCTACACTCTGAATCCCCAGTAGAACACCTCCTAAATTTCCTCAGCAGGATCTACATACAAGGTCCCCAACGGATCGCCTCCCAGATTCTCCTCGTGGGGTCTATATAGATCTCCAACAACGAGCTTCTCAATCTCTACCTTCCTCAACAATATCTAGGCCCAAGACTTGGTCAGATAGTGCATCGGAGGAATCCAGGGTATCTTTCTCAAAAGCAGGGACTTCCACCTACTCAATTCCCTAAGCAGGAGTCAGAAATCCTTAAACAAAGCATCCGCATCTTCTTCAAGATGGATATGTTTTGAAATATCACAACATCTATCATTCATACATTACTCATAAAGTCATAATTCATGCATATGTCATTCATACACACTGTCATGCATCATACTTTGCATAAAACTAACCAATATTCATCAAAGTTCCTCTTGTTTTCTCCAAAAGTGTAGTCACCCGCGCAAACAGTCGAGATTAAGCCCGAATCGACGGAAAACCATCGAAAGACCGCCCTTGGTTGTCCTCGACGGGTCCAGATTAAGCCCGAATCGGCGGAAAACTATCGAAAGACCGCCTTTGGTTGTCCTCTGACGGTCGAGATTAAGCCCGAACCGAGCGGAAAACTATCAGAAAGACCACCTCGGTTATCCTCCGATAATGGCAATGGATCAACACCGATGCTGTGAAGCTATCCACATTTTGCCAACTACTATCTCCCTCGGAGTAATCGTACGAAGATTTATTCGACCCTTCCTATTATCAAGCAACTATAGAGTCTAGCGTACGACTCGGTTGCCTTGGATGGCATCTTAAGCCCATCTCCGACCATTTATCAACATTTCTCCACTTTCGAATCGCATATATGGTTAAAATCAATACAAACCAATAACTTCATTCAAAAATGAACACGAAGTCTAACGTATGACTCCTCTAGATGGCATCTTAAGCCCATCTCCATGCTCCTTCGAAGCGTCTATAGAGCTAGCGTCGGCTCACTCCCGCATCGATCTTTCGGATGGCATCTTAAGCCGATCTCCGTCAATTCCCTATCAACATTCTCGAGTCTAGCGTCGACTCATCCTCCAGTAAGTATCCAAATGGCATCCGTAAGCCCATTCCGCATCATCCACCGAGTGCAAATTTTCGGGTGTACTCGTGTTCAATCATCTTCTACCTCCGGTCACGAAGACAAGCGTGTCAATCTAACCCTCCAGTACAAGAAGATTGAACAGGGGCAGTATCATACCCAAAATTTTCCCTCCATCTACTCAAGAGATTTCATACATCTATGCTCAAGGATTCCTCGAGAGTTGATCGACAAACTCTCTCTTAGACAATCAACCCAAACTAGGGTTTGGTATCTCTCAAGTCAAGATGAACTTCCAACATCTCCAATGGCCTTCATGCCTCCTCATATGCTTCAAAGATTCTCCATGTCAAGTTTCAAGCTTCACAGTCAAGTTTCCTCGGACAATTGCTCGGATGGTTGAAAATCGGTTATATTGGACAAAAAGTCAACTGTGGTCAACATACAACAAACTTCATAATTTTTGTCAACATCCTCATTTTGAAGTTACATTCATCATTTGATCAAGGGTTGATCATGATTCATCAAGAAAACTCAAGATTTGCTCAAAGTCAAACTTTCTAAATTAGGGTTTCTAGGTGAAAAGTCAACGAACTTTGGTGATCATAACTTTCTCATACTTTCTCGAAATTTCCCCACCAAAGCTCATTTTGAAGGAAATTCAATTCTCTACAACTTCATGTCTCACAAGAATGTCCAAAAAATGCTTCATTTGAGAGGTATAGCTCAAAACATTACACGTCATTTTCAAAGTCAACAAAAGTCAACTTTTGCTTTGAAGATATATTGAGCATGGTAACTCAATTGAGATGAAACCAAAGACATTGTTTAGAGGGCTCTTAGAGCTTTCCAAAAAGTCCAAGAACACTCAAAAATGTGGAAAATTGAGCAAGATACACCATTCACAAGTTGGGCAATTTTGAAAGAATGCACAAAGAGAGATACTTCAAAAATCAAATCTTTTGCAAATGGGCCTACTTTTTCTTCATCCTAACTTATTCCTCATGCAATTAGGAATATCCAAGCCCAATGCCACGAATTTTGATTTATTTTTCTATTTAAATTGTAATTTATTCATTTAAATGCAAATTAAATTTAAAAATAAATTATAAAATCAAAATTAATTGAAAGATTGATTTTATTCTCTTCTTAAGACCCAAGCAATCCATTAAAAGCCAGCAATTTCGAAATTGGATCAAAAAAGGCAAGATTGGATTGGAATTGAGCAAATTTTGAAAATTTGATTTTCATGAAAAATCAAATTTGATTATCATTGAATGGTGATTGATTCTTGCCAATTATGATCCCAAATCCATCCAGCATATATACCTGATGCATACCAATCACAAGAGGATGAAAAAATTGCCTTGGAAACCCTATTCTCAAACTCAAGAAACCGTGACATTCAAGCTACTAGCAATCCTAGTTCCAGCCATCCACAGCCGATTTGGAGGTGTCCATTTCCTTCCTTGAGGTCTTTAGAGTCGATCCAGACTCTTATATCATTCAAAAACATCAAGAATCGAGCAAATCAGAATTCGGTTTGTCAAACTTTTTCCAAATTCGATTTCTAACATTCATGCATTATTAACACGATTTGTTGTTGTTTTTATGATCAGTGATAAGTTTGCAAGCATTCTGGGTTGTTTGATTGCGTTTCCATAGCCTGGATCTCGATATGCCATAGTTAGGGTTTGTAACCTCGAATTAGGGCTTTGCTAAAACAGAAAAATTAGACAACAAGACCTATACCATTGCATTCGGAATGACCTGAGGAATCGATCCATGGTCTTAGATATAATTTATATTATGTTTGCTTGATTTTTTGAATTAGCCAGGGTCATAGCGTCGAATAACAGCCGACGCTAGCTTCAAATATTTGAATTAGGGACGATGAAGGTTCGCGCGCGGCCTGGGACATCAGGGAGCGACACTTGTCTTTCTTACATTTAATCCGTTTCCAAACAGTGAAGCACACATGGCTCAGTTGGTTAAGGCGTGGATTGTTCATGGATACTCTCCCTGGTCACGAGTTCGATCCTCATCAGGACCAGTTTTGCCTTTCTTTTTCCAAAACTCAACTTTTTCATATTTTCATATTTTATTATATTTTCATATTTTGCATTGTTTTAATTTCTTTTCATAATTTTTATTTTGCATTAAAAAATTACCAAAAAATATTTTCTTTTTACATTTACATTCTGAAAATCTTTATTTAATTTAATAAATTAAAAAAATATTTTTGCATGCATATTTATTTTTATTTGTAATTTTGCATTTAAATCATTGTAAATTAGTTTTTAATTATTAAATTGCATCTAAAAAATCCCAAAAATTTATTTTAACTTATTTATCTTATTTCCAGCATATAATAATTTTTCCATATAAAAAATTGCATTTTTTCTAACATTTTCTCTTATTTCGATTTCATCATATTTCCCGATTTCTCATTCGTTTCACAGGTTGCTCCGATTCAGACGATTCTTCCGTTTTCATTTTATTTTCCAATAATGTAATTGCATATGGGTTGTAATAGTTTTAATTAGGACTTTATTTTCCGCATTTTAAATTATGTATCTGCCCCAAAGCCTTGTAATAGCGTAGGACATTTACCATTTCCGCTTTACATTCCGCATTTTACTTTCCGCACCCTATAAAATTGCTAATAATTAGGCGTGTATGGCAAGACTAAAATTGAACATAGCCCACTAATCTTCAAGATAACATATTCTGAATTCAACACACTTCTTTCACACACGCACCCCTTAGGGTAATTCTCTCTCGATGCCTTTCGATTCAAAATGGTCATGTCCTCGAGCGTAGAGGTATTCTAGCACCGTTGCCTTCCAAACAAATCATCATAGTCCCTTCGATACAAAGATCATAGACCCACGATGTCGCCTCACGAATACATGATCTTGACCCTCGATTGTCGCCTCGAAAATGATGATAGTCCTTGAATGTGCTAGGATACTTCCTACAAGTTGCTTTCTATGACCATCCGATGTCCCTTCGAATGTCCCGCTTACATCCAACGAATGGAGCTACCTACCAACTAATGGTATGGCTAGCGCTATTCTAAAGGAATGTAGAAGTACAACAAAACGACCAATTAAGGTGGGTAAATAAGTCTTTAGTTGCTTGCTCTAAAAAATCAAATGCTTTTCACACCACACACTCTTTTTCAAAGTTCAATCTCTTTTCAAAACAAAACATTTCCGAACACTTTGTATACACTCCTACATGAGTCATTACAAAGTCAAAGCGAAATGCCCTTTGCAAAACATTTTTTTGTCAAACACACAGAAAGCAATTTTAAAAAGTGATCTAGAGCAACTAAGAGCCCGTAGATAACTACGGATGGAAAGGGGTGCTAATACCTTCCCTTTTCATAACCATTCTCGAACTCGAATCTAACGAAGGTCTTTTTATACTTTTACCTTCCCTTAATTGGATAAAAATAAAAGTCGGTGGCGACTCTTGCTATCCACACATTTGGATACAAAAATCCTACAAAGTCAGTTCACCGTATCACACGAAGCTAAGCAGATTGAGTTTGATCCTCCTGTGGAGACTCCGAATGTGATCAACGCACCTATGCCTAACCATGACAAGAGTTCCAATCTTTGTTGGCGATACTTATGTTTTCAACATAGATGACTTGACCATTCCTCCGATGACTATTAAGAAGAATTTGTTGCAAGCGGTGTCAATCCGGGATGCCCGGAATTGTCGTTGGTGCCCATCGCACACGATGGTTGTGCTTGGTTGAGAAGGCGTGTTCGATGCATGATGGATAACCGTGAGATACTATTTACGAAACCACCGTGCGAGAAGTTGTGTGAAGAAATGTCTAAGTTGAAGATTGACAATGCAAACGAAACTGTACCATCTGTGTGGGATACCTTGGGGCAGCCAAGTGGAAAATATGATTACATGGTGAAGTACACCGTTCCTGATAGTTACAAGATTCCTATTGAAAATGTTAAGGCGACCGGATGGGGTGACGATTTCCCAGAAGACTATGTTGATGTTAACACAATAAGGATTTCCTCTGCCGATCCTATGCCTAGAGTGGCGCCTCTCATTATTACTTCTCCCGGACCAGTTCCATATTCCTCTGACAAGGCTATCCCTTGGAATTATGGAGCTGATGTTTACTATCATGGCGTCAAGCAAGACCCTCTGACTATCAAGGATCTTACAATTGAAGATACCATTCCTGACATCGACAACATCACCGGATCCAGTAAGGTGACCAGAACCGGAAGAGTATTCTCTCGGATATCTCTCCTCTAAAGACACCGCGACTCCATTTCGCATTCCAATATTCAACCCATTCCCAAGCTAGAGGAAAGAACGGTGGCTCATCCTGCTCAACCGGAAGTACCAAAGGAAGTTCTGAACACCTCCAAACAAGAAATGGAGGAAATTCGAAGATTATCAAGAAGAGTGACTACAATGTTGTGGAGCAGTTGGGAGACTCCGTCCAAGATATCCATGCTTGCTCGCTCTTGTGCTCGAGGCTCATGCTAAAGCCTTGGTAAAGTTTACGAAGAATGCTCATGTGCCGCAAGACACTACCACCGATCAATTCGAAGTTTGTATTGCTAGCACGGCTGCCAACAACGCCTAGGCTTCTCGATCTTGATTTGACTCCTGGAAAGAAACACAACAAAGCCTTGCACATCTCGTTGAATGCAAGGGCACTACATCTCATGTCTTGGTGGATACCGGTTCTGCTTTGAATATCCTTCCGAAGACTGCTTTTGATCGACTTGATGTCGAAGGGTTGGTTCTGAGACCCAGTGACATAATCGTGAGAGCTTTTGATGGTTCCAAGCGAACAGTACTTGGAGAACTCACTCTGCCTGTTAAAGTCGGTTCCCAGACTTTTGACTCCACTTTCTTTGTCATGGACATCCGTCCACTCTTGCCTCCTTGGGCGCCCTTGGATACATGGGCGGGCATACCTCTACCTTGCATCGAGCTGTACCGGTGAAAGGGAAGGTTGTTACAGTATGTGGTGAAGAAGAGTATATGGTCAATCATTTACAGTCATTCTGATACCTTGGGATGGAAGGTGAATTCTTCGAGACTCCCTGTCAAGCTTTTGAAACAATACCCAGAGTCATGCCTGATGACTCTCCTGTCACTCCTGAGATTACACAAGCTTCGCCTAGGATGGCCTCGCTGAAAGATGCTCAAGCTCTTGTTGAACAAGGAGGTAGTGCTATTTGGGGACAGCTCCGATCTTCCTTCAAATCGACAAGGTGGTTTAGGCTTCACCATCAAGGGTCGGAAGATGATACGCCGCGACGTGCACTTCCCTTCCGCATCGCCGGTGGAATCCATGCTATAGAAGGCGGCGACAACGGCTTCGACATCGCAAGTGGATCTTCGACTCTAGATCATGGGCTCAACAATTGGAAGACCGACATACCAATCTCCTTTAGTCGAGAGTAATTGCTCTTGTTTTGTTTTGCTTTTCGTATTTCTTTATGTTTTAACAATAAACTTTGAAAGCCTAGTGCCTTGCCGGGGCATCATGGCTCGTTCTGAGGGTTATTATCTGTTGTTTGCGCTTTTCATTCAATAAATTCGTTGGACTTTTGCATTCAATTGTCGTTTGTTTTCTTTTACTTTATCACCCCTTCAAAAGCTATGTGTTTCTTGCACACACCCGTGATACATGCGAATCACTCCGAATCTAGTTAATAACTGCTATGCTAGTGCTAAATATGACTTCGATAATCCGATCTACCAAGCCGAAGACGAAAGTGAGGAAGATTGTGAAGTGCCGGAGAACTTGCGGTTGCTTCACGAAGAAGCGAGTTATCTGACCACATGAAGAGCAAGTTGAGGTTGTGAATTTGGGTCTGGCGAAGGCAGAAAAGAGATCAAGATAAGAGCGGGTCTTGAGAATAGTGTTAAAGAAAGGTTGGTTCAGATGCTACGAGACTATATTGAGGTTTTTGCTTGGTCATACGAAGACATGCCAGGGCTGGACATTGATATCGTGGTACACCGATTGCCGACAAAAGAAGGTTTTCTCCCGGTGAAATAGAAGGTTCGTCGTGTCGTCCGAGATGTCGAGAAAAATCAAAGCCGTTATGAAGCGGTTCAACGGGTTTCTTAGTCACCTCTTATCCCGTGGGTTGCAAATGTGGTACTCGTACCTAAGAAGGATGGCAAGGTACGAATGTGTGTGGATTACAGAGATCTGAACAAAGCGAGTCCGAAAGACGATTTCCCACTTCCTCATATAGATGTTCTGGTTGACAACACCGCTCAACACAAGGTTTTCTCCTTCATGGATGGTTTCTCGGTTCAATCGGATCAAAATGGCTCCGAAGACATGGAAAGACTACTTTTGTTACAGTGGGGCACTACGCTACAAGGTTATGCTGTTCGGATGAAGAATGCAGCGCCACTTATCAGCGTGCTATGGTGATATTGTTTCATGACATGATTCATCACGAGATAGAGGTCTACGTCGACGGCATGATAGCTCGGTCACAGACCGAAGAAGAGCATCTTGATCATCTATAGAAACTGTTTGATAGGTTGAAGAAGTATAGACTAAGACTCAATCCTAACAAGTGCACCTTTGGAGTCAGATCCGGAAAACTCCTAGGGTTTGTTGTCAGTGGTAAAGGTATTGAAGTTGATCCCGCCAAGGTTAAAGCTATTCAAGAAATGCCAGCTCCCCGCACAGAGAAGGAGGTCAGAGGTTTCTTGGGCCGATTAAACTACATTGCCAGATTCATTGCACACCTAACTGCTACTTGTGAGCCAATCTTCAAGTTATTAAAGAAAGATCAAGTAGTGGAATGGAACGACGATTGCCAGATCGCTTTTGACAAAATCAAGGAGTACCTTGAATCCTCTATACGATGCCAGAAGAAGACCTCTTATCATGTACTTGATGTTAGAGAACTCAATGGGGTGTGTGTTGGGGCAACATGACGAGTGGTCGAAAAGAGCATGCAATATACTACCTTAGCAAAAGTTTACCGATGAAACAAGATACTCACGAGAAAACTTGCAACGCTTGGCACCGACTAAGGCAATATATGTTGACTCACACTACCTTGTTGATTTCCAAGATGGATCCGATAAAATACATCTTTGAGAAACCAGCTCTCTCGGAAGAATAGCAAGATGGCAAATGATCTTGACCGAATCGACATCGGTACACTTCTCGAAAAGCGATCAAAGGAAGTGTAGTGGCCATCATTTGGCTCATCAAGCCGTAGATGACTATCGGTCTATGTAGTTCGAATTTCAGACGAGGATGTTTTACTAGTCACCGATTGTGAAGAACCAGGCCAGACGAAGGACACGAACAAGGATCCCGATGGACTATGGTCTTTGATGGAGCCTCAAACGCGCTTGCAATGGCATTGGCGCCATCATTACATCCCTACGCGTACATACTCCTTTCACCGCCAGATTATGTTTCGATTGCACGAACAACATGGCCGAGTCTGGCGTGCATCATGGGTCTTAAAGTGCTATTGACTTAAGAATCAAGTTCTTACGTGTATGGAGATTCACTTTAGTGATCGATCGGATAAAGGCAAGTGGGATCGAAACATCCGAATCTCATTCCGTGTCGAGCATGTTTTGAGTTTGATTCCTACTTGAAGAAATCACTTTAGATCATATTCCACGAGAAGAGAATCGGTTGGCGACGATTGGCTACTATGTCGTCTATGTTCAAGGTCGGATGGGACAACGAGGCTCCCGGATCATCATTGAGAAGTTCGACGAACCAGGTATTGTTATAAGCTTGCGAAGAGAAACCTTGGTACTATGGCGTGAAGAGGTATCTTGAGACTCGGGAATATCCAGGGGGCATCATTAATGATAAGAAGTTCATGAGAAGATTTGCATCTAAATTCTTCCTCAAGCGACATCTTATACAAGCGCAACCACGACTTGTGCTTACTCATTGTGTAGACCGAAACATAATGCGTATCATGGAAGAGTTACGGGCGAATTTGGTACCCACTCCGTGGACACACCATGGCTAAGAAGATTTTGAGAACGGTTACTATTGGTCCACCATGGAAGATTGTCACCGCTCGATCTTGTCACAAATGCGGTTATGCCGACAAAGTGCACGTACCTCCAGTACCTCGAATGTTTTAACTTCTCCTTGGCCTTTTGCAATGTGGGGCATTGACATGATTGGAGAAATTAAGCCCGACTTCCAATGGACATCGTTTCATCCTTGTGGCAATAGATTATTTCACCAAGTGGGTAGAAGCGACCTCGTATGCATCATTACCAAGAATGTTGTGGCTCGATTCGTCAAGCATAATCTTATCTATCGGTATGGCACTCGAAAGGATTATCACGGATAACGGTTCCAATCTCAACAATAAGATGATCACCGAACTCGCACGCAATTCAAGATCAAGCATCACAATTCTTCTCCATATCGGCCTAAGATGAGCGGCGCGGAAGCCGCCAATAAGAACATTAAGAAGATTATCTGAAGATGATAGTGACTTACAAAGATTGGCATGAAATGTTACCATTTGCTCTTCATGGTTATCGCACTGATGAACCTCCAGGGCAACCCTTCTCTCTCGAATGGAAGCCGTCTTACCCATCGAGGTTGGATACCCTCAACGAGAGTCCTCCGGAGGCGAGTTAAGCGAAGCGATTGGGTCATTCGCCTTGACCGATTAACTTGATTGATGAGAAGCGACTCGCGTCCATACGCCATGGACAGTTATCGAAACGAATGATCGAGCATTTAACAAGAAGGTCAAACACCGAGTCTACCAAGTCGGTGATCTAGTAGTCAAGCGCATCATCCTTCCACAAGGTGATCCCAAGGGCAAATGGACTCCCACCTACGAGGGTCCGTTTGTAGTCAAGACAGTGTTTTCCGGAGGAGCTATGATGCTTAGCACCATGGATGGTGAAGACTTCCACACCCGTGAACGAGACATAGTCAAAAATACTACGCATGAAATAAGACCCGCTAGGTCGAGTGACCTAGGCAAAAATAAGGGCATCCTGGCGAACCAAAAGGTTCGGGCAAAAGTTAAGGATATATACAAAACATGTACACCGCAAGTCGAAAACACGAAAAGGCGGCTTGGGCAAAAAGGTATCCGGTGAGACCCGAAAGGCGGTCTAGGCAAAGTTAGGGATTTAAGCGTACAACTATGTCTCTTCGGATCATACGCTTCCGGACTACTATCGGCATTCAAGGTTCAAATGGCGAGATCGGTCCTACTCACTTTCTGACAAGGGGATGAGATAGTGAAATATATGAGTACTAGCATAGTTGGAACTTAACGAGATTGTTTCCATAGCTTTTACCTTTCTTGTGTACAAACTACTTGGCCATACGTCACCTTTCAAATAAATGCAAACTTTTTCCCTTTACAATTTCTGTTGTTATTTGCAATAAGTCCAACGTTTGCTTTGAATGACTATCGCATTTGACAATAAGAATCTAATCACAAACATACGAAAAGTGAACATACAAAAGTACTTACTAGGCTCCGAGAATTGAGATGACAACGAAAGTCACCAATGCATTCCCCAGAGCATGATCCCCAAAGTGTCACTCACAACACAACTTCCCAATGAGCAAAGGAATCCACGAGCCAATTCCACTCGACTAAGCAATGTTACATCGGTCTCAAGGTAACACCTCACCCCTCAAGGTATTTATCCCGGGTATCTCTCGATCCGTTCCTTTTCCCAGTATCGGACCCAAGACTTGGTCGATAGTGCATCGAGTAACCTCATCTTCATTCCCGGCCGGAGATTACAACGGGATCCCGACTCTTCCAGCCAGTCTCCAACTATCAAATGCTCTCCAGTGAGATCGCACCCGAATCCCGATGGCGCCTCTAAATTTCCTCAGCGGATCTACATACAAGGTCCCCAGCGGATCGCCTCCAGATTCTCCTCGGCGGGGTCTATATGAGATCTCCAACAACGAGCTTCAATCTCTACCTTCCTCAACAATATCTAGGCCCAAGACTTGGTCGGATAGTGCATCGGAGGAATCCAGGTATCTTTCTCAAAGCGAGGACTTCCACCTACTCAATTCCCCAAGGAGTCGAAATCCTTAAACAAAGCATCCGCATCTTCTTCAAGATGGATATGTTTTGAAATATCACAACATCTATCATTCATACATTACTCATAAAGTCATAATTCATGCATATGTCATTCATATACAACATCATGCATCATACTTTGCATAAAACTAACCAATATTATCAAAGTTCCTCTTGTTTTCTCCAAAGCAGTATGATCGAAGGTCGATTAAGCCCGATCGACGGAAAACTATCTCGAAAGACCGCCCTTGGTTGTCCTCGGCGACTGGTCGATTAAGCCCGAATCGACGGAAAACTATCGAAAGACCGCCTTTGGTTGTCCTCCGACGACGGTCCAGATTAAGCCCGAACCGACGGAAAACTATCCGAAAGACCACTGGTTATCCTCCGATAACAGCAATGGATCAACACCGATGCACACAGGAAGCTATCCATATTTTGCCAACTACTATCTCCCTCGAGTAATCGCACGAAGATTTATTCGACCCTTCCTATTATCAACAACTATAGAGTCAGCGTCGACTCGGTTGCCTTGGATGGCATCTTAAGCCCATCTCCGACCATTTATCAACATTTCTCCACTTTCGAATCTGCATATATGGTTAAAATCAATACAAACCAATAACTTCATTCAAAAATGAACACGAAGTCTAACGTATGACTCCTCTAGATGGCATCTTAAGCCCATCTCCATGCTCCTTCGAAGCGTCTACGAGCCTAGCGGCTCACTCCCGGCATCGATCTTTCGGATGGCATCTTAAGCCCATCTCCGTCAATTCTCCTATCAACATTCTCGAGTCTAGCGTCGACTCATCCTCCAAATAAGTATCCAAATGGCATCCAAGCCCATTCCGCATCATCCACCAATGAGTGCAAATTTTGGTGTACTCGGTGTTCAATCATCTTCTACCTCCGGTCACGAAAGACAAGCGTGTCAACCTAACCCTCCAGTACAAGAAGATTGAACAGGGGCAGCTGTCATACCCCAAATTTGCCCTCCATCTACTCAAGAGATTTCATACATCTATGCTCAAGGATTCCTCAAGAGTTGATCAGACAAACTCTCTCTTAGACAATCAACCCAAACTAGGGTTTGGTATCTCTCAAGTCAAGATGAACTTCCAACATCTCCAATGGCCTTCATGCCTCCTCATATGCTTCAAAGATTCTCCATGTCAAGTTTCAAGCTTCACAAGTCAAGTTTCCTCAGACAATTGCTCAGATGGTTGAAAATCAGTTGTATTGGACAAAAAGTCAACTGTGGTCAACATACAGTCAAACTTCATTATTTTTGGTCAACATCCTCATTTTGAAGTTGCATTCATCATTTGATCAAGGGTTGATCATGATTCATCAAGAAAACTCAAGATTTGCTCAAAAGTCAAACTTTCTAAATTAGGGTTTAGGTGAAAAGTCAATGAACTTTGGTGATCATAACTTTCTCATACTTTCTCAGAAATTTTTCCACCACCTCTTGTTTTGAAGGAAATTCAATTCTCTACAACTTCATGTCTCACAAGAATGTCCAAAAAATGCTTCATTTGAGAGGTATAGCTCAAAACATTACAGGTCATTTTCAAAGTCAACAAAAAGTCAACTTTTTGCTTTGAAGATATATTGAGCATGGTAACTCCAATTGAGATGAGACCAAAAAGGTTGGTTAGAGGGCTCTTAGAGCTTTCCAAAAAGTCCAAGAACACTCAAAAATATGGAAAATTGAGCAAGTTACACCATTCACAAGTTGGGCAATTTTGAAAGAATGCACAAAGAGAAATACTCCTAAAAATCAAATCCTTTGCAAATGGGCCTACTTTTTCTTTATCCTAACTTATTCCTCATGCAATTAGAAATATCCAAGCCCAATGCCACGAATTTTTATTTTATTTTCCTATTTAATTTGGAATTTATTCATTTAAATACAAATTAAATTGAAAAATAAAGTATAAAATCCAAATTAATTGCAAATTTGATTTTTATTTCTTCTTTGTGATCCAATCAATTCATTAAAAGCCAGCAAATTCGAAATTGGATCAATATGGGAAGATTAGATTGAAAATTGACCAAAGTTTGAAGATTTGATTTTTTTGCAAAAAATCAAATTTGATTATCATTGATTATTGATCAATTCTTTCCCAAAACAATGTCAAATCCTTCCAGTACTTATACTTGATGCATACCAATTGAAAGAGAACGAAAAATTGCTCAAGAAACCCTAACCTAAAAGCAAAAAAATCGTGTTCTTCAAGCTACTAGCAATCCTTGTTCCAGCTCGTTTCAATTGATTTTGAGGATCCAAACATATTCCTTGACATCCCTGGAAGCATTCCAGACCTTCACATTGCCAAAAAAACATCCGGAATCAGAAAATCCGTGTTTGGTTTGTTCTTGAAAATTTCAAAATCGATTTCTCATATTCATGCATTATTAACACGATTTGTTGTTGTTTTTATGATCAGTGACAAGTTTGCAAACGTTCTGGGTGGTTTGATTGCATTTCCATAGCCTGGAGCTCGATATGCCATAGCTAGGGTTTGTAACCATGATTTAGGGTTTTGTTTAAAAGGAAAAATTGGACAACAGGACCTATACCATTGAATTCGGAATGGCCTGAGGAATCGAACCATGGTCTTAAATGTTATTTATATTATATGTGCTGCGTTTTTGAATTTGCCAGGGACTTAGCGTCGAGCCATGGCCGACGCTGGATTTTCAAAATTTTAAAATGAAGAAGACGAAGTCTCCCGCGGTGATAAGGCAAGTCAGGGAGCGACGCGTGTGAAAGTCCACTCACTTCGTTTTCAAACACAAACGCACACATGGCGCAGCGGTTAAGACTCTCACTATTTCTAGATGCCCTCAAGGGTCATGGGTTCGAATCCGTCCAGGGCCAGTTTTGCTTCTTTTCTCAACTTTGCATATTTTTCTATGTTTTTCATATTTTTAATATTTTGCATTATATTTTAATTCTCTTCATAATTTTTATTTATGCATTAAAACTCATCAAAAAAATGTTTTCCTTTTGCATTTATTTTCAGAAAATCTTTATTTAATTTAATAAATTAAAAAACATATTTTTGCATGCATATTTATTTTTATTTGTAATTTTGCATTTAAATCATTGTAAATTCATTTTAAATTATTAAATTGCATCTAAAAAATCCCAAAAATTTATTTTAGCATATTTACATTATTTCCAGCATGTCATATTTTTTCCAATTTAAAATTTGCATTTTTCCTAACATTTTCTCTTATTTCGATTTCATCATATTTTCCGATTTCTCGTTCGTTTCGCAGGTTCTTCCAATTCGGACGTTTCTTTACTATTTTCATTTTATTTTTCAATAATGTAATTGTATACGGGATGTAATAGTTTTAATTAGGATTTTACTTTTCGCATTTTAAATTATGTATCTGCCCCAAAGCCTTGTAATAGCGTAGGATTTACCTTTCTGCACTTTACATTCCGCATTTTACTTTCCGCACCCTATAAATTGCTAGTAACTAGGCGTGTATGGCAAGACTAAAATTGAACATAGCCCACTAATTTTCAAGATAAAATATCTAAAATCAACACACTTCTTTCACACACGCACCCCTTAGGGTAATTCTCTTTCGATGCCTTTCGATTCAAAATGGTCATGTCCCTCGAACGTAGAGGTATTCTAGCACCGTTGCCTTCAAAAAACAAATCATCATAGTCCCTTCGATACAAAGATCATAAGACCCACGATGTCGCCTCCGAATACATGATCTTGACCCTCGATTGTCGCCTACGAAAAATGATGATAGTCCCTTCGGATGTGTTAGGATACTTCCTACAAGTTGCTTTCTATGACCATCCGATGTCCCTTCGAATGTCCCGCTTACATCCAACGAATGGGGCTACCTACCAACTAATGGTATGGCTAGCGCTATTCTAAAGGAATGTAGAAGTACAACAAAACGACCAATTCTGAGTGGGTAAATAAGTCTTTTAGTTGCTTGCTCTAAAAATCAAATGTTTTTCACACCACACACTCTTTTTCAAAGTTCAATTTCTTTTCAAAACGAAACATTTCCGAACACTTTGTATACACTCCTACATGAGTCATTACAAAGTCAAAGCGAAATGCCCCTTTTCAAAACATTTTTTGTCAAACACACAGAAAGCAATTTTAAAAAGTGATCTAGAGCAACTAAGAGCCCGTAGATAACTACGGATGGAAAGGGGTGCTAATACCTTCCCTTTTCATAACCATTCTCCCGAACTCGTAATCTAACGAAGGTCTTTTTCATTACTTTTACCTTCCCTTAATTGGATAAAAATAAAAGTCGGTGGCGACTCTTGCTATCCGCACATTTGGATACAAAAATCCTACAAAGTCAGTTCAAGGGATGGAAGACACCAAAATATACTAAGTTTGGGGAGAGAGGAGAATCGACGTCGAACATATAGCTAGATACCTAACCGAGTCGGGATATGGCTAACAATGAGGGTCTTAGAATCAAACATTTCCCTCATCCTTAACCAAAGCCGTTTACAGTTTACGACTCGCCTCCAAATTCGATCGAAAATTGGTCGACACCGGAGAAAATGTTCCATGAACAGTTTGAGGGACATTCGAAATCGGTTTGGTCGAACTATCCAAAGATCAAGCGAAAGTTTCTTTGAGACCATCGACGACTATCTTAATAGGTTTAGGTCCCTAAAAGCTAGGTGTTTCACCCAAGTGCTTGAGCATGAGTTAGTACAGATGGCTGCTGGAGGTTTAGATTATTCCATCAGGAAGAAAGTCGATCCCACATTTGTGAAAAGTATGTCACGCTTAGCGGTGGTTCGACACCTGAGCATCGAGAGTTGAGAAAGTTAGACACACTAAGGCTAAGGTCAAGAAAGAGAGAGTGGCTTATGTCGACTATGACGACACAGAGCCCATATATGAGGCAGATTATATCTCGCCCACAGAAGCAGAGATAGATTTGGCTGAAATGAAGCCAGACACTTATGAATGCAAGTCACTTTTCCCTCAAAAGGAAAAAGTTTGTCCGTCGAGAGTAGCTCAAAATTTCCTGCCAAAACTTACACTTTTGATGTTAGTAAATGTGAGGAGATATTTGATGCATTAGTGAAAGATGGTCAGATTTTAATTCCCGTGGGTGCTAAAATGTCACCACTAGAGCAAAGAGAAAAAGAGGTTTTTGTAAATATCATAACTTTCTTGGTCACACTACTTCTCAATGTGTTCTTTTCGGATCCGGTCCAAAATCGCAAGAAGGCCGTCAAGTTCACCTCGAGGAGGATGAAGATTGACTCACCCATTGAGGCAAGAAGAGGCCTTGTTTACTGAGGTTGCGGAAATCAACGTGGTAGATGTTGAAAATTTCTCCGAAGATAATATGGTCGAGGAAAGTGAAGGGGAAAGTCCGTTAGTCAAGATGGCTGACGTTTACCCAAAACCTGAAGAGGAGCGGATTTCCTCAACTGTAGAGCCAAGGCTCGATTGTAGGTTTGTGCCCAAGATGCAACAGACTCACGCAGTGTCGAAAACTTCAGGTTGCTGCAGATTGCGAGGGGAAGACAACAGTGGAATAGAAGGGATCCTAGAAACGCCCCACCATCCAAACCTAAGACTTACGTTCCCCCTGCTGATGCTCCAAAGGATACTTGGATCAAGCCTCAATTAGATCTTTGAACGTCCAATGCGCACTAAGGAGGCTAAAGGCAAGTCGGTGATGAATTACCGTGAAGTTACTCGAGAGGAAAAGTCATGTCTCCGAAATTACATGGGAGGAACCCTATGAGCCGAACTCAATGGAGGCGTTTCCAGAGGAAGAAGCAGGCTGAAAGGTTAGCTGCTGCTGCTGCTGAAGATGCCAAAAGAAAGAATGGCAACCAGAAGAGATACAAAGTTAAGGTGGATCCGGTTGTGAAGCAACAAATTAAAAAATATGTTGGCAAACCTGTTGCCAAAGATTCTGACGAGGTTACTAGCGATTTCGCCTCGAGTCCAAGCAAGCTTCGACGTCTTGGTCAATGTTGTCACTATGTTGCCTGCAGAATACAATGTGCCCACTGATGTAGAGAACTCTGACGAGGTCGAAGCTGTCGAATTGGCTTCTCATAAGCCAACGTGCTACTTCGTGATGGATAATGGTTCTGTCGAGAACCAGGATGCTTTCTTCGAAAAGCCTGACATGGCCATGAAGAGCCATTTGAAGCCTTTGCTGATCAGGGCAAAAGTCCAAGATGTCACTGTGAACAAGGTGCTGGTGGATTGTGGTGCTACAGTTAACATTATGCCTTACCATACTCTGAAGAAAATCGGTATGTTTGACACCGACATCAGAACTCATAACGTGGTCTTATCAGACTACGAAGGAAATACAAAGAATACCATGGGGGTGATCCAGGTCAACATCACTGTTGGTTCAGTATCAAGGCAAACCATCTTCATGGTCATCAAAGGGAAGCCTAGTTACAATCTGCTGGTTGGTCGAGAGTGGCTTCATGGTGTCGGGGCTGTGCCATCATCTATGCATCAGCGCCGATAATTTGGAGAGAAGACGGCATTGCGAAAAATATCAATCGACCAAGGATATTTCTTGGTGATGTCAACCATGTCGGTCCAATGATTTCGACCGGTGGCTAATATTGCCCCATGCCTTCCAAATGAAGGATACCGAGTTTGTCGAGTCTTTTGTATCTTTGAGGCTACATGGAACTTATGGCTTTGTTTGGGACGTGGAGCCTATAGAGGATTTATATGCAGACCCTGCGCCTACTGGCTGGGGGCAACCAACCTCTGACGATGTCTGAGTTAGAAGCCTTGCAAAGGATTTCGGCGTATGTTGCCGAAAACAAGATCAATTCGCCCGGAGGTGAGGCAAACTGATGAGCCAGCAAAGGTTGGTTGTCAAATGAGGTTAATATGGCTGCTGCGAGCCAAAACCACCGAATATACAAGTGTCGAAAGAAGACGTCGAAGAGCATCGTCTAGATTGCGTATACGACGAAGAACCTTTAGGGTTCGAGAAAGATCCTATGGCGCCAGAGAAAATGCAGCCACAAGATCCTTTAGAGGAG
Source organism: Vicia sativa (assembly GCA_021764765.1). Taxonomy (NCBI): domain Eukaryota; kingdom Viridiplantae; phylum Streptophyta; class Magnoliopsida; order Fabales; family Fabaceae; genus Vicia; species Vicia sativa. The sequence goes on along the minus strand of CM038794.1, from coordinate 248,185,805 downwards.
GTCGACCTTGGCGAAAAGGGAGATAAAAGGCCCACATATATAAGCGCCAACATCGACCCAGAACTAAAAATGAAGGTAATCTCTTTGCTTAAAGAATTTAAAGATTGTTTTGCATGGGATTATAACGAAATGCCTGTTTAAGCGAAATTTGGTGGAACACAAACTACCAATGAAAGATGGGGCGAAGCAGAGCCCGCGCTCTCTTGTGGTGTCGAAAATAAAAGAGGAGATCGAAGACTTCTCGAGCAAGTTCATTCGAACGCAAGGTATGTCGAGTGGTTGGCAAACATTGTGCCATCCTTAAAAGAATGGCAAACTTAGAGTCATATTGATTTTAGGAATTTAAATCGCTACTCCAAAAGATGAATATGCCATGCATTCTTTGAAATGCTTGTCGATTCAATGCAGGATTTCAATATCTAAGTATGCTTGATGGTTATGCTGGTTATAACCAAATCTTTATTGAAGAAGATGTGCCAGAAACGGCTTTCCGTTGCCCTGGAGCGTTAGGCACCTATGAATGGGTGGTAATGCCATTCGGCCTGAAGAATGCCGGAGCCACGTATCAAAGGGTAATGAATTGATGTTTCATGATTTTATTGAAGATTTCATGCAAGTTTATATCGACGACATCGTGGTTAAGTCGAACTCTGAGTCGACGCATCTTTATCATCTGCGAAGATCGTTCGAGAGAATGAGACAATATGGATTAAAGATGAATCCATTGAAATGTGCTTTTTGTGTGCGGGCGGAGATTCATTGGACAAAGATCATGGACGTCTCAAATTTCATTGTTGGGAAAATAAACTTCAGGCGTTTCATTCCACTAAGGTGTTTTCACCATTCGAAAGAATGAAGAGTTCATCCGCATAAAGAGCATCGGAGGCTTTTGATGTAATCAAGGCATATTTAGTGGAACCTCCGTGTTGGTACCTCCTGTGGAATAAGCCTATGAGGTTGTATATAGCGCCTCAGATTCGACAATAGGTAGCATGTTAGTACAAGAAAATGTAAATGGTGTCGAAAGACCAATTTATTACCTTAGTCGAATGTTGAATGATCTGAAACTAGGTATAGTGATATAGAAAACTATGCCTTTGTTTGTATTTTCTTGTATCAAATTGAAGCAATATATAAAGCCGTTGACGTGTATGTTTCTTCTCATTTTGATATAATTAAGCATATGTTGTCCAAACCAATTTTGCATAGTCGAATTGGTAAATGGACCCTAGCACTTTCGAGTATTCCCTAACTTATGCGCCCTTAAAGGCCATGAAAGGACAAATTGTGGCAGATTTCTTGGTCGACCACTCAGCTATGGCCATGCCACAAAATTATGTTGGTTTCGTTCCATGGAAATTATATTGACGGTTCCACCATAAAATGGAGTGGTATAGGGTAGTCATAATTTCACCAAGTGGAATTCGTTCAAATATGCCATCGACGGCATGTGCACTAACAATGAGGCAGAGTATGAAGCTTTGATCACTGGACTTGAACTGCTGCTAGAACTGGGGGCAAGGAATGTTGAAATTATGGGTGACTCAGAGCTAGTAGTAAAGCAAGTGTCGAAGGAATACAAATGCGTCAAAGCAAACTTAATCATGTACTTCGTGCTAACGATAAGGTTGTTCAAACAATTTGAGCAAGCAAGTATCAGCCACATACCGCGCCAGGAAAATCAAGAAGCAAATGATTTGGCGCAAGAAGCCTCTGGGTACAAGAAGTCTGAAGATGAGGAAAGCATCCCGACAAGAGAAAAGGTTCGACGTACTGCTTTATACCCTTCAGATTTGTCCATTATTAAGTTAGGTGCATTTGATACCGAAAATTTGATGCTGAATCGTGGCCGATGGATGTAACACGTGGAGGCAGATGGAAGTAAGAACGTGTGGGCCATGAAACGAGTTAGAACAGTGCGGTCACGCCTCATTTAATGTTCACGATTTCGAAACGCCAACGTGCTACTGGGTCATGATTACGTGACGTCAGCGATGGGATGGTACAGTGTACCATGTTTTGGAAAGAAAGAGGAAGCGGTTATAGAGCTGGTGTTTCGACCAATTTTTCATAGATGCCATTATCTCACGAGGACAACAGGCATTCAAAGTATTTTGCAGAAGTTTAGAACATCGATCGTGTGTTTGAAAATGGCATCTCTGGGGGGCATTTTGTTGGGTCGAAAATACGCCAAGGCCAGCTGAAGGTACTAAGTCCTTAATTTAAAGGGACAATTCTGGAACTTCGTGGAAAATTCTAGAAGAGAAGGATATAATTTGGTCAAGAGTGAGGAATTTCAAGTCTCGATCGACCAGAGGAAGCCATTGATTCTTATGAGTGGTTATCTTGGGTTCGAATGAGTAAGCGATTCTTTGTCAAGTCAAGTCAAGAATTCACGTCGAGGCCGAAGTTGGAGATTATTCTTAGAGAAATTTAGCATCATTGTCTCAAGGCTTGGACGTAACCGTTGGAAGCGGGAACAGTTATTTCTCAGAAGTGCGCCAGGTTCGAATTTCAAAAGGAGGTGCAGAATGTGGGCAGTTGATTATAGTTTTGAAGGATTGGCGCTCGAGAGGTGGCGGGGATCCTATGGAGCGATTGCCTTCATGTTTCGTTGTAGCCGTCGATTTAGCATAGTCAGTTACTTTGTAAATACTATAAATAAGTCAAATCTCTTGTAATTTGGTGTGTTCATTCGTATGCTCAAACTGCTTGCAAAAACTCTGCCCAATTCCGCACTTAAGGAAGAAAGAGTCCGCAAAGCTTTGATGTACGTTGAATCACCAACTTTTTCAGTTAATGCAATCAAGTTTTATTTCAATCTTTATCTAATCATCGTTACTTTCTTCTAACCGTCGAGAAGCATTTTTATGTTCTTTTGTTTAAGTTTCGCACAAGTCCTGAGCTTTAAGCCTTGAGTCACGAGTCATTGCTTGGCTTGCCCAGTTTGGCTGTCGAAAACTCCCTTCGATCGAGGCTTCAGTCGTTTAGGTCACGGATTACTTATCTCGACCAAGCCTTAGTTTGTGTGGAAAACCATCATAGTAGTTTCCTCTAGCACTCGAACACGGTTCTTGCATAGGCTTCTTCGAACGAGATACTGTGATCACCAAAACTTAGCACACGTCTTGAGATCAATCTGGTCGATCTCGCTAGTAACCCCTAGTTTAGGACACGGGGAGGATCAGCGGTTGTTTACCATTTTCCACAGTAAACAGTTTCCCAAACTATAGCCCCTCAATTCTTACAAAAGATATTTTGATATGGGTTCACACCATCTCTAGCGAGCTTACTTTTAAAGATGATTTTCAACATAAGACCATATCATGCCAACAATCATATTGGGCCAAATTAACTTGGCTTAAGGAAACCCCTCCATCAAAATCCACCTTGGTATGGAAACTAATGCATAAAAACTCCCAACAAATGAAAACCTACCATTAAGATGATGTAATTTAGCTTCTAAGTGTAATCTACGCTCTTTGGATTTAGAATCATCAATTCATTTATTTTGTTCATACTTTTTCCCCAACAGTTATGGTCTTAGCTCTCCTAAGTGATTAACTTGCAAATTGATACCTCTTTAGTGCTTTCTCTCCAGCACATCTGTAATAGGTCTTAAACCCCTCAAGTCATATTGGTAGTTACTTATGCTATTATTTATGTCATAAATATTATTTGGTGCAAAATAAATTATTCTAGATTCAACAACAAATTCTATCACTGAAAAACGGGCATAAAAAGATCATCTATTTAGTTTCCCTAACAAATAACCACACCAAAGCCTCTCCATCCTCTTCTATAAGAGAATTTGATATTCTTAAACTTTTATAGTTCGTATTTATTCTAGAAAGACACATCTGATCAATGAAATTATATTGTATCCTCCTTATAGGCTATAGGTCAAATGCAATTAAGATGGAGTTGCTTTAAGATGTCGTGATCCGGTTGTTTGTAGAGGAATTTTAAAAAACAACAATGTTAAATTCTTGGGTTGTTTTGCTATTAACATTAACACTACAACTACTCTTCATACTGGAATCATTGAAGCTATGAGACCAATTGAAATAACTTTCATCAAAGATTGAAATAGTGAATTTCTTAACCCACCCCATGTCCTTTTTACTTACCCCTGTGAAATTCCATTTTTTTCCGGAAAACTGGAAATAAATTTTCGGTTAACACCCTATACAATACAATTCAGGTTGGGTTACGGTATGTTACCGGAAATATATTCCCGGTATCTGGATGCACTTAATCGCGCCAGAACCTTTCCCCTCCCTATAACAGCAAAAATTTTAAAAACAAACTATCTCAAAACCCTCTCAAACCTTCTCACCGAAATCAATTTTTCTCTCAAACAATCAACACAAATCATCAAGCATTGCTTAAATACAACAAGTAAAGGAATCAATCAAGCAACAACCAACTTTCAATCAAGTAAGTGATTTACACATTTTTAGAGTTTATATAAAATCGATTGAAATTAGTGAAATAGGGCTTTAAATGTGTTGCTTTTGTAGGTGTCGCCGTATCATGTAGGGGTCATACCCATGACATGCTACCTAGGTGTCGCCGTATCATGGAGCTTGCTAGGGATGGCATCGACAGAGGGTTGTTTCCTGACGGATCCGATGTCAGAGGCGTTTTGGAGGCCATTATGGCAGAGGCTTAGGGTGTCCTAGTCTACAGGAGGCAGCGGAGGAACGCCTCGAGGGTGACAGGCCAGCTCCGCCATACGCAGTAGTTTATTTTGATTGTATTTTGACTTCTTTTTTTTATTTCGTACTGTACCAGATCTGTATTATGGATACTATTATTATGAAATTTATTTTGGATAATATTTTTGGGTTTTAATTTGATTTAAAAATTGTATGATTTTAATTTGAATAACAAATATAAATTCTAAAGTTATTGCTTATAGTTAGTTTTTTCTGCAAAACTATCATGCCCATAACCGATTTTTTTGACAACGAACCGAAAATATACTTTCAGTTTCACTCAAAAATTTCAGAAAATTATGCATACCGAAAATAAATTTCCGATTTTATGAAAGACATTTTAAGATTTTCACGGAGTGCACTCCACTCTTATAAAATGATTAAAAAATTCACTTAAAATACGGCTTGAATCTACCTTAAAATTAGCCAAACTTGACTTTCAAGTCGTCATCCATTGTTCCTTTACAACTAAAGAACAAATTTCTAAATGTTTAAATCTTAAATCTAGAATAACATTCATATAAAACTTTATCAACAATGTATTAGGTCACATTTATTTTAATTTGTCAGGTATGTGAAATGTTATTTCGGGTGTTATTGAAAAATATGTTAAATGTTATTTCCGGTGTTATTGAAAAAATTTGAATTAGAAGAAATTTGATTTTTTTTTTTTTAATTTCTTAATCTATCTCTTTTTTTTAACTACCACACAAAATTTTAAAGATATTTCTAAAAATTAAAAATATATTTTCCGCAACACTGCACATGTAATTTATTCATTTTTTGAGATTCATTTTATTTTACAACAATTTTTTGTATTTTTGATTTTGTTCAAAGTTACTTACACAAAAAGTGTTTATATATGTGTCTTTTTCGGAAGTGCAATTCCGATTTATATTGGAAGTCCACTTTCGATGTCGTTTTTTATATTTTAAAGAGTAAAATCACAATTGATTTGTTTTGTATAAATAAGAATGCGAATCAAAAATGCATTTTTTATTTTCGAAAGGATATTTTCGAATTTTTATAGGATGTCTCACTCCATAGTTGGTTAAAAAATAATATTTTTTTACAATACTCTTTTAAAATTTCAATCAAGTACACATTTTAAAAAATTTATTTATTTTTGGTTACATCCTATAAAGTAATATTTTTTATTTATTAATACTTAAAAAATGCCAACTTTTATTGATTTGTCTTAGTTGGATTAAAAGCAAACCTCACGAAAATTAGAAAAGTGTTATTGTGTAAAAGGATGATGTAGTAAAAATAAAATTAAAACATTTTTCTTTTGAAAAGATGAAAAAACAAAAAACAAACCGTTGCAATTCCAACCAGAATGACACACGCAATTGAACATTTTCACAATTCTTCCAATTATAATTATAACCATAATTTGATTTTGATTCTGATTCAAACTCCCCCAAATCGTACCAATTACGAACCCTAGAATTTTATTTTATTTCCTCAATTTTGATTTTTCCATTCAGAATTTCCTGGTTTGGGGTTTATTCGGAGTGGTGAAGATGGTTGGTAAAGAGGTTGTTGTAATTATGATGTAATGCCTCGTGCCGTTAAGGTTCAACCGGTGGTTATGTTGGAAACTGTTCAGGAAATTGCAATATATGTTCATAGGTTTCATAATCTTGATCTCTTTAAGCAAGGGTATTGATTATTCATTGTGCTTTTTGTTAATTAATTGATTGATTGATTAATTAATTAATTGTTATTTTCGAGTTTTTGATTAATTGCGGTATTTTTTTGTATAGATGGTATCGAATTAAGATTACAGTAAGATGGGAAGATAATGAAAATAAAGCATTTGGTATTCCAGCTAGAATTGTTCAATATGAAGGTAATTTGTTTATTAATAAATTGTTAATAATGCTTTATCGTCAAACTTTGATATATGTTGTGCCTTGGGTAGGAAGTAATGTTAGAAAATGAAACAACAGTGAAGTACATTCGGGCGTGTGCGTAAAAAAATTGCACTATCTATGCGTTGTTAATGAACTCGAAATAAATATTGCATGCCCTCAAAGATAAATGATAAATGTTGAACTTTGTCTAGTGGCCCACCTTGCATGCCCTCAAAAACGGCCCTGGTTGAAAGGGTTTGGTAGCTTTAACTTCTATCACCTAACAAAGAATATCTCATGGTGTGTAAGTTGAGAAATATAAGAGCAAAGAGATAGAATGATTTGTTGTAGTAGGTTTTGTTAACTCTGGACTTCGCGAGTTGAACCTAGATATACTCTTTTAGTTATAGGTAGTTTATTTTATTATTATGAAATGTTGTGTAGGCAGTAACTGCTATGTAACCGCTATCTAACTGCTTTAGATAGTCAGAAACTCAGAATTATAAATATAGGGTGAAAGGGAAAAGGGAGGGGATTAGGTATTTTTGTATGTTGGTTGGTTTGGGAGAGACTAGGTTCTCTAATTCTTAGAGGTTGGTTTATTTTTCATTTGTTGGTTTTGTATACAGATTGTATTATATGTCAATTCAATAACTACCTTGCTGGAAGTTATATCCACAGGCTTTGTTCCTCTGTTCTACCGTTTCGATTCTTATCCTTTATTCACATGTTAATCATATCCTCAATATTTATGACTGGTACAGTGCCAGTTCTCTAATATATTGTCCTAAATAAACAATCACAATACCAATTTCTATCATACTCACTGTGTGATCAAAGTTGAAACTTGAGTCTCAAAGTTGTTGAAAAAGAAATAAGAGGTGGGATGTAAATCAGGATTACTGTTGTATTTCCCAAGTATGTTTCATATCTATGCATGAAATGTGGAGTTCTAATATGGTTACTTTTGATACTACTATCTGCAATATTTGTCGCTTTCTCCTTGGTTTATGGCTATTTTATTATCTTTAATTGTGAACTATTAGTGAAGATTTTTTCATGCAAACTTTATATCTGAGGTAAAAAAAATTGGTTCCGCAGCTCCTGATCTGGACCAAAGCAGTATTTGTGGAGTATGGAAGATTGATGACACAGAAAACAGTTTCTCAACACAGACCTTTCGGATAAAGTATGCCAGGCAGGATGTATATTTATGTATGATGATCTCATTCATCTTATCACGTAATAAATCTGTGGTAATGATCTCTCTGTCATTTCTTCTCTTTCTATGGGTATACCTATTGTGAATTAAATTATATCTTCATTCATGCCATTGTGCCGATTATTTATTTATTAAGATCCCCTAAATCATACCATGTAGTCAATAGAACACACATAACTTTCCATTTGCTTTTGGATAACGATTAAATTTAGAGTAATGAATTAGAAATTGAAAAGAATATGACCTTCCATTGTTTGGGAATGTTTTGTAGTGTGGATTATTGAAAAAACTGTTTATGTGAGAAATGTTTTCAAAACATGCTACTTATTATATTAAAAAGTTGGTTTAGTAACTATATACTAATGTGTAAATAAGGTTTGTCTACTCGTTCAATCATTGTTCACCATCTCGTCACAACGTAAACAAGTTTCAAGATGTACCATTTTGATATAACAAGATGACAAAATATGATTGGGGTTTACATGTCCTGATTTTCACATGTGAATTGGAAGTAGTATTAGAAAAGTAAAAAACTAGTGTAGCTATAATTGTGTTACTAAAGAGGATCTAATATAGCTAATACTAAAGATTTCCTAACCTTACGTAAGGAACCAAGTAACATGACATGTATATTACTCATGTGTTTAGCTCAATATTCTGATCCCATTAAATTATTTTATGTGGCTCTTATTTACAGGATTTAACTACAAATGGTGTTATTTTAAAGTTTGAGCTTATTTATGCTGCAGCACTTGAGGATGGGTGAGTCATAAAAGTAGTGTGTTCATTAGCCATCCAGGCACATGCTTTTTTCCTTTTCGGTTGACATTTGCTTGATGAAAATGGAATGCTGACTGATCCTTACCATCTACAGGGCTGATGTGCAAGCTTCTCCGGATGCTTTGCCGGCTGCTATCCATGAATTCCGAATTCCTCCTAAAGCCCTGTTAGGATTGCATTCTTATTGTCCAGTCCATTTTGATGCATTGCATGCAGTACTTGTCGATGTAAGTGTACATGTCAGTCTATTGAAAGCTGCCTCTAACACAGCTGCATCGAAGGTACCCAGGTTTGTTAGATGTTCTAATATTTTGTATGAATATACTAGGCTTTCATTTTAGTATTTTGTATTCATTTCATTGGTAAAATTTGAAGCAGTTTTGATTGAAAATTTGGTTCTGTATTATTGATTATGTTGATTATCATGTTCATGCTATCCATTTCAGCAACTCTGTCTACACTAACCTCTCTTGATAACAAAGAAGATATGATGTGATACACCGACACCAATATGTTGATATGACTTTCTAAAACTTATAAACTTGATAATGCTGAGATACAACATATAAAATAAATATTTTCAATATAAATTTTATAGGAATGATGAAAAGCCTCATTAATTTTATAGGTATCATTCTTTTTCAAGCATTAACCAGAGAATGTTTTGCATACTGATCAGGGCTTCAGAGATGTTGCTTCTCAAGATGTGAAAGATATCATGATTGTCAGAGCATTATTAGATTCTCGTAATATATTGCTGGAAGAACTACACAAAATTAACAAAGCAGTAAATGAAGCTATAGATACTTCAGATTTTGTGTCAAAAATGAATGATGTGAACTTAATAAATTTTGTGGTGCGAGCAAATGAGTTTGCAATAGATGGTGACAATTTAGGACAAGGCAAGCTACAAAATGGTCTTGAGGTCCTTGTTTTATTTCATGTTACACATCTTTAATTTTTGTGTGTGGCACTTATATTGGTTTTTCAGTTTCTTCTTTTATTGATTCTTTGTTCCTTTTTCTGTACAGAGAAAAAATGGTGCTCTGGATATTCTGGATGCTGAAAAGCTTCGTTCCCTGTCTCAGAATGAACTGTTGGATTGTTTTCATTCATTGGGAGATCAATTGTACTATTTATGGAAGATATTTTTAAAAATTCACCGGGAAAACAAGACAGAGATACTAGAATTTTTACGCAATGCATGGGCTAAGGATCGGAAATCTGAGTGGTCAATATGGATGATGTATTCTAAGGTAGAGATGCCTCATCATTATATAAATAGTGGTAGTGATGAATCTTCCCGACGTGGTATGCACAAAAGAGTCACCAGTTTGTGGAAGTTACCTGATGAGGTAAGTGCTTGCATGTTACTTTATACTGTGGTCATATATAAGTTGTTTCTAAAAAGCATTAATATTGTCTCTGAAATCATACAGCCTCTTGAAACGGCAATATCATGTGCCGAACTTCATCGTAGGAGCATTGCACAGATGCGGGTGAGCTCTCTACATGAATATTGTGACTCTTAAACTATGAAGCATTCATTTGCTTCATACAAACAGACACCGAACATGACGCTGACATGTCGACACCGTTAATAATTTCAAAAAGTAGAATAATTGAATGTTACTAGATATGTCGATTTTGTGTCGGTATCGGACACCAAACACGCCTTCAAACTGGAGTGTAGGTGCTTCATAGCCTTTAAGTAAGGGTTATTTAATGAATGCATGCTTTTTTTTTTGCAGATTAACAACCGTTCAATTCAAGACATGCAGATATTTGGAGATCCTTTGCGCATACCAGTTGTGCTTGTTGAAAGGGTGATGAATGTACCACGGCGCAGTACCAGTGAAATTTCACTTATGAGACATGTTGGATTTGTGGAGTCACATAGCTTAACAAATGGGCCCATCAGTGATACTTTAAGCAAGAAATGGGCACTACAAAGTAATGTTCGTGTGTTGAAGATTGTTGTCTTTGTGCATGGGTTTCAGGCAGGTCTTGTGGATTTTATTGCAAAATTGTACCTTGTTTTTTATTTAGGACTTGAGCATATAAGTATATCCACATATGTTAGTGATTAGTTATGTACTGTTTGATGAACTATTTGTACTTTGTAGCATTGTCAAAAGAGGGGAATACCCTGGAATAACTCATCAAACCAAAGCTGAAGAAGGGCCAGATAGTTCAAATAAGCTGGAAAACCTAAAAGCACAACCCCACTAAGAATAAATGTTAAAAAAGAACCTGGGGCCAGTTTTGACTTCAGCCCTTGTGATAAGTATCCAAGCAGTTGGGAAACCCTCCCATAAAAACTAGCTATTAAGGGGGAAGAACCAAGGCACCGAAATACTCTCTTTTGAGCATCCCATGCTAATACTGCTCAATGTGGGATTTGGTCTTTTTGGTCATCCCCTTCGTAGATAGCCCTTTCCGAGCCATTGAAAACCTGTCTCCGGTACTGATACCAATTGGTTAGTATCTGAGCATTTGAAGAAACCTCCCTTAAAAGTTAGCTATCAAAGAGGAAGGACCAAGCCACTTAAATACCCCACCCCACAGCCCATACTACTCAATGTGGACCTCGGCACCCCATAATACACTAATCCCTTTCACCTCTGATTAAACAAAGTAGAAAGTTGAAAATCCTAACCTCTTAAAACTTGGAAGTTATCTGACTTGGACTTTGTCTAGACCATTCTCAATTAAAGTTGTGCTTCATGGCCAGATTTCAAACATGGATCTACTACATAAGCAATACTTCTCAATTCTCATACAACTATGAATGTTGCAAGTTTTGGAAAAGAGTGGTCCCTCTTTTTTGTGTGGTTTCACCACTCAGAAAGAGGGTATCACATCTCAGCTTCAGGAGCAGAATTTTTCAGTTTCTCATCTTTTTCTTGACACTGATGTGGTTTACTTTCTATTAAAATAGGTTGTAGACTTATTGTTTCTTCTTTTCTTTTCTGTTGTTTTGTTTGGATCTGTCTTAAGTTTCTAAAGAAATGGTAATCGTTTTTATACTGAAGTCTTCTATTTTTTTTACCTAGTATACTAAAGTTGGTAATTACTATCTTTTGTTATATAGTTGAGTTGAGCTGACATAAATTGAATTCACTGCCCAGCCATATGCTGTTTGGAAATGCATGATTTGCTTACTCTCTTAGCTATGACATTCAATATTTGATTTCTTAGATCATGAAGAAATATCATACACATAATATGCATAATTTTCATTCCAGCTACGATGTTTGCTTCTATGGTTTTGTTCATCTCTAGTTAAAAAGTTGATTAAATGCCTATTCTTCATCATTCAAAATGTTTTAGGGGCATCATTTGGATCTACGACTTGTTAGGAATCAATGGCTTTTGATAGATCCCAAAGTAGAATTTCTCATGTCAGAAGTTAATGAAGATAAAACATCTGGAGACTTCAAAGAAATGGGACATAGGCTAGCTCAGGAAGTTATTTCATTTGTTAAAAGCAAAATGGACAAAGTAACAAAGTATGGGATATTGGGAGATATTAAGTTGAGTTTTGTTGGACATTCTATGGGTAATCTCATTATAAGATCAGCAATAGCAGGTACGTCGTAATCATATAAAAGAGATGCTGTTGATCAATTGAAATTTGGTACTAAATTTTGTCCCGTGTTTGCAGATAGCTCGATGGAGCCATATCTAAGACATCTACATACATATGTTTCAGTATCTGGTCCACACTTGGGGTATATTTATAGTTCAAACTCATTATTTAATTCTGGAATGTGGTTTATGAAGAAACTAAAAGGCACACAGTGCATTCATCAGCTCACCTGTACGGATGATCCAGATTTGCAGAAAACGTTCCTATACAAACTGTGTAAGGTAGGAAAGTGTCCTACAAAGGTTGGGATCAAATGACAGGCATGAGCTCAAAGGTCTTGTTTTTTACATGCCATGTTTGTTTTGATGTCTAATTGGAGTTATTGGTTATAACTGTTTTTCCAAGTAAAATTTCCTTGCATTTGAAAATGACAAGTAATGTTTGTGTGATTTTTAAAAGCTGGCATATGTGATCTGATTTATGAATTCCTCAAAGTCGATGGCAGTTTTCTTGTGAAATGAATTCTGTTGAAAAGTCCTGCATTGAATGACTTGAAACTGTGTTTATAAGCGGTGGTCAGTTCTCACCATACAAGCTGGTCCAAAATTTTTAAATTTGAGTCTATTCAAGATTTGTTGAACCACCTCCTATCGGACCATACTCTAGATATGTTAAGAAGTTCCACAGTGGATGATATATATGGCTTGAAAATTTGTTTATAAGTGGTGTGCAGTCCTCACCTTACAAACCAGTTTTGTAAGGGTTGAGTTAGACTCAATCATATTCCCGAAATCCTAAAAAATTCCGTAAAATGTGATTCTGGCCTGTTTTTTCAATAAATGTTTGATAGTTTCTTTGTATTTGTACATAATGACTACTTTTGGTATGAATAGTTCGACTAAAAAATAACGACGGGAAAACACGAAGACATGTTAATGAAGATAAATTGGGTAACTGAAAATGAATGGATGTAACAATTAGATTTTGCTCAAAGTTGTGGGGAGTTATTTTCTGGAAATGAAAACTTAAGTTTTGTTCAATTTAAGTGTTTTCTGTTTTAATTTTTATAAAGTACACTTAAAAAAATGAAAAAGAAAATAGATTTTAGTGAATCATTCATACATACATGGAAATAAATATTATGAAGAGTTCTTAATGGAGTTATTTCTTTTGCACTCTTCTATTTTTTCAGAAAAAGACTTTGGAGCATTTTAGGAATGTTATCTTGATATCTTCTCCTCAGGTTTTGCCTTCTCTCAGAATTCCTTAAATCATTTTTAGGAATGCAATTTACTGTTCCTTGTGGCACATTTTCTTTCACTCAAAATTCTTTGGCTCATTTTAACTCATACAGTACAAAATTTCAGGATGGTTATGTGCCTTATCATTCTGCTAGAATTGAATCATGCCAAGCCGCTTCGCACGACACTTCAAAGAAGGGTAAAATGTTCCTGGAGATGCTTAATGCTTGTTTGGACCAAATACGCGCCAACCCCTCAGAACGTCGAGTGTTCATGCGCTGTGATGTCAATTTTGACGCCACTGCCCATGGCAAGAATTTGAACTCTTTCATCGGCCGGGCTGCACATATTGAGTTTCTTGACTCCGACATTTTTGCGAGGTTCATAATGTGGTCTTTCCCAGATCTATTTCGATAGCAATTGGCTGGTACTGTCATTTGTCTTCGCCCAGTATTCAAGTTCTGGATTCTTGAACTTTGAGATGTTTATATGAAATACAGTTGTGTACATTTTTAGGAAGAGTCAAGGGAATATGGGTGTAGTCATTTTAGTAAAAAAATTCTCTCTATAAGGATGGCTAAAGAAATTCCCTAAATTAAATCCATCTTTTGAGAAATGATGAATGTATTTGGCGCCAACATAGACAGAGACATACCAAGAGCCTTTTGTACTTTACAAATCACGGCAAGCTTAACATCTCTTTTTGATAGAGGGCTTTCTCCTCACTTTCATCCGGCCATAAATCATTTTCTCTTTTGAGTTTGAATTTTCACTTATAAATAGATAGATGATTTCTTCTCATTTTCAAAACAAAACAAAAAAAGTATTTTTATATACTTTCTTACTCTCTACCCTCATCTTTCTCATTTCTTTCTTTTTCACTAATTTCACTAAAATGTCCTAGTGCTTTGAAAGTAAAAAATAGGCGAGATACATTTTTTTCTTCCTTTTAACTTTTACTCGGGGTCCATTATGGTCCTTTAACTTTTAAAAAGTTCAAATCAATCCCTTAAATATTAAAAACGGAGCAAGTAGGTCCTTTATGTCCAAATATCAATAACGACGTTAACTTTTGTTGATGTGGCAGGTGACATGTAAAATTCAATTTTTGTGACCGATATAGCGCCAGAAAATAAATCGGACACTAAATAAAAAATTTTGAATTCTAATATATTATTCATCATTGGTAAAAATGTTAATTAATAAATACTTTTTGTAAATAAATTATCCACAGTTATGCCCACAATAAGGTATCCGTCGGTAATTTCCCAGATCATCACGCTTGATAATGTAGAAATTTATTTTCATTTTAAAAATATTTTCTTTTCATTGTTTTTATTTTGCATTACTATGATCATCACATTTATATATTTCTCAGATCTTCACCATTGAATATTTTCTTTGCTGTTATTTTGCATTTCTAAAAAACACACGTTTTATTTTCATTACATTTATTTCTCTTCATTTAAACAAAAATATGAGAAGTTATCTCTTCCAACAAACCCTAACCGACACACTCTTTACTTTTTGTCTCCATCCACCTTGAACATCAAACCCAGACATAGGAATTTCTTTGTAGTTTTCCAAAATCAATGTTCTTTATTTTATTCAACGCTCAAATTCCGATTTTAGAATTCTTATCCTCTTCATTGTGGCAGATCTATGTGACCCTACTTGATACATTCCCTATATTATACTCCCTTTGTTCCTTTTTAAGTGTCGTTTTAGAAGAATTTTTTTGTTTCTATTTAAGTGTCGTTTTAGAGTTTAATGTCATAACTTATCAATTATACCTACTTTCTCAATAAATGAGAGAGAGTGCATGAATGAATTTATTAGGAAAGAGAAAATAAATGAGAGTATAATAGAAAATGTAACTCTAACAATCCACTATCTTGGTTGAAGAGTTTTATGCTAAAATGACACTTAAAAATAAACTGAGGGAGTATAAGTCAGGATAATAAATGTTCATCAAAATTATTTACAAATTCAATTGTTAACATTCAATCCTCTTATCTCTTATTTAAAAACACTCTACTTGATATATATATATATATATATATATATATATATATATATATATATATATATATATATATATATATATATATATATATATATATATATATATATATATATATATATATATATATATATATATATATACTATAGCGAATTACATAACTATCGTGTATGTTTGGCTATTATATTTGATGGCAACATTGGAGATTGGTGATAAACGAACGATTGGGGGTTACCGATAGTTCATGATTTTCCTGAAGTATTTTCTGAAGATGTTCGTGATTTGCCGCCTGCACGCGAAGTGGAGTTTATGATTGACTTAGTTCTTGGAAATAGTCTGGTATTGATGGCTCCATATCGTATGTCACCATCTGAACTGAAAGAGTTGAAGAGTCAATTTGAGGATTTACTTGAGAAGAGGTTTATTCGTCCTAGTGTGTCACCGTGGGTGCACCTATTTTGTTGGTTAAGAAGAAAGAATGTACTATGAGGTTATGTGTAGATTATAGACAGCTGGACAAGGTGAGCATCAAGAATAAGTATCTACTTCTGAGGATTTATGATTTGATAGATCAGTTGGTTGGTGCAAGTGTGTTTAGTAAGACTGATTTGAGGTCTGCATCGTGTGAAAGCTGAAGATATTTAGAAGATTGCTTTTAGGACGAGGTATGATCATTATGAGTATATGAACAAGATTTTTCATCAGTATCTGGATAAGTTTTTATTGTGTTTATTGATGATATTTTGATATATTCGAAGACTGAATAAGATCATGCTGAGCATCTGAGAATTGTATTATCTGTGTTGAAAAAGAATCAGATGTATGTGAAACTTTCTAAGTGTGAGTTTTGGTTGAAGGAATTGAGTTTCCTTAGTCATGTGATATCGAGTGATGGTATTGTTGTTGACCCGTCAAAGATTGAGGTTGTGTATCAATGGGAAACTCCGAAATCTATTTATAAGATTAAAAATTTTCTTGGTTTAGCAGGTTATTATCGGAAGTTTATTGAAGGATTTTCCAAGTTAGATTGGTCGTTTACATAATTGACTAGAAAGGGTCAAACTTTTATTTGGACTGCACAATGTGAAGCTAGTTTTCAAGAGCTTAAGAGAAGGTTGACAACCGATCCTCTTTTGATTTTTCCTAATCCTTCAGAACAATTTGTTGTGTATTGTGATGCTTCTTTGATGGGTTTAGGAGGTGTGTTGATGCAGAATCGACAAGTTGTAGCTTATGCTTCAAGTCAACTAAAGTACATGAAAAGAATCATCCGACTCATGATTTAGAGTTAGCTGCTGTTGTGTTTGTATTGAAGCTTTGGAGACATTATTTGTTTGGATCAATATTTGATGTGTTTAGTGATCACAAGAGTTTGAAATATCTGTTTAACCAGAAAGAGTTGAATATGAGACAAAGGATATGGTTGGAATTCTTGAAAGATTATGATTTTAATTTGAATTACTATCATGGTAATGCAAATGTATAGTTGTTGCATTAAGCGGGAAGTCTTTGCATATGTCGATGTTGATGGTGCGAGAGTTGGAATTACTTGAGCAATTTTGAGATATGAGTTTGGTTTGTGAAGAGACTACTTTTGGAGTTAAGGTTGGTATGTTGAAGCTTACTAGTAGCATTCTTGATGAAATTTGAGAGTGTTAGAAATCTGATTTGGTTTTGGTGGATAAGTTGACATTGATTAATCAAGGTAGAGGTGACGATTTTTGGATTGATGAGAATGGTATCATGAGATGTCGTGATAGAGTTTGTGTTATGAATATAGTTGATTTGAAGAAGATAATCCTTGAAAGGGTGCATCGTAGTGGATTGAGTATTCATCTTGGAGCTACTAAGGTGTACCAAGATTTAAGAAAGTTGTTTTGGTGGATGGGTATGAAGAAAAAGATTGTGGAATTTGTGTTTTCTTGTTTGACTTGTCGGAAGTCAAAGATTGAACATCAGAAGTCGTCTGGTTTTATGCAACTATTATCTATTCCTGAATGGAAATGGGATAATATTTCTATAGATTTTGTTTCTTGTTTACCTAGAACACCGAATAATTTTGAGGCTATTTGGGTTATTGTGGACAGGTTGGTGAAATCTGCTCACTTTATTCTGATAAGGATGGATTATTCGGTGGAGAAACTTGCAAGGTTGTACATTGAGAAGATTGTCAGTTTGCATGATATTTCGTCTAGCATTGTATCAGATTAGGATACAAGGTTTACTTCGAGATTTTGGGGAAGTTTGCAGGATGCTTTGGGTATGAATTTGCGTTTGAGTTCTGCTTCATCCACAATCAGATGGAAAAACTGAGAGGACGATTTAGTCACTAGAGAGCATTTTAAGAGCTTGTGTATTGGAACAAGGGAGTGCTTGGTATAGTTATTTTCCTTTGATTGAGTTTACTTATAAAAACAGTTTCCATTCGAGTATTGAGATGGCACCGTTCGAGGCTTTGTATGGTAAAAGGTGTATGACGCCTTTGATAGTTTCCTAAGGGAGAAGAAATTTGTGAAGTTCACAACTGAATATCGAGTATATGTAAGAAGAAACAATAATGAATTGTTTATACTTTGTCTCTATGTTGATGACTAGTAATAACACATAGCTGCAAGAAGGAGATCGAAGACTTCAAAAGTGATCTCAGCAAGGAATTAAAAATGTCTGATCTGGATGACATTTCATATTTCAGTTGCATCGAATTCTACAAGAATAGTAGAGGTTTGATGATGCATTAAATAAGACATGCAAAAGAAATTCTCAAGATATTTGAGATGGAAGAGTACAACTTGACTTCAACACCTACATAACCAATACTACAACTGTCGAAAGATGCAAATGAAGATGATGTCGAACAACCAAATATAGAAGATTTATTGGGTCAGTAAGATACTTTTGTCACACAAGGTATGACTTAACATATAGTGTATATATGATAAATAGATTCATGCAGAAGTCAAATGTATCACACGCAGCAGCGACGAAGAGGATACTCACATGAAAGAAACTCTTGACTATGACATTTTATTTCCTACAATCGATAAAGGAAAATAATGCAAGTTAGTGAGATACACCAATTCAATTTGGTGTAATGATGTCGAGGATATAAAATCCACAACTAGATATGTGTTTATGCTATGTGGTGCACCAGTTGCTCTATGTTCGAGAAAGGAACCAATAGTGGCATTATCTTCGTGCGAAGTAGAGTACATATATGTTTCTCTTTGTGTATGTCAAGCAATATTGATGGTGAACCTGGTCGAAGAAATCATAGGGAAAGATCATGAAGCAATTGCCGCGAAAATCAAAAATATGTTAGCTATCAACCTAGCGAAGAAATCGATAGCACATGGTTGAAGTAAACACATCAAAATGAGCTTCCAATATCTACGAGAGCATGTAGCGGATGGAAAGATGAACTTGGAACATTGTAGAACTGAGAAATAGATTGTATACATCATGACGAAGGGCGTGTAGGTCAAAATATTAAGAAAGAAGACTACGAGCTATGATGAATGTAAATAACTTAGACATAATGAGTTTGGTGATGTGTTAAAAGTGTAATTCCTTGTGTCGAAGTAGGTTGTTGCTCGACACAAGGTGTGTCGAAGCAGGTTGTTGCTCGAACACAAAGTGTGTCGAAATAGCTTAATTTGTCGAGTTGTATAACTATCGAAGTGTCGAAGCAAATTACTTCACACAAAATTTTGATTTAGATCTAAAATATGTATTTTGTGCTTTTATAGATTTTAGCTTTTTGACTTAGGAAGAAATCTAACCTAAAACTATAAATAAAGGGAGTAAACCCTATTTTTGTAATCAACTCGTTGATTATTCACAAAATTTGTAGTTGTAAGTGAATAAAGATTTTCACGGTTTGTGGGCAAAGAGAAACTCTACAAAAACCCTAATCTTTTTTCTTCTTTAATTTTCTTTTCATTATCATTGTGTGGTAATAACAATCTTGTTCATCAAGATTGATAGAAATTTTCAATAGATTTTAGTGGATTTACAACAAACATAGATACTACTCCATCCGTTTCAAAATGATCGTCGTTTAAATTTTTTCCACACAGATTAAGAAATACAATAATATTATCAAAACCATTACATTTTTATTAAATTAATCTAATTAATTTATTGAATATAATGTACAGAATAATAATTAAAAAAAAATAATTGAAAAAATAATAATCATTACTATATTAAAAAGTGAAAATGACAATAATTTTAAAAAGAAGAGAGTAATTAGTTGAAATCAAATCAACTCGAAAAAATCAACTCTACTCAAAACAAACACAAATTAATAAATTTTTTTAAAAGCTAAAAACAATACACCATCTAAATATATTTATAAACAACAAAAAATACTATAATTCTTGATCACTTTTATAAACAAAAATTAATTATTACTACATTATTTAATATTGTAATTTCTAATATATTCATTTTTATTTATTTTTTATATTCCTTTAAATTTAATAAAAGATATTATAATAAATTTAATAAATATTTTAATCAAAATTTTAATAAGTAAATATATTTAATTAAATTTTTAATAATCGTGAAAATCATTTTTTATTATTTATAAAGTCTAGATTAAACAAAGTATTAAACTAATAAAAATTTCTATTCGGTTGAAATTATATTTTAATTACATTAAGCTCTTATTTACCATCTTACCGATGGATAAATATTTGGTTTGATTTTCGACAAAGTTCAACTTCTTCTTCCTTTTCATTTAACCTAACAACCTATACAGCTCTGATTCAAGCACGCGCCGGTTCATCTTCCGTAGTGAGTTTCTTCTTCACCGTCATTCCTCAGGTTACTCTCTCCACACTTTTTTTATTTTTCAATTTTTCAATTTTCAAATCTTCAAATCTTCATCGTCGCGGCCGCGAAACCCCCCGCGACGGCAGCTATCAGCCGTGACAGTGATGGCCGCCGCACCTTAGCGGCCGCGATTGCGCGCCAGCGCGACTAGTTGTAGATGCTTTTGAATTGATGAATTAATTTAGGTTAAATTGATATATGAAATAGGTGTGTCATTGTTACAATGAATAAGAGATTTAAGAAATCAGACTCAAATAGGAGAGGAAAAAGAAGGAAGTCATCCGGTGGTGGTTTTTCGCAGTTGGATGCACCTTCTGCCAGTGTTGTGTTCCGTTTGCTATGT
The DNA here is from genome assembly GCA_021764765.1 of Vicia sativa. Classification (NCBI taxonomy): domain Eukaryota; kingdom Viridiplantae; phylum Streptophyta; class Magnoliopsida; order Fabales; family Fabaceae; genus Vicia; species Vicia sativa. Next base: position 248,165,188 of record CM038794.1, on the reverse strand, counting down.
CCTGCTACTAGAATTGGTGGTGTTATTGGTAAAGGCGGTTCGATTATTTCGCAAATTCGCCAAGATACTGGCGTCAAGGTTAAGATTGAAGAGCCTGTCCCGGGATGCGAAGAAAGAGTTATTACTTTTTTGAGTTCGGATAAGGAGAGTGAAGAAGGTAGCGCCGAGCAAGGAAAGGAGGTTAATAATAATAATGATAATGATAATAATAATAATAATAATAATGATAATGATAATAATAATAATGGCGATGGTGGTGATGATGAGAGTGAAAACAAGGGGAAGGATGATGAAGGGAAAGATAACGGGGATGATATTGAAGAAAAAGATTCTGTTTCTGTTGAGGATTTGCAGAGCGAGAAGGGGAGTTCAAATTTGACTATTCTAAAGGCTGTGACATTAGTGTTTGAGAGGATGGCTGAAGGAGTAGAGGAAAATGGTGAAGGTGGTGATGAAAGTAAAAAAGCTTCGTATTTTTCTTTAAGGCTACTTGTGCTTTCTAATCAAGTTGGATGCATTTTGGGAAAGGGTGGAAGCGTGATAAAGCGAATGTCAGCTGATAGCGGGGCACATATTAAGATTCTTCCTAAAGAAGAAATTCCCTCGTGTGCGACGGATTCTGATGAGCTAGTTCAGGTAAATGTCTTTAAAACTGTCTGTGCTATAATGGAGAAGGTGTATATTATTATTCCGTAAATAGCTGTTGTTACTTTTTCAAATGTTATTTGATTTAACTTTCCAATGTGCATTTTACACGAATGCATTTTAGTAGTTTTAGTGAATATACACGATAAGCAGCTTGAGAATAAGTACTGGTTTCCATTAGTTTCTATATTGATGCATTTCACTTTCTGTTAGATGTGGTCTTGCGTGTTTTCATGTTTCAACATCCCTTTCAATGGTGTAGATTACAGGAGGAGTAGAAGTTGTTAAGAAAGCTCTTCAATCTGTTTTTCAGCAGCTTTTGGATAATCCATCTCGCTCCCATGAATCTATCTCCACCAACCTTACTGGGCCGTCATCTCATTCCTTTGGTCAATTCTCACAAAATAAACGAAGTTTTGCTGGTCAAGGAGCATCTTTTGCTACTGGGCCTAATGAAATTCCTGTTTTCCATTCTGCTCCAATGATTCCCAAGTTTCATGAAGGCCCCCCCATCCGTGGTCGCATGAGGCTTCCACCGGAAATACTTACTTTCCGTTTATTGTGTCCTTCCGAAAATGTAGGAAATTTAATTGGCAAGGGTGGATCAATAATTAAGACCATGCAACAAGAAACAGCTAGTGAAATCAAGGTTATAGAAGGCAATCCGGGTTCAGAGGATTGCATTGTCATCATATCTGGTCCAGCGGTATTGTACAACTGTCCCATTTTTTAATTTGTGCCATTGTTGTTGAGTCACATCTGTTTTTCACTGATATTAGTTTAATAATTACAGCACCCAGATGATAGAATATCTCCTGTGCAAGAGGCTATATTTCGCGTGCAAAATAGAATATCCAGGGCTATTCCTGATACCAAAGCGCAAAATATGTTCGCAAGGATCGTTGTTTCGTCCAATCATATAGGTTGTCTCCTTGGGAAGGGTGGTTCCATTATTGCTGAAATGAGGAATTTATCAGGTGCCCATATTCGTATGTTGGGAAAAGATAAGGGTCCAAAGTGTGTTTCAGAAGATGATGAAGTAATGCAGGTTCAATTTCTACCGAGACTGATATTGGTGTACATTTAAAATCTGTCACTTTATCCCATGTGGTATAATTTTCATATTAATGCCGCTATCTTGTAATTATTTAGATGAAATTAAACCACTCCTCTTAATACACGGTCAATAGGACCTATAATCTATAACAAAGTAATCATTATATCATATTCTCAACTAATATAGCTTTTCTATTGTGAAGTTGGAATAACTGCCTGATAATTACATTTACATGGTACTAATTTATCAATTCGTTAAATGACTGGGATGCATGCTTTGTGATTGGTCTATGCTTGATTTAAACAATTTTTTTACGAAATATTATTTGATTTTTCAAATGGTTGTCGTTATCCTCTTTACAGGTAAGTGGAGAAATCGAGGCAGTGCATGACGCTCTTTTGCAAATAACAACAAGATTAAGAAATCATTTCTTCCGCGATGCATTTCCGTCTGCTGATTTTCCTTCAAATTCTGGATTTCTGGATCAACATTCTTCATTCCCACCTTATTTGGGAAGGCGGGGACTTTCACCTCCCAGAATGTATTCTGACCTAGGTCCACCACCTCTACATGCTGGTTTTCCCCTCGATGATCACCCTCATTTTATGAATAATATACATAGACCAGGCATTCCTCCTCACATATCTGAAAGGAAGCCTTGGGGTCCTAAGGTATTTGACTACTTTTGTTTTACCCACTGCCTATGTGTTGAAATTAGTCTTGTTGAAATTATTAAGATTGAACTGAATGAGAAGGAGGAACTGTAGTACAACACACATTGTTTGCATCTAAGTAAATGTGTATGTAGTTATTTCATAAAATAGATTTTTTAAGCTCATGTGATGTTTATTCTTATTTTTAATTCTAAAAAATATTTGAAGTTTCTTATTGTATGAAATATTTCATTTGAATTTAACTTCGTTGATCTATTTAATTTCGTATACCACATAAGGTTATTGCTGCATCCCTATAAAATTTCATATGGTATCAATCTTTAGGTGCAATTAGCCGTTACGGTTTAAACAAGATATTTTCCCTTACTGATATGGATATGAATTGTTTGAGTTAATCGTATTGGATATTTGTTTCTAGGGAATACATGAAGGTGGTGGACACTTGGGCTTGCCAGAATTTGCAGGGGGTCATCGAAGAATTTCTGGATTCGCAGGGTGTGTATATCACTGTCAATAATTTTATCATCATTATTTTTCAAATTTCCTTCTAAACAATCTTCCTATAACTGTGTTAATAACGGGGTTTCATCATGCAGAGGAAGCCTACCAATTATCACTAGTACCACTGTTGAAGTTGTTGTTCCCCGAGCTCTGGTGCCTGTAATATATGGGGAAGATGGTGAATGCCTGAAACAAATACTCCAGGTGAGGCCATTGCATCTGACAATTGATGATATTAATTTTGTTGTTTTTAGCTGGCTGTTGGAGGATTTTTTGTGCAAACAATTTAAATATTTGCCTGATCCACTCATACATGGACTCACCATCCAATATTATTTCACATAAACTTGTGCGTTATAAATTTTCACGTGATACACAAAAGGGTCCTACACCCTGAATGCTTTGTGCTGAGAGGTGAGTGATCGTGCAAGTTTCTTCCTGTTGAAAAGGACTGTTACCTTTTTCTGTTTTAATTGGAAAACAAATTGTAGGATGCTCATGGGGTGGTTATTGATGAAAATTATGAAATCACTGATTTTGATGATTTTGACATTTACAATGTCATGCACACTTGCAGATATCTGATGCAAATGTTACTATTACTGATCCAAAACCTGGAGCCTCGGAAACTAAAATTATAATATCTGGAACCCCCGAGCAAACTAATGCTGCACAAAGTCTTATTCAAGCATTTGTCATGATTGAGGGGGAGTCTGGTTGATCTATCCAATTGGGTAATACACTGAATCATTTTGTTTCTTAAGTCTGGCAGATGTAATTGAGCTCAGTTTTTGGCATAATATTATTTCTAAGGATTATAATCTTTAGTAGGAATGTGCATTTAGTTTGATCTATTTGAACTTGTATAATATTATCCTAAAAAATTATGACTATGCTCCAGCTTTCTTTTTATGTCGATTTAGTTTGACCTATTTAAACTTAAGTGGCATCCTATTTTTGACAGATTTTCATTCTGTCCTAGATATATGATTTATGAATCTCACTGAAAATCTGTCAACTGTTTTGAGGTTTGTAGAAGAAAGCTGTTGGGAACCTAGGTAAAAAAAATGAGAAATTCATAGAAACATCAAACTAACAATTTTATTGAGAGCTAGATCAAGTGTTCTTATTTAGCCTTGTAGAAGATAAGCAGTTGGAAACCTTGGGCAAATAAGTGAAAATGGATAGAAACAATCTAACTTAAAATTTTATTGAATACTGAAAATAGGGGAGATACTTGTTCTCCAGCATTTGCTGTATACATTTCAACAGAGCCATTGCTCTGTTTACCTTGCTAAATCATCTCTTTCCCCTTGGCTCACTTTTTTAATTTAACAAACCCTCTCTAACTAGGCACTACTCTAACTGTTTAGCTAATTTCCTTTTATCTTTCTTTCTATTTTCATAGAAGCAGTAAACTTCCAATGTCTTGGTATGTTAAACTCAAATTGGTGTACGCATACTTTTTTTTGGAGACATTTAGCATTTAGTGTACTTGATAAACCTGAATGCACCCCAGTGGTCTCTGATCTAACCCAAATTTAGACAGACAAAATTGTATTATTGATTAAAAATACGATTTACATAAGATGATCTCTTGCAATCCCAAGAGCAGAGCAGATGCTCCTCAAAGAGGAGATAATAGTCTGTCAAAACCATAAGGTAGATCTTTAATTGAAAAGATGGCCCATGAGTTCCCCCTTGCTATCCATGGCCTTAATAAAATATAACTACAGTTCCCCTTTAATAGATTAGTTACATAACTACAGTTCCCCTCTAACAGATTAGTCGCATAAGTAGTTATTTGTTGGTCTAAGGCCCGAACTGGGTATCTAATACTTAACTATAATATTGGTGGAGAAATACAAAAGGAGGCATGTGATAACAATTTTAAATAGTAGTGCTAACTTTCAAACGTAGGGATTATTCATGCCATATATTTACACTGCAGCTTAGTGTTATGTTCTTGCATAATCACCTGATAACATACATATGCGTGGACTTGCTGGTGACTTATTAAAAAAACAAAAACTTACTTAGAAAAGAGAACTATATAGAACTAACAGAAATAAGTATAATATTATTGCTGAGCTTTGAATGGTTGGTATTTTTTGAGATCATGAGCAAGGCCTTGGATGGAACCAGCAGCTGAGATTATAGAAACAATGAGGCACGCCCAGCTCAATATCTTGAGCCATGTCCATGTGAAGGAAAATCTTTGCATCTTGGACTGCTTAATGTACATCTCTATGGGGAAGTAAACCGTTAATGGCCAAAAGGAAAGTGAACCAATCAAGCCTAGGAAGTCATTGAAGAATGGGAACATCATAGCTATTAAAGAAGTGATCACAACATATGTTGTTCTCCACACTACCCTGAAGAAGTTCACATATAAGGTTCCACATAGAGGAATATTTATAGCATGCTCTCCGTTTACAAATTTGCTATTTGACCATTTTTCCTTACTCTTACTCTCTACGAATCCAAATATTGGTTGACAGAAGACCTGAAAATATGAAAACACTTATCATTAACAATAGAACATTACAGACGAAGAAAACAGGTTTTGTTCAATTTGTTTACCTGATAAGCTCCAACCAAATGCACTGCGATGCAGACATTGGCAAAATCTATTAGCCAAAATGGCTCGTAAAAGCCGAACCCTGTGAGGAAATTTCCTGGTGCATTGTTTCCAAATGCTGCATAACCTAAACAACCACAGAGCATGTAAAACATTGATGTAGTCAAGATGCCAATCAAGCTTGCTCTTTTCATGACTTGGTTCTCTGGAGGGCTAGACTTCAAGGTATCCTACAGAATATGTCCCGAACATGAAAGCAAAATGTCATCATAATTTACTTAATTTACTTGCCACTGGTAATGGTAATATGATAATAATAATTGTATTACTTAATTTACTTGCCACTGGTAATGGTAATATGATTATAATAATTCCATTGCAATGACCAGTTGGAAATACATTCCATGGGGGACATCCATCCATATATTTTTAATGTTAATATGGTAGATAATTTTTGAGACTAAACTGTATATAAAGATTGCTAATGGTGAACACTATGGCAGGTGTATGCCAATTGTGAAGGTTTTTTTTTTTTTCACTTGATAAGTAAAAGTTTTGTTTTTCTGTTATTGAATTAGAAAAACAAAATATTTCCAAAATAATTTTTCTCTTTACATTTGTATTAAATCTCAATTATTACTAAATTACTGGAATGCTACTTTTTCAATTAAAAGAAAAATGAAACGGAAGTGTGATAGGGTAGGTAACATAATTAATATGGTTTCATACATGAAAATATAATTTCTTTTGCCATCCTGATGTTTAACGACATCTGATTGTTTTGTATTTCTTTTCAGCTTACCACAAAATGATTAGATAAAAAAGACGAAGTGCATATTTGGTTTCAACTTTAGAAGACGTAAAATTGATTTTGAGTTGGTTTTGATGTTTTTGAAAATACATAATTTTTTTGCTACATAGATAAAGTGATAATAATTATTAAAAATGCACACTTCGCAAAGAACTAGGATTTCTTGGTTTTAATTTAAAATAGAATTGGACTCAGCAACTTGGCAAACAAAGAATCTATATTCTTAAATATAGCAATGCAAGTAAGATTCAATATTCAAATTAATGCACCGTACGTGTGTATAGATGATATAGTTGCATTAATTAAGCATGTGAAATTTAAGTATCTTTGTACTATAAAACACCAACAAATAATAATGCAAAATGAATGTGATTTCATATATGTGTGCAAATAATAATAATAACACTGTTTCCAAATTACAACAAAAATCAACATGATAACAACTTGCCTGTATCTCAATGAGCACATTAGAATAAGTATATGCAAATGCAATATCACCAATAGCTTGAAACATCCTCCAAACCTTCTCAGTTCCAGTAACATCCACACCAACTTGCACCCCTGTTAACGATGTCCTTACAGCAGGTCCCCCACCTTCACCATCAACCATGCACAACCACATTCATCTTAATATAGTAATTATCAACACTAACACAAATTAATTAATGTAATATCCAAAACCATAGTAATTAATTATTAATTACTTACCTACTACTTTAGCTACAGAGAGACCAAGCCCAATTGCTGAATAAGCAAAAGACATAACAGCTGCAAGAATTGAGAGCCATGAAAGCTTATGGAAATTTGGTATTTGACTTAGCACAATTTGAATGCACCCAAATATAATCATATATGGATTATTTGATATATAACACTTTGCTTCATGTCCATGCTTATGATAACAATTCGACCTCTTCACAGCCCTATAAAAACAATTAAAAAAAATTAATTATTACATCATACAATATAAATTATTTATATAGATAAATAAATATACTTACACCATGCTAATTGAAGCAGTTATTGTGTAACCTATAGTTACACCAACAAGGTTTATATATTGAGCTAATCCACATAGCTGAAATTTCCTTCCTCCTATTAATTAAAAAAAGAGTCAAATTATAACTTATAATTATAAGTCATAGTTAAATAAAAATTTAGAAAATAATTAATGTTTTGATTACCTAAGACAGATCTTACAACTTCTGAATAAGTGTAATTTCGTTTGCCATGAACAGGATCAGGTGAACGATAGGAATCAGCAAGAAGAGTGGAAGTGAAATAAGTGATTAAAGAAAAAGCTAGTAGAACTGCAGGACCAGCAACCCAACCCATTTGAGCTATTGCCCATGCAAGTGATAAAACTCCTGAACCTATCACTGCTGTTATGATGTGTGCACTTGCAGTCACCCATGTACCTTCAAAGTTTAGAAAAGAAGTTAATATTCATGATGAGATTATTGTTTATTTATTACTATATATAATGATATACCAGTTCTTTTGGCTCGTCCATCTTCATCAAAGTTTTTGCCACCATCAATGAAAGCTTCTGGGGTTTCCATGTATATGCTATTTTTCTGACTCATATTTTTTTTTTCAGTTTCTACTTTCGAGTGAGAAGAAGGTTGGCCAACAAAATGATGCAATGAAAGAAAGAAAAGTGATAGTTTGGGGAGAGAGTATGAGGGGTTAAATAGAGGGAAAATGAGAGGTGAAGTCAAAGGGGGAGTGTGGGACATATGTTCAAATCAACTAAAAAGAGGTGAATATTTTTTTAACAAGAGAATTTAAATTGATGATGAATCTCGAAAGCTCTTCTTGTAAAGTCATATCTCAAGATTTATTTTAGGTATAATTCAATATATGCATAAGTGAATCCCCCAAAGTGAACTTTATTTATCCCTTAAACATATTTGTTACAACTACACAAACGCAAACAAGATTAAAACAATAATTTAAATAATAAATAAAATTATTTAATATAGTAAAATATCTAATATATTACAACCGTTAAAATAATATTATCTGATCTATATATGTATCATAGAACAAAAATCATTGTCACTTTTAACTTCATTCCACCAACTTTCTAGTGCTCCAGTCGCAATTGAGGTGGTTGTGCTAAGTCTTTGAATTCTTCAGATGTTTTCACCATCTTCGAACTTTCTTTCTAACCAACAAATCAATTACCTCTTAAGATTGTTCATGAAATTGATGCTCCAAAATTTTATTTTAATCGGAGGTTTAACAATAGGAAAACAAACATACCCATCTCTTTTGAAAATCATGTTAGATGTCATGAAGAAGAAATTAGGAAAAAAATGAGAAGATGTGTGAAGAATGGTGAATGATGAAATTTTTACTCGTAGAAAAGGCTATAACACATAGAAGCCATTCCATAGAGCTCATTCTCATACACATTGCAAATAAGCGCCACATAGGATGACACCTTGCTTTTCATCTAAACATAGGCGCCATGGACCATGACGTGTACAACAAAAAAACAAGCGGCATTAGGGGTGGCGCCAACACTTAGGTCAGTTTCAAAATTTGGTTATTTATGTAATTTAGTGGAAAACATAATTAATTAGGAATTTAATTTAAAATATATCATTATTGTGGAAATTTTTTTCGTATAACTGCTGAAGGTTAATTATTTGAGTCGGAGATGATCAAAATAGCCAGTAATTTTTCTTCTTAAAATTTTCTCGTTGAAATATTCTTACGTTTTGATTCAAAATCAAAATTTTACTGTAACTTTTTATTATTTATTAAATATGAGTTATGCTAATATATGTCTTAAAATAATGTTAACAACTAAATAAAGAAATTTTATCTTAGAAATCATGTATTAAATTATTATAAATATATAATTAATTTTTTTTGATGATTTTAAGACAAAATTTGTTTTTGTAAGTTTCTTAGCACGTGTCATTAGGATATATGTTTAGATTATCCATAAAATATAAGTTCTAATAGGCACACCGAAATAAAACAAAGACACTCTAACATTAATAATATTGAAAGTATGTGATTATAACACTGTTATAAATATATGATATTGACATCATGATATTGACATCATGATAGTATTTATTTATTAATCTATTATTAAAAGAGATAAAAAAATATATTTTTCTAGTAGTTTATGAAATTTCATTCCTTAAAAGTTAAAAATGAATAAGTGGGACATTGCTGATTCGAACCTGCATTGCTTCATTCAAATATCTATGTACAACTATCAATTAAATTGATTTAACATGACAAAATTATGAATATTCTAACAAAATATTTTTAATTCTTCATTGATAAAATTATTTAAATACATGTCCAAAAAATGTATAATGTGCTGAAGAAAAAATACATTTTATTTTTAAAATATTTTTGTGAATTGTCGGACACATGTTGTATAGAACTGATAAAATGAGTCTGATTTATTAGTCATGTCCGTTTTGTCTGCATTTTTATTATGAGAAAGATCAAAATTTAAGACTCGTACACTCTAATACACCTGCTTTGCTCTGTTTTTTTTTATGGAAGCAGGTATTAACATAAATTTTTGTAACTTTTAAACAAAAAGTGTAGTTTCAGTGGATTGTAAATCCGCGCCTACACACTATTTTCCCCATTTTTCAAACTTTTGCAGGACGAACCTCAAGACGGAGATACCTGTTTGTCACCTCGAATATTATATGAATATCATACAAATGGCTGATACCGATTCAAAGAATGTTAAAACATAAAAGCCATCTTTTTAGAATGTTTGTTTGACTTTTATAACATTTACTTGATTATTTCAACACGTATCATATGAATGTCATATAAATATTGAACAACCACTTATATAAGACATTTTGAAACACCTATTCTCAGAGGTATTCATGCTTCATAAATCAAAACAGGATCTCTGAATTAATTGGGTGGTTATATATATATATATATATATATATATATATATATATATATATATATATATATATATATATATAGAGATCAAATTACACTTCAAGAGTTACACTCGCTCAAAACGCACTTGAGTTAATATTTTTAAAATCAACCGTTGGATTGAAATATATCATCATATAGATCATACCTATAAAGTTTGAGATTAATCTATAATGATTTACAATTTATTTAATATATATATATATATATATATATATATATATATATATATATATATATATATATATATATATATATATATATATATATATATATATATATATATATATATATATTAAGAGGTTTCAAGTCCACTCTTTATCAATTATCCATTGAATGATCTTCAATTAACAATTTATTTCCTAATAAAAGCGAGTCATTCCTTTTCTATAAAAAAGTAATGGAAGAATAGTAAGCAATAAAAAATTGAAAAGGTTGAATGAGGGGGCAACGGAAAGAGTAGTATAAATGGTGGGTTGGAAGTGTGGAATTTTTGACACGACTATGAACCATTGAAGGTGGCAAATGCACGCGGGTCCCACACTAACTCCTTTTTAGTTTTAGTCCATCCGTTTTGTGAGTTTTTATGTTAGCCAGTTATTAGGGTTTTTCATGAAAGTAGCACAAATAAAGAAAACCCTCACCACCATGCATGCCCCTCCAAAGCACTAGATTCTCTTCACTTTTTGGTCTTATTGGCTTTTTGTTCTTTTGTATAGTAACACTTACAACTGATACAAGTATTAAAGTTATGTTTAGATAGCCATTTTTAGAAAAATAATACGCGAGTTGATTCCAAAAATCCTATAATAAGATTTCTACATTAGAGTCAAACTCGTTCCTAAAATTCAATAATAAGATCTCTACGTTTAGAAAATTCAATAATAAAATTTTCATGTCAAAGTCTAACTTAGATAGTGAAATATGAAACAACTTGTTATTCACACGAAAAAAATTGACGGAACTCAATTTGATACATGTTATTAGTTGATTTAGACTATAAAATAGCTGGTCTAAAATTCAACTTATAATAGAAATATATTTTTATTTGTTATATAATATATTAATATAAATAAATTATTAATATTTATAAATTTAAGAGTTTGAGTGTAGAATCTTTAAGATCCGCTAAAGTTCACCTACAAAAAAATTGGGTAATCCATAATATGCTATGAAATGAATATTGACCTAACTTGTGAAATTTTCTTTGTGTACATGAAGTACAATGATGAAGATCATATAAGTGCATTGTGTATCTACATTTCATTGGTTCCAACCTCGGAGGCAATAACACACGATCAATTAAATAATATTTTATTTTCCTTCATAAAAAGCACTATTATTATACTATTATTATAAGGTGTTGTTATTACCAGTATTAGTATTTTTTAAACAAAGGAAAAGTGTGAGCTTAATCTTCACACTTTGATGCATGTGCCCCTAGTTTTCATGAGCCCCAAATGGATGGTCTTTATTGATACCCCCATGATATATAGCTTTAGCGGTGAATGGTGTTTAAAAGCTTTTAATTAAAGGAGACATTGGAACTTTAAATGGTCCATGTTCATTACACCTATCATAGTATCTTTAGTACCATCAAGATATTTTTAGTAAGATTCATATTGGAATCTCTACTATTGTCTCCCATCTTAAGTTTTACATTTATGTGTATTAATATCTAAGGGTGGACAGAGCTACTTGTTAGCGCATCAATCAGGAAATCAGGAGGGGATTGAGTGGTATCATTTTTATTTTGAGACTTTTTTATTTGAATACTCTCCACGTCTTATAATAGATGTCTTTTTTTTTCATATTTTTTAAAATAATGATTAATTATGTTAATTTCAATGATAAAATGAATTTTATTTATTAAAATAACTTTATTAATAATAGGTAATGGAGTCGTTATATGAATTAAAATACAATAAATAAGGGTAAATTAGTGGAAATAAATAATAAATATTACATTGAAATTCTAAAGGGACAAATAATTTGAGACAAAAAAAAATAGGAAAGAGGACACCTATTGTGAGACGGAGGGAGTACATCTTTGTAAGAGATATACCACTTATCTATCAAAAATCTTAAAGTGATATGTGAGTAGATTCTTCCACTTATAAATGTCTAAATTACCACATTTCTATTCAATGCGAGACTATTTCTCCACACTCATATACACTTGCTATATTCTCAACACTTTTCTTTAGGGAAGACAATTTGGCTCATTAATTTTTGTAATACAAATACGACCAGTAATATGTTAGATAAGATGTATTTACTCGTTGTGAATAACAAGTGGAGCTTGATGTGTTGAAGGAAAATTTCACAACCCTAATTTCTTTTACAACAAATGCAACAACTCATGTTGAACAACACAGTAAGTATTTCATGATCATGGCACTTGTAGGACTACGACCAGAACTTAATTTCGTTCATAAACAATATTTTATCAGGATCCAATGTTCCTAACTATGAATCAGTTATTGCACAACTGTTGTGCTTGGCCACACCTCATACTTTTGGATCAATTTCTACTCCATATCCCATTAAATCACATGCTCTTGCTTTCCACTAACATGGTCATGGTGGACGAACCTGAGGACACAATGGTCAATGCCATGTTATTCGCTGTAATTATTGCAATCTTTATGGCCATATTGAAGTTGACTTACATACTAAGGCAAGAGAACATCAAAGACAACCATGGGTTGCTGTTGTTGCTCAACCGACTATCACCAAATATGTTACTATTGTCCCTGGTGACTACAATGAGTTCCTTAAATTCAAAGCATCCCATCTACCATTATCATCTTGCATTGTTACTCAGTCTTGTAATCCTGTAGCCTTTGTCTCTACACCCTCTCTTGGTTATTAGGTCATTGACTCTGGTGCCTGTGATCATATAACTAGTAATGAATCTCTTTTACCTCACTTGTCTTATTCTAATTATTTGTCTTCTGTCACTATGGCAGCTGGCTCTAAAATTAAAGTTCAAGGCCTTGGTCAGGCACACCCACTTGTAAACTTGTCTTTAGAATCTGTCTTTTATATACTTGGTTGTCCTTTAATCTAATATATGTTAACAAGCTCACTCGTACTCTCAATTGTTCAGTCCTTTTTAAAAATAATTATGTTCATATCCAGGATCGACGTACATGACGAACGATTGGTGCATGGAGCGAGTTTGGAGGATTATATAATTTATCTCCATCGGTGGCATGTGCTTCTATTGCTCTTCAAGACCTTACATATTGACGTTTGGGTAACCCTAGACTTTAATAAAAGGCATCTATTAGTTCCTAGTTTTTCTAAGCTTGCATCATTTGAGTGTCAGTCCTGTCAATTAGGCAAACATACTCGAGTACATAAAAATGTTACATCACTCTTGCTTTAGTTCATTATGATATTTAGGGCCCTAGCCATGTCAAGTTAACTTTAGGAGATTATTACTTTGTAATTTTCATCGATGATTTCTCATAGTGTACTTGGATATTTCTAATGAAAAACTGCTCAGATGTTTTCCAAATATTTTAAGAGTTTTATGCTGAAATTAAAAACCAATTTGACAATTCCATTAAAATTTTACGCACTGATAATGATCGTGAATATATGTCATCCAAGTTCAAGATTTTTTTAACATCACAGGGAATTATTAACCAATCATCATATGCTCATACACCATAGTAAAATGGTTTCGCTGAACGAAACAATCTCCATTTAGTTGAAACCATACTTTCTCTTTTACTTCACCATAATGTAACTTTTCTTTTTTGGCGTGGTGCTCTTCTCACAGCCTTTCACCTTATCAATTGATAGGTAAAATAACAAGTGTCTTATTTTGTCTTGCAGTAATAATAGGGAAATTTCCCCAGATATCAATCTCGAGGACTGCGTGTGGTATCGAGTATAATGTGTGGTTCAATTAAGCAAAAAACTTGAAGTGGGGTTTTGGTTTGTTATTGTCACTATAAAATTGACAGAAATATAAATTGGTTGTTTACTAATATGAGGAGCATGCTAGGGTAAAGTGTATAATTTTTCCTGTAACTACCATGAATCCTGATCTATTCAACAAGTTCATAAACTCAATTACAAGCCTTTTAGGTTGTTTTCACCAAAGTCTTTAGTGAAAACCTTTGAACATTCAATCCTAAATCCTAAGTCCTTAGAAATTGTTGATGAAATCAAGCCTTTGTTTTATCAAGGGTTAAATCCGGTAACTATAAGGTATCCTTAGTCCTAGGTGATATATACTATAGTCTAGTCGTACATAAACCTTAACAACTGCGTTCCAGCTAATCGTTAATTGTAAATCAATCCCAATTAGTTCGATCAGGAAAACATAAGAACATTGCACAATTAAATTGAATAATAAAAATATGAAATTGATCACTCAGGACTGCAAGTCATTACAGAGTCGAATCAGGGACACCCCCTCATTGGGGGGTTTAACTACTCATAATATTATTCACAAGAATTTCAAAGACATAAAAATAGACATTACAAATTACTGGTGAACTTTGATCTTCAATTGCTTCCGCTCATGAAAGGTCTCCGTTCTCCAACAGTTGCATATGCTTTCTTCCTTAATCCTCTCAATTCTCTGTGTGGCCAAAAAGTCCCTCAAATAAATCCTCGAAACTCAACTAAATAGTTCAATTACAAATCCCAGCCAAGTAGATTGTCTAAAGTGCCCCCAAGATCAAGATTAAATAAAAGAACCTAAAAACATAACATTTATCGCACGAGTAACACGGGTCGTGTTTGCTCCCAGACTTGGGGTTTTATCCCTTCTACTGCAGGCCTTCTGACACGGGTCGTGCCAGGCAGCACGGGCACCCGTGTCAGCCCTCTATATTTTGTATTGGGCATGTGATATTTTCCAACACGGGCCGTGCTAGCAGACACGGGCCGTGTTGGTCTTCAGTTCTTCCATTCCAAGTCTTTCTCCCGACACTCTGAATCTTGCATGTTTTCGCTCCGATTTGTGTTATTTTATTCATGTGAACTTGAAAACACTAACACACAAAAGCAAAGCATAAAATGCGATAAAATGAAATAAAATGCTTGACACTGGTAATAAACTCTAACTAAAATAACAGGAAATAACTGTGTAAATACCACCGATCTACTCCCCCAAACTTAAATTGTTGCTTAACCTCAAGCAACGATTACAAGAACTCATGAAAATCAAAGCAGCTCGGTACTCATATGCAAGACTTCAGGTCGCATTACTCAGAAAGTAGTGCACCGACATTCACATGACACGAAGATACCTCTCCAACTATGCTTCGTACTTAAGTTTTTCTCTTTCTGACTTTCCTCCTTTTTCATTCGCACAATCAAATTAAGGCACTAGGAATTATGATAATCATCACATGCACATGACTAGCAAAGAACTTCACATGTTCGAGCAACAAACGAGCAACATTTACTACCTTTTATTATTGATGGAATTTTCAAACCTTGCGGTTATATATTATCCTTTATCTGGACGACATTTGAGGATCAACCCCCTTTGGGCTGTATAACCTGGTGAGGGCTACCCAACTTAGCGGGCTAGTTGCCTTTTACCAATCATACCTGCATGTAAATCTGAATTATGCCAGACTGTATAGATAAACTACTCAAGGAGTACTTCGTAGACTTTAAGCACTATGGTACAAATCTACATATTGGACTCGCATCATTGTCACATTATTTTGAACTTCCTACCTACAAGCAATCATCCCTTTATGTCAACATATTATTCCCAGTCTCATTGAAATACAAGCTTTTGCGCAAACAAAACAAATAATTTGGTCAAAATTCGGAAAAATTCAAGAGAATTTCTACTCGTGGACTTACATATCAATTGGCATCAACCTTAAAAGTAAATAAACAAAAACAAAGCAGTAAAACCTCCCCAAAATATGGACTAGATATTGACCTCAATGTTTCATACCAAGCCCAGAGAGGTGACTCACAAAGGGTAATGCATCACCAGCTGTTGCCTCCTAGCTTTCGCAACTAAGACTCCCTTTTTATTATCTGCAAACAAAATAAAACAAAATATAAACTAAGTTATTAAAAGCGTGGGTTGCCTCCCACAAATCGCTTCGTTTAACGTCGCATGGCTCGACGAATCATCCCCTGATGGAGGGTACTTCCCACCAATACATCTTCAGCTATCCCATATGATTTCTTGATGGTGTGATCAGCAAATTTCAATTTTGTTCCTCCCCCGCTTATCTTTTCAATACTGAGCTTCTTGAAGATTGATAATGGCATTAAACTCACACTAGAGTCAGAATCAATTAGAACCATTTTGAAAGTTCTACTTTTTATGGTGCATGGGATTTCCACTGATCCAGGATCCTTCTACTTGACAGGTATTCTTCTCTCAGGCGTGATTGCACACAACTTCTCATCAACGGGTACCTGTTCATCATTTGTTGGCTTCTTTTTTGACAAAACCTTCTTTATGAATTTTTGGTACAAAGACATTTTCTCGAGTGCTTCAAAGAAAGGTATGTTGATCTCCAACTTTTTGAACAATTTGACAAATTTATCAAACTCTTTCTCTTTTGTGTCCTTCTTTTCCACTCTAGAGGGATATGGCAGCCTGATCTCAGGTTTAATCTTTTCTTTAGCTGGCTTCACAGGTATCACCCCTTCCTCTTGCTTTTTCTTATTCTCTCTCACTTCTAAATCCACTTGTATAAGATTATCATCAAATTTTATCTCTTATCTTCCTTTAGCAACTTTTACACTCCTTGTTGTGACAACATTCACATTCTCATGGTTCTTCTGATTGCCTTGTGTAGCGGTGAAAATTATAGCTTAAGCCATTAATTGACTTAACTCGCAAATAAGCAAGAGTCGCCACCGCGCTTTTATTTATTCAAGGAAAAGGGAAAAGTGCGAAATAAAACCTTAAGTATATATGCAATGCAAAAAGTAAAACTAAAAGCAATGCAATAAAAAGATCAAAAGTTCGGAGGTTGGTTATACAAAGGGAAGGTACTAGCACCCTATGTATCTACAGTATCCTAGAGGAACCTTTTGAAATATATGTTATTTGATTAAAATCAGTTTGCTTGCTAAATAAGTGTGAGGATGAGATTTTGAAAATGCGACAACCTAGTGTCGATGTTTTGGCTTAAAAGAGTGTAAGTTTGAAAATTGGGATTTTAAAAAGATATAACTTAACTAAAAAATGTATGAAGGAATTTCCACAATAATATAAAATGCACTCGATGACATAAAGTCAACGATTTAATTCTTTCTCTTAGACTAAACAAACAAAAATATAGACTAATAATTGAGAAAAGAAAAAAGTAATTAAATACAACAGCAATTAAATAACAAAACAATTAACAACTAAAAATTAATAAAAATGAAGAGACTAAATTATATATATATATATATATATATATATATATATATATATATATATATATATATATATATATATATATATATATATATATATATATATATATATATATATATATATATATATATATATATATATATATATATATATATATATATATATATATATATATGGTATTTTATGATGGCAAGAAATAATAACTTAAAGTAATTTTTTTTTTTTATGAATATTTGTGAAAATAAGACTAGAAGGAAATTAAGACTAAAATGTAAAGATTGAGAATCGAAGTCACAGAAGGGATGCCTCACCACTATGTCATGTTGTTCTACCGTTAGATTTGTTTTTCTAGTAATTGGTCTCTCATCTCTCACGATACAATTTTTGTTTTATCGTTTCACCTTCGCTCTTTTCACGATAACTCACTCAAACAACAACTCTCTCTCTCTCTCTCTCTCTCTCTCTCTCTCTCTCTCTCTCGATTCCTATTCCTATGGCTCTCATCATCATCTCTCACGATATCACCATCTCTATCTGGTCCCTCTTTCGATCGATTAATAACCATACTCTGTTTCATAGTAAAACAACAAGCACTCAAACGGGACTCACACCGGAAATAGCAACAATAATCGTGAGATTCAAAGGCAAATTCATGGTAACAACATTAGATTGATAACATAGTATAGATGGAGGAATCAAATATATTACCAACCAAGATACGGTTTTCGATTTGGCACGAGATCGGCTTCAGATGCAATGTCCTCTTGTACTCCATCTTTTCGTGATTTTCAAGCCTTGACTCAAAGATGAAATAGAAACCCAGAGGTAATAAGCTGCTTCTTTGGATCTTTCCTCTCCTTTCAAAGTGATGTTTTCTTTTTGACAGAAGTAGTGAAATCAAAAATTTGGAATACCAGAATGTTTTTGTGTGTGTATTGTGCAAGATTTTGTTGGAGTGGAATCTTTGTATTGAAAATTGGGACTTGACAACTTGCTGAAGAAATCGTGAGATGCTTTTGGTGGTCCCAAATGACCTTTTCTTTCTCTATTTTTACAAAAGATAAAGTAACAAACAAAAATAATAACAATAATATTAACAGAAAAAATTATTAGTAGTAAAAAAATTACTAAACCAAAATAAAACTACAAATACAATATGACAATAGAGAAAAATGATTTAAATTTTGAGATGATAATAATAATAAAAACTAAAAGAGTTAATAATAAAGATTAAACTACAAAATAATGATAAAAGGGACATTTAAAATTAATTTAATTTTTAATAATAATCAAACTTTAAATTAAATTAAAATTAGAATTAAACCAAAATTAATATTGAAAGAAAGAAATTAAAATTAAAATTCTAATGACTAAAGAATTAAAAGGGAAAGATATTAACTATATTTTTTTGTGATTTTTTTAAAATAAAAATAAATAAAGAAATAAAAAGAAATGTGCAACATGCATGATTTTATAAAGTCGGGCAATGTACAAATGACAATTAAGTCGAGTTTCTCTAAATTCATAAAGCGACTTCCAACATTTTCATAACTCTTGACTTGTAAAGAGAAATTTGTAGATGACGTCAAGAATCATATGCGAAAAGAACTGCGAAAAATGACGAAATTTGAAGTTATGAGTTTTTGAAATCTGAATCAAGAATTAGCAAAAAATAGATCAAACCACTTGTGAACACTTGCTATGCAGTTATGCAAATAGAAGGTGGGATCTTAGGTCAAAAATTGGGGTATGACACATTGTGCTTGCATAGCTACTTGTTGTGCCATTTGAACATCCAGATTTTTAATTGCAGTTGTGGTGTTCCTGTGATTGCTTCTTGTTTCTTCTTGAAATTGGGAAGTGTGGGCAACCATCTTTTCAATGGCCACCTCCCATTCCGCCTTCTGAGGAGCTTGTTGTTGCTGATCTTTCCAGGCAAAATTTGGATGATTCCTCCATCCACAAGATTATAGGTGTTAGAATATGGATTATTCTGCTTCAAGAATTTTATCTCCTCAATTTTCCGTGGAGTTGCAAGACATTGCACAGTAATGTGTGGTCCACTACAAATATCACAAACAACATTTTTAACCTGATCTACTTGTTGAGTACCCATGCTCATAGCTTTGAGCTTTTTCTCCACTTCTGCAGCAATTGCCTCAACTACAGTGAAATATGGTCATGAATGTTGATTGCCCTAGTTATTATCCAGAAAGGGTAGTGTCAATAAGAATCAAGGAAGTCAGATTGCTATGAAGAATCTGACTACTTCAATATCATTCCATAAGTAAGTCTACTCCAGAAACCTAGCTGAAGGAATCTCCTCTATAGGTACAGACTATGGCTTCCATCATCTCAAAATCAGAATGAAAGTCTGAAGAAAAGTTAATTGAGATGTGGCCTATACTATCCCTTGATATGTCTAGATGCAAAGTTTCTTATCACTATGTCTCTTTAGTTCCACCCTAAGTATTATGAATAAGATGTTATGGATGTTAACCAAGAACCATAATGGATGATTCGTATCAAATGTCAAAACATCATCTTATTGTCTCCAGTTATTGAAAATTGTTTATAGCCAAGAATATGCAAGCGTGAAGAGGTAATCAGTCAGAATAATCTACTGTGAGTAGTTAATTCTAAATGACTAACTGATAAGTGCTTTGACGGGAGACTTAGTACTTATTAGATATGCAGCCTGAATGCAAGATTCATATACTTTGTCGGGAGCTGAGTATTTGTATGAAGAATTCATGGACTAGTGTGAACTGAATGTTAAAGTTCATTGTTATCTTCACAAGTTTAGGAAGTGTGGCAATTTTATCTGGTGATTATTTAAAGAACTGGTTCAACCAAGGAGAAGATTATAGATGCTGTTAAATATCTTGATGGGAGATGGATATTTGCAAAAACTGTATGGGATTCTGAATCAAGAAGAGAAGAAGTATGTGATGTATAGAAGAGAATATTCTACATGAAGACGTAACATCGTAACTATTGAAGACACCAGAGAGATAAGGTTCAGACTTATCTGTTGAATACAAATTTATGTTTATATACATAAGGTTTCTTCTATTACAAGTTACAGAGTGTGGCAATCTGAATCTTGTGTAGCAAGCAAACTAAGGATTCCTAATTTAGAAACTGTGGAAAATTGCAAATAAAGAATACTTCAAGGACAAACATCAAAGATGTCCTTAATTTGTATATCTCAGGGGGAGTAAAGGGTATGGAGATCAACAAAGACAATGTAATTCTGCTTCTAATAATATGGACAGTCTTTCAAAGACTAATCTTTTCAAGCCAGAAGAACAATGTCAAAGAAGAAGTTAGAACATAACTCAAAACATGTTTTATCCTTGAAGACTAACATGGATAGTTGTTAAAATTCTCATCCAAAACATGTATTGATGGTGCGTGTCACTTGTTTTGACTTAGTGCATATTTCAACCAATGCACAAACTCACCTGAAGCAGTTCTTATTGAAATAACATCTCTTGATCAAGACAATTGTTACAATCTAGGTATGTTATTGCTCAGGTATTTAGGGTCCTTTTCTTTTAATTTCTCTTGTGTCCTTGTTGGTGTCTCTCATATCTTTTGTTCGGATATGAGTAAAGTTAGAGTCTATGTAGGTTATGCCTGTCAATTTGTGACAAACATAGGGAAAAAGGGTAGTGTTCAGACATTGTTAAGTCTGAGGTCCTTCTTTGCAGTTGTTTTTGCAAAAATATTAAATAGATTTCCTATTCTGAGTTAGTCTATTTTCTGTATAGAGTCTTGTTTTGAGTCTTGAACACAAATTGTGTCTTGTGTTATGATTTATCCAATATAGAGATCTGGTTCTCTATTTTTGTAAATGGATAGTCTAAGTTTTTTTTGTTAATTGAGCCTCCTCTTATGTTCTAAAAGAGGAAGTTGTGTCAGTCTGTGTCTAAGTATAATTTTAATTTTGAGGGGGAGTATTTTGTATTTCCTTCCTCACACTATATGGATGTCCCAGATAATGTTGGAACATCATAATTAAGGAAGGTGAAGAAAGTATGATCATTATCACAACATTACATTCTAAAAAGAGATTAGGGTAAATACATTCAGACTATGAATTTAATGGACAAGTAAGAGTATCATAAAACCAGAATATTATTCAGGCACAAAAGAATCTGGCCAAAGTCACAAGATATGATATCTCTTAACTACTGTCTTGATTGGTGAAAGAAGAGGTGGTAATCACATGCTCTTGCATGAGGTACAAAAGTTGTTGGAACTAACTCGATCAAAAGGAATCTAACAGAAAACAATAAAGTCAGAGTTAGTTTGGACAATACATGCTTGTCTCTAGCACAGTCCCTAAACCAAAGCTTGGCCACAGACTTCAAATGTGCTATTTATAAAGGACTCCCCTTTCTCTACTCTTAAGCAAATAACTATCTCCTCATCATCATGAAAGTAGTTCGAATCTGGGCTTGCTGTGCTTGGATATGGTATTGTGAAGGCTCCCATTGTCAAATTAAGGGGGAGAAAAATGTATTGCAAATGTACTGCAATAGTTTTACTACTGCTGCTATTCCTGGTCTCGTTACTGCTGCTACAAAGAAAGGAATATGTCCACAGAAGATCCCTCTAAAACTCTTTGGTGACCTGTGTTCTAAGTTACATGAAGATAATCTAGCATGCTACTCAGGAGGTATTTCAACTGCAAATCTAGCACTGAGTCTTTTCCTCCATATGCCAAGGCACATATGGAATTGGCTAAATGGAGAAAAAAAGATGTCAAGTTAGATGTCCAAACATCCCAAGCAACTCAAGATTTAGAGTTATGAGTAGAAGACCATATTTTAATTGTAAATTTTTAATTATAATATTGCTGCTGTTTTTATGTAAATGCTTGTATTTGTAATTATTTGTTTTAGCTAAAAATTTTCAAAGGGGGAGTTTGTAAGTTCCAAAATATATGTATTGGCTAAATTTTAATAAAACAAATAATAGCAGCAATAATGATTTGTACAGTAGGATTTCTAAGTTATAATCCTATCTAGAATGCTTGAGCATGCTGTGTTGAAGAGTTTCAACATCTGGAACAACATGTCATATGAGATGTCGAGACATCAGACATCATGACATCACGCTACTGAACTTTCAAAGTTTGTTACAGTTCTGTTTTAATTAGTGCATAATATTCTGGGAATATTATGCAACAAAAGTGGCGTGACTTTGAAGGCATATGTGGAGGTCAAAGAGCTAAGGATAAAGATCAACAAGGACCTTGATATAGCAGATGTTATTTGCGTTTTTACTCTGCAGAAAGTTTGTTACTATAGAAGTTTGTTACAGCTTATCCTGTTATTTTGAAGGCCCAAATCCAGTTGGGTAATAGGTTATAAATAAGCAGTTGTAACCTAGTTTTAGTAAGCTAGCCGGTTTTAGAAAGATGTAGTCTTTAGGGTTAGCCATGTAAGTGAACCACCCGAATTGTGGGATGGTGTTAGCTGGCAATTTCGAAAAAGGGTAAAATTGGCATAGACGAATAAAATATGTTTACTATCACATGGAAAAGAGATTGATATTTGTTGGTGATAGGTAAACATAAGGCCTTTTCGTTTCATAGGGAAAAGATCTTTCGATTGCCAATGGTGAGCGATATTTCGAACTAAAGTCTTTAGTATTTTTAGGATATGAAGAAATTCCTTTAATAAATATATCAACATTGGAGCGGTCCAAACAAAAGGATTAAAGGGAAATACGAATAGTTATAGAATTCGAATTTCGAATGACCTCTGAAGATTCGAATTTTGAATAGAAGGCGCCATTGTAAGGGACGCGTGGAGATTGGAGAACGAAAGAGATTTGCATGTCTTAAACGTGGCGCAATATTATAGTAAGACCGTTAGGGTCAGAACATTATAAATAGATGTTTTCTATTAGATTTTGGTGTGTTCGTTAGATGTACTAAAAATTTCTCAAACACTCAAACTACCGTAATCGAAAGGGAAACGAGTCAAGGAGATATCATGTACGTTAAGAACATCATGTTATTTTACAATTTAAATGCCAGTTTATTATCATATATTTCCAGTTCACACTTTTACCTTTAAAGTATTTCGATTCTTTTCTTTTACCTTTATTCAATTCGTCTTTAAACACTTATTGTTCTAGAAACCTATTTACTTTCAAACTTTTATTGTATTTCCGTATTGTTACTTTTAAGAGTGTCCTTACCTTTACATTCAATTGTCAATGATCAAGTTTAGGTTCAAATCTTTATACAAACAGTCATTATATTTCCATAGTCAAACAACAAGATATTTCCGTAATCAAATTTAAGAATTAATTGAAGATCATGGGTTTGAACATAAAATCTATTATGACACATGTGTCCTAGGATCAATCTAGTCGATCCCGTAAGTAACCAATAATAAATAGTAAAAATTGAAGACTAGCGGTTGTTTACGAGAAATCACCAGTAAAATTGGCACGCCCAGGACAAGGTCATATTAGAAACTATTTATTAGAATTTTATGAACATTGCAAAATTTGAATTGGTATATGAACCTTCGAAGTGGTAAAATAAAAGATAATAATCTGTATATACCCAGAAGACAACGTACCAAAACAATGACAAATACAACCAACCAAGATAGGGGACAAACCTCCTTACAAGGAGCGTCAACAGTCGTTTCAGGTTCGACTGATGCCTCTAGTACTATCCCTGTGGGTAGTTCGAACGCGGCCCCATTTAGTGTGACAGAAATACCATCTGCCATTTCAACTATGCCGCACGCAGGAGGTCAATCATATTCGACTCCACTAGGCCTCCGTGTTTCACCCTTTAAGGCCCGAGATCCAGATGGGATGCCAACTTCGTTTATGGCAGGGTTACATAACGCACCCATTTTGTCCCCAGTCCGAGGATCTGGTTCAGGAACGAACCATGTCCCTACAAACTCCCAGAACTTGGGAAATCGTAACCAATGGCCTACCCTGACAACTAACAATCAGGCAGCGTTTAGACAACAAATGGATGATAGTAACCATGATATGGTAGGAGTCTTAGCCCGCGAAATGAATGCTATTTTTGGTCCTTTAATTCAGAATATAAATCGAACAAACCAAGAAAACACACCCGGATGTCTAGGATAGCATTTCTTTGGTGCCCCGATGCACCGGAGACGAGGCGTAATCCGTGGTGATTCGAACGAAGAACCTACCATTGAACAAGTTCGACCCCATACAAGGGATCAAGAAAGAAACGAGGCCAAGATTAAGGCAACCAGACGCTCAAGAAGACCGATCGAACACCTAGACCGTTAGTGATTGTCAGGGACCGAATGCGGAAAATTGTCCATAGGGTCGAACGACAATTTAGTGGCGTAAAATAATCTAACCGCTATGATAGAAAGAATAATGGCCCAAAATGGTGTAAATTCGGATTTAGAAGGCCAAATTATACTTCTCCGAGGTTACATTCTACAAAAAATTACCTGTGGTTTCAAAGTCCCCAAATTTACAAAATTGGGTGATACCAGTGAGTCGACAGTAGAACACATAGCGAGATATTTGACTGAAGCAGGGGATATATCAATTAACGAAAATCTTAGGATAAAATATTTTCCAAGTTCTTTGACAAAGAACGCGTTTACGTGGTTCACCACATTACCCCTGGATCCGTGGATACTTGGCCCTATTTGGAAAGACTCTTTCATGAGCAATTCTACATGGGCCAATCCAAAATCACCGAAAGAACCAAGCATTAAAAGAAAGTTTACAGAACCCATAGATGACTATCTGAATAGATTCCGACTGTTAAAATCTAGATGTTTTACAGTAGTGCCTGAACATGAATTGGTCGAAATGGCTGCAGGAGGCCTGGATTATTCCATTCGAAAGAAACTGGATACCCAGAATCTAAGGGATATGGCCCAATTGGCTGATAGAGTTCGACAAGTCGAAAGATTAAAAGCGAAAAGGCTAGGGCTAGTAAGAATCATAAGAAAGAACGAATAGCCTATAGAGGCGGAAGAAGAAAACATAGATGATTTAAGACCCATACAATTTCGACCCAAATAGATCTTCTTGAACTAAAAGAGGCACCCCTTACGCAGAGTTCGCTTTTCCAATGAAAAGGACACGAAAATGAGAAAATGAGAAATATCCTAAGAAAATATACACTTTCGACATAACTAAATGTGATGAAATCTTCGATTTGCTTGTTAAGGATGGTCGCTAATAGTTCCTCCGAACCTTAAGATTCCTCCATTGGAACAAAGGAAGAAGAGGGTTTTGTAAGTACCATAATTTCCTAGGTCATAAAACCTCACAATGCTTTCTTTTCGGATTTGATACGTAATGCAATCAAGGATGGCAGTTGAAATTTGCGGACAAGGAAAAACCCCAAAAGTGGATACGGATCCGCATCGATGGCGAAACCAACTATGCCGAGCCTCGAAATTAACATGATCGGTTGAGAACAAGGTTAAAACAAACGTGGAGTTCGAGGAAGATGGAAGTTTCATCCGGTTAAGAAAGGAACCACCGATAACCCTCCAAAGGTGCTCAAGGCAAAACTAATGAAAGAGGCAATACAAAGCATCGAGGCCAAGATAGTGTCGACAAAAATTTAACTAAGGCTATCAAGGTCTCGGGATGAAGTTCGAGAAGGTCGAATTCGATGACCCAATGAGTAAACATGGTGGATTTCGAGCGCCCACAAATGCAAGAAGTGGAGCGATGCTTGAGAAAGAAAGAGAACAAAAGAGGGAAAGTTTGCCAAAGAAAGATGCAAGCTGCGTGAGTACCTATTTCACCGCATAAGAAGAACTAAGACAAGTTCGTGCCCAAGATGCAAGATCATTTGCAACCCTGTGATAGCCGAATTTGAAAGGGCCGAGGGAACGAATTAATGGAGACAAGACAATCGGTTATGGTATACCCTGTGATGAAAGCTGAATTCATAGTTCGATGCCACAAGATTGGTACGGAATGTCTGATTTGTCCCAGATGTGCAGCAGTTTATGATAAAGGAATGTCTGAAGCATTTGAAACAGTCCCGTTCGTTTCCAGTTGGGGACGCCAAAGTGGAATTCCTTCGAGTAACGCTGATCTAGGCAGAACCATGCAGAGAAGACCAGATAGTCCTTATCCTAGGGAAGCGAAGAAGGTATCTTTCAAATTACCTGCAGAGATCCCTACTGATAGGTGGCTGCAGGCAAAGAATGACAAAGGAAGGGGAAATGGCGCATTTCACTTTATGGCATACAAGAGGCGCTTAATTCAATAGAGGGAAAATCAGCTGGAAAATTATAAAGGAAAAACCAATGTCACGCTCTCAATGGCGCAGACACCAACGTAACAAGAAGGCGAAGCCCATGGAAATTGGCAGTCTAGCACCAACAATCCAAAGTCAAGAC
This sequence comes from Vicia sativa, assembly GCA_021764765.1. Classification (NCBI taxonomy): domain Eukaryota; kingdom Viridiplantae; phylum Streptophyta; class Magnoliopsida; order Fabales; family Fabaceae; genus Vicia; species Vicia sativa. The sequence goes on along the minus strand of CM038794.1, from coordinate 248,138,192 downwards.
TCCTGGGCAAACCCCAGATCCGTAAAGTTATTCTCACCAAAAAGGAGATCAAGAACAAAAGGAAGTGAACGAAGATCTAATGACCGATGATTTCGAGTCGGGTCTTTCTTTAACGCTAATTGTAATGTTGTATCGCTTTTACCTTGCGAGTTCGAACATAATAAGTATGGGTTGAGAGGAAACAGACGAAGAGGAAATGGCCAAACATAGGCCGTGTGTTACTATATAATGAATAACGGCAATGAAGAGCGTAACGCTTTTTCGAAAGACCAGGAATGAAGAATCATTTGAAACCTCCGCATCGTGGCCAAAGTGGAGCAACACGGCGTAAATAAGGTACTGGTTGACGGAGGAGTCACAATTTAATGCCCGATTCATGCTAAAAAGGATAGGGATGCAGGATTCGACGCTCGACCTCATAACATGGTACTCCAATTATGAAGGTAAAGTTGGTAAGACACTAGGGGTAATACAAGTGAATCTCACGGTTGGTTCCCCGACTAGGCCAACCATGTTCATGGTAATAGCAAGGCCAACTACAACATGCTACTTGGCGAGAATGGATCCACGGAATTGAGGCCCTCTTCAATGCATCAAAGATTAGTGCTATGGAGAGGGATGGAATAGTTGAAAATATAGAGGCGACCGAGTTATTATATGATGATATTAATCATGTTGATAAGAGGAATTTTGACCGTAATACGGCCAACATTGGGCCATGCAACCCACCAAGAGTACTTCAACCAAATGAAAATGCCTACTACTCTCTACACTCGTCCTAATGGCTTCCAAGGGATAGAGAATGTGGGATGGACAAGAAGTTGAAGAAGAAGGTGAGACTTGACGATCCGCCAACTGGCCGACAACGAAGGGTGTTATGGTGAAACCAACTACTATCAAGCTTTCGCCTATCCGGAGAATAAGAAAAGACTCTCGGCCGAGATACAAAACATGGCCGACAATAGACACTAAAACAAAAACAACGCAGCAAAAGCAAGTCCCGAGGGCACCCATCTTACCCCACCCAATGAAGGACAAACTTCCACACCAATGGACCAACTAGACGCTATCTATGATCAAGAGCCATTAGGTTTCAAAAGATCCAGATCAACGAACGCCAAGATGTCACCAAGACCCCTTGGAGGAAGTTAATATTGGGATGAAGTCGAAAAAGAGTAACGACATTAGTGCGAAACTCAATCCCGCTTGAAACATAAGGTGATCGAATTGCTCAAAGCAAATAAAGATTGTTTCGCACTGGATTACGACGAAATGCCCGGTTTGAAAAGAGAACGGTGGAACATAGGCTTCCGATCAAGGATGGCAAGAAGCCCATCAAGCGCGCCTAGAAGATTCGCACCAGAATCCTCTCAAGATTAAGGCGTAATAGAACGATTGCTCACCGCAAGTTTATCGTAACCACGAGGTACGCCGAATGGCTTGCTAATATTGTACCTTATTAAGAAAAATGGTTCTTACGCATTTGCATAGATTTTAGGGACTTGAATATCGCTACCCCAAAAGACGAATACTCTATGCCTATAGCGTAAATGTTAATTGATTCTCAGGTTATGAATACCGAGTATGCTAGACGGATACTGGCTATAATCGATTTTCATTATGGAGGATGATGTCCCCAAAATGCCTTCCGATGCCCAGCGCTTTAGGCACATATGAATGGGTAGTAATGCCTTTGGCTTAAAAATGCCGGGCAACATACCAAAGAGCAATGAACACAATATTCCATGACTTTATCGAAACATTTATGCGATTTACATAGATGATATAGTGGTCAAATCGGTTTCGATGAGGATCATTTAAATCACTTGAGCCAATCATTCGAACGAATGAGGAAGCATGGCTTAAAATGAACCCTCTAAGTGTGCTTTTTTGCGGTGGGATTTCCTTGGCTTCGTGGTTCACAAGAAGGGCATCGAAATCAACCTGAATAAAACAAAGGCCATCATGGAGACAAAGCCTCCTTCAACAAAGAAAGAACGCAATCCTTTTGGGTAAAATCAACTTTTGAGGAGATTTATATCCAACTTGAGTGGCGAACCCAAGCTTTCTCCATTGTTGCGCATAAATCGTGGCAATTTTGATTGGATGATCAACATCAAGAAGCATTTGAAAAATCAAGACTTACTTGATGCACCCTCCGATCCTAGCAGCCCTTCTAAAGATAGGCCAATGCGATTGTATATTTCGCCTAATGCAACCATAGGAAGCATGCTGGCCAGAAAATGAAGATGGCATCGAAAGAGCCATTTACTATATTAGTAGAGTCTTAAATAATGCGTAAACTAGGTACAATAGTATAGAAAACTATGTCTTTGCTTATATTTCTCGTGTACAAAACTCAAGTATTATATTAAACCCTGATGTTTATGTTTCGCCTCACTTTGATGTCATTAAACATATGTTGTCAAAGCCAATTATGCACAGCAGATTGGTAAATGGGCATTGGCACTCACCGAATATAATCGCCTTTAAGCCTTTACAGTTATGAAAGGACAGTGGTTTCAATTTCATAGTCGACCACTCGTGAATGAGAATTTCGCACTAGATTATGTCGAACTCACCATGGAAATTATATTTCATGGCTCAACACATAAAAATGGAAGTGGTGTCGGAATATGTATCATTTCGCCCGAAGGAATTCCAACAAAATTCAAGTATAAGTTGGAAGGCCCTTTATGTTCGAACAATGAAGCTGAATATGAAGCACTAATTGCTGGACTTGAAGCTTTGTTGGAATTGGGGGCAACCAGAGTCGAAATAAGAGGAGATTCAGAACTAGTCATCAAGCAAATAACCAAAGAATACAAGTGTATCAAAGAAAATTTGATTATGTACTTTGTTATTGCTAATCGATTAATCAAGAAATTTGAATATGTGGATTTAAAACACATTCCTAGAAGTGATAATCAAGAGGCAAATGACTTGGCTCAAATAGCCTCAGGATATAGGATATCAAAAGAAAAACTCCAATACCTCATAGAAGCTAGGGGAAGAATAATGGCTACAAAGTTATCACCCTTAGATTTAGAAAATGCGAAATTAGGTTATTCAAACCAGGAGGAATTCGAAGTTTTTAACATAGATGCTTTAGCAGATACAGATTGGCGGACTCCTATAGTAAACTATTTGAGAAATCCTTCAATAAATACAGAGAGGAAAGTCAAGTACAGAGCATTGTCTTACGTAGTGATCGGGAATGAATTATTTAAGAAGACCTCGTATGAGTGCTACTCAAATGTTTAGGGAAAACGAAGCATATTTAGCCTTGTCTAATGTGCACAAGTGGAGCATGTGGGCACATCAAGGTGCCACAAAATGAAATGGCTCTTGTTCAGATATGGAATGTATTGGCCCACTATGCTCAAAGATTGCATAGAATTCGCCAAAGGTTGTGAAGAGTGTCAAGTCCATGCTGGCATTCAACATGCTCCGGCAAGCGAGCTACATTCGATTGTTAAGCCTTGGCCTTTCGTGGATGGGCATTAGATTTGATTGGTGAAATTCGCCAACATCATCTAAAGGACAAATATATTCTTGTAGGAATAGACTATTTCACAAAGTGGGTCAAGCAATTCCTTTAGTGAATGTAGACCAAGAAACTATTATAGAATTTATTCGTAAGTAATATACGATTCGGATACCGAAAGTATCACAACAGATCAAGGTTCATTTTCAGGCGAAAATGCAAGAGTTCGCACAAGAAATGGGATTCAAACTACTCACATCAACACCTTATTACGCCCAAGCAAACGGTCGTAAAAGCCAATAAAGTCATAATAGGTTTGATCAAGAAGCATATAGGTCGAAACCAAGAAATTGGCACAAAACCTTAGATCAAGCTCTATGGGCTCGCCGAACGCCTCCTAAGGAGGCAACGAATACCACCGCTTCGACTTACATTTGGGCACGACGCGTGTTGCAATAAATACATCTACAATCACCGTAATCCAAAGAGAACGAAATACCCATTGATCAATACTGGAAATGATGATGAATGAATTAGTGGATATAGATGAAGAAAGGCTACGTGCTTTAGAGGTTATGAGAAGACAGAAAGAAAGAGTAGCTAGGTACAATAAAAGAGTTAAGAACAAGAAATTTTCAACCAATGATCCGTCCGGAAAGTTATTTTGCCTATGGATAAGAAAAATAGAGTACTCGTAAATGGTCACCCCATTGGGAGGACCTTTTCGTATTTTGAAAATATTTTCAATAATGCCTATGAGATAGAGGAATTAGCGTAAGATGTAAGAATCTTAAGAGTAAACGGAAATACTTAAAAAGGTATAAACCATACTTGCAAGAAATTCAATCACTTCAAAAATAGATATTGAAGATGGAATAGAGCTAAGAGAGAGACATATAAATAACAAATATGAGTCATGTTCAAATATAGGAATACATAATAAAGTTTTCTTTAACTTTTCCAAGAAGTAAAAGGAGCATCTCGCTTCAACCTAGCAAATTTGTTTTTGCACAAGTTGATTCTACATTGATTCGTGTGTTTGATCCTTTCAAGCTCTTCGATTTCTTGGCTTATACCCTCCCGCTCCATCTGCTTAAGACTCGTGAGATCAGCCGATCATCGCCAGACTTCATGGTCGCTTGCGAGTTATCTGCTCACCTTTGCGCCGCGTTTTTGTTTAAGCTCCTCAACTGATTCCTAATAAGATAGACCGACCTAGAACATCGTGCCTATCTTTTGTCGCATTTTCGCAGACTCTAAAGCTTCGCCCTTTAGTAAGCTCAAGTCCGGTCATAGGCGTTAGATAAAGCTTCTCGTTTGGTTCGAGTTTTAGCTTCGATACCATGAAGCCTCGATGTATACGATTAACTTCATCAAGGAGGAGTTGCAAATCATAAATGATCTCACCACGCCGTAGGGCAAATACTAAGATCTATTTGTGTCAAGATTCTTCATCGAAAAGTAAACCCGTGATTGTCTTGTAAGATAGTGAAGAAATCAACTTGAAAAATAGTAGTATTAACCTCTGAAGAAGTGGTCAAGAGAAGGGAGAGGCGATCCTCTTTGATTGACTCAATCACTAGATGGAATCGCTCAAGAAGGACCACATTGAGATAGCATCAATTGAGGTATTTTAAAGGATTATTCTTCTTCATCTCTGCTTTTGCTCTTCGAGAGGACTGGAGGATTTGGCTTGACGAAAGCAGACCAATGTAAATAGGAATTTATCACTGTGTTTCCTCATCGCACCTCTACCTCCATTCTCCCATCTCCACCTTCCGCTTGCATCCCTTCATCTTCGTTGTCATCGCAAAGTAGTGACTCACAAAGCGCGCTCTCCATCGGTTTGACCAATGTAACGCGCCTTTTCCGGAGAAGAGTCACTAGAATATCAATGATAGGGGTTTCACCCCAATGTTTGGTTCATCTACCCTCAAATTCTCCACCAATGAAGGAGAAGTAGCCCGTGATCTAAGGTTTCACCCAAGGGAGGCGGTTACTTGTTGATCTAAGGCTTCAACTCCTGTGGGTAGCCACAGAGATGAACCTTTGTTTAAAGCATCCTCATTTGAGCCTTCCGTTGAGGAGAAAGTATGTGGTTCGAACTTTGGATATTAGGAAGATTGATGAGCGTATGAATACTGCATAAAAAAATATCGTGGATCAGGTGTTAAAGTTGTGTTAGTAACGAAAGGCATCAAGTAATCTTTACCTTTTGTCCATCGAGTAGCATTGCCGCCAATTTGTTCGAAGGTGATTCTTCAAGGTAGAGGATTCAAGAGACTTTAGATTTGGTTTGAGGAGCATTGGCAGAACTTCTTTGCTAATGGACTTAGTAACTTGAGAAGCTTCACCGATTGTGAAGGTTTTTCTTCTTTTCTTTTGAGGATTGAGGTATCGCCGCTTCCTTGTCTTCTTCCGGTCAAGAGTTTCATGCTTTCGCTTGGGGACTTTGGGGCAAGCCACTTGCGAAAGTGTGACTAAGATGATTAACCAATTTAGAAGGAATTTCGAAATAGTAAAGAGGTAAGCACGAAAATACCTTCTTTTTCTTTTTCTTCAAAGTGTTGTCCACCTCAGCAGGAGGATTTGTAGTGATGGTGGTCGGTGTTTGTGAAGTTGAAGTTGAGCCGACTTTAGGCGCGACTTTGTCTTTCTTCAAAGATTTCAAATCAATAGCTGAAAGGATTGAGATCAAGTTTAAAATAAGACAAAGTGAAAAATATGAAGGAACTTCGATTTTCTTTCAGTTTCGCACCTTCGCATTCCCGAGATTTAACAGACATGGCTGACAAGTCGTAGCGAAGGTGCCCTTTGAAGTTGTATAAATCATGTTTCGCCCACGTAACCCTCTGGGCAAGTTTTTTGGTATCATTTTCGCAGCAGCGAAAGAGATCCCTAAAATATAACCACCCAGGGTACGGGGGAAAAAAGGCAAGAGCCAGCTCTGAAGTAGGCAAGTTTGGAAATTTAGGTGGTTTATGCTTAAAAGCCCACCTGTACCTATCTTCAGATTTCACATAAGGAGGACATCGAACTGTTGGAAGTTGCTTTTCAAATTTTTCTTTTAAAGTTTTTGCATCGCAGCTCGATGTATGTCCATTGGATTATACACAACTTCAAAATATTTTTGAAAGCTCGAATTTCTTTGACATGAGTAAGCCTACCTTTCGGATGTTTTCCAAGAGAAAAAGTTGTTGTTAATTGTTGTTGGATTTCGATGGTACCAAACATATTACTCGAATAATAGCCGTCCACCAAGTATGAAAATCTCTTGTCTTGTAGAAGGAAGGGTAAAACAAACTAATGCGAACTCAAAGAAAATCTTCATGTTGTTTTTGTTTGATTTCAATTTCCTTGAAGGGTAAGGTACCGCCAGATATATTTCTCTTCGTCGAAAAGAGGTTCGGAAGGATCTCGACACAAACCAAACCGTCGAGCCAAAGTTGGTGATAGCAAGGATATGTGCTTGACTTTTGACAGGGTTATCCTTGAAGCAATCAATCTAGGGGTTAGAAAAGCTTTCAGATATCTCTTGTTGTTTTTCCAAAATAGCCTTCAGAGGCGGGGTGAACCAAGATGGTCCACAGCTTCGGTAGCAAATGGGCCATCAAGAATCACAATCATGTCTCTTCGAAAAGATCATCATGTATTGAATGAAGTGGTTTTGAAGTTTTCTTTTCATCGTTTGGAGTGAGTTTCAATCTGGTTCCCTCAATGCTACGATTCGCAACATCAGGATGATCTTCATTAAGTGTTCCTGAGGTTGGTAGAGATGATTCGAAAGTGGCATTCAACCAAAGTTGCAACAACCAAAAAGGGCCAGCTAGAAGAAGATTTGTGCCGGCTTTGTAGGTTTTTAATTTCAATACAGCAGCACAAATGCTTTCGTACAAGCTGGACAACAGCAGTTCGCTGATGCAGACTTTTCGACCATGGTGTAGTTGATTGGCTAGGGTAATGAATCTACTAGCCACTTGAAGGGATTTGCTGCAGAAAACATATTTCGATAGCCATAGTGCTAAGAAGGCTATGTGTTCAACTTCCGAAACTTCTTCCTCATTAGGATCGAAAGTTTCTCCAATAGGTGAAAGCCCTGTAATGGCTGCTATGTCAAAGAAAGTGGGTGTCACCATCCCACAAGGAAGATGGAACGTGTTGTAAATCTGTCGTATAAAGAAGCCAACAAAAGGGTGGCTATAGCTAAAACCTAATTTGGACATTTGAATCAAATTAAGGATACCTAAGCTTTCCCATTCCTGAGACTTCTTGTTTTCAATCTTGGCAAGCCAATTTTGATATGACTGGTCAGATGTAGGGCAAGAACGGAAGGGTTTGAAGTTAACAGTAACGTAATCTAGGTTAAAAGGGTCTCTTTTTAGTGCCGTTGTTATACCTTCACCGCTCCTTCTAGGGTTTTAGGCAATTTGCAGAGTCCTCACCCTTAAGATTCAAGGGCACTTATTAAAAATAGGTTTTGTTAAAAATAGGCGGAAAGAATCCTTCGTCTTCGCTAAACGCCTGTGGAAATCGAGGACCCATTACTCCTAAGATTTTATCGTAAACAATGGTAGGGATGATTACCGAGAAGCATAAATCGCTTTTGCTCGGGGTCATTTTGGGAGTAGAGATAAACTCTTGGTTACCAGTTGATGATCTTGCCCATCGGTTTTCAATGTAATCCGCGATCCGCTTGGATTTCCATTTCTTGGAAGCATTGATGGCATCGTTGAGGAAGACATGGTGAGATGAAAAGTCTTTTTTGATGGAAGAATCTAGTTTGTTCAAAGAAATGAAGAGTAGAAAAATCTGATTTTCTTGAAAGCTGAGAGGGTTTTGGAAAAGTTCAGAATGAAGAAGATGAAGTGTTTTATAGCTTCTTCAACGGTTAGAAATTTTTTGACCTTTGGTAAGTAGTGGGACACGTGTAGTCATTTTATTGGAGAGGAGAAAAGTGAACTTTTTCAACTTCCTAAGAGGTGACGTGTTGTTACCTAAGAAATGATGTGTTGTCACTAATTATTATCATTAAACTGTCATGATGGCACGTTTTAGTGTGCTGATTAGACATTGGCAGAAAAGTTGGATATCTACTCTGACGTCATGTACAGTAAAATCATCATTACTGTATCGAAATTGCATGAGATATTCAAGAACAAATATTTCTCTCTCTATCGAAATAAATGTTCTTGAGGGGCAATTTGTTAGCTGGCAATTTCGAAAAAGGGTAAAATTGGCATAGACGAATAAAATATGTTTACTATCACATGGAAAAGAGATTGATATTTGTTGGTGATAGGTAAACATAAGGCCTTTTCGTTTCATAGGGAAAAGATCTTTCGATTGCCAATGGTGAGCGATATTTCGAACTAAAGTCTTTAGTATTTTTAGGATATGAAGAAATTCCTTTAATAAATATATCAACATTGGAGCGGTCCAAACAAAAGGATTAAAGGGAAATACGAATAGTTATAGAATTCGAATTTCGAATGACCTCTGAAGATTCGAATTTTGAATAGAAGGCGCCATTGTAAGGGACGCGTGGAGATTGGAGAACGAAAGAGATTTGCATGTCTTAAACGTGGCGCAATATTATAGTAAGACCGTTAGGGTCAGAACATTATAAATAGATGTTTTCTATTAGATTTTGGTGTGTTCGTTAGATGTACTAAAAATTTCTCAAACACTCAAACTACCGTAATCGAAAGGGAAACGAGTCAAGGAGATATCATGTACGTTAAGAACATCATGTTATTTTACAATTTAAATGCCAGTTTATTATCATATATTTCCAGTTTCCTGCACTTTTACCTTTAAAGTATTTCGATTCTTTTCTTTTTACCTTTATTCAATTCGTCTTTAAACACTTATTGTTCTAGAAACCTATTTACTTTCAAACTTTTATTGTATTTCCCAGAAATTGTTACTTTTTAAGAGTGTCCTTACCTTTACATTCAATTGTCAATGATCAAGTTTAGGTTCGAAATCTTTATACAAACAGTCATTATATTTCCATAGTCAAACAGTCAGTATATTTCCGTAATCAAATTTAAGAATTAATTGAAGATCATGGGTTTGAACATAAAAATCTATTATGACACATGTGTCCTAGGATCAATCTAGTCGATCCTGTAAGTAACCAATAATAAATAGTAAAAATTGGAAGACTAGCGGTTGTTTACGAGAAATCACCGTAAACAGATGGTCACTAATTTTTACCTCGAAGCCTGTATGCAAGATGATTGTTTTCACTCACTTAGAAGCTGTGAAGCAATGAGTGTAGTTATGTCCTTGGAATAAGCTGTGAAGCAATTCCAAGTTTATTTTGTGTCACTTAAGTGACTAGTTTTGATTGTGTTTGAAGTATGGTATCTTCAAATTGTTTTAGTTGTGTTTGGAGTGAGGTATCTCCAAGCTGATTTTAATAGGAGCGAAGCAGTCGATGCAGTTGCTAGTGTGATAGTAGCTGATAGACATCACTGAGATAAATGGAAGTGAGCGGAGGTTCTCATATCTAAGTGTGGTATCTTAGATAGAAGGGTCATTGGGTAGTCTGATTAAGTAAGGAGTGTAAACTGGGTGGTTTCCCTCCGAATTAATCCTGCTGATAGTGAACTTCATTCCTGGCTTAGTATGCCCCCAAATGTAGGTTGGTTAGAACCGAACTGGGTTAACAATTCCTTGTGTTATTTATTTTCTGCACTGTTATGCTTATGCCTACCTTGTCTGTTTTGTAATGTCGGATCAGATGTCACGACATCTTGAGTCTAGCCCTAACCAGAATTTCAAAAAATATAAAAAAATAACTCACAAGAAAATTTTAAGTTTCAGAGCAACAAAACTTTAATTGAACACAAATTAATCTCTATACGTTTGCAGTCCCCGACATCGGCGCCAAAAACTTGATAGGTAAATTAGCAAGTGTACTATTTTTCCTTGCAGTAATAATAGGGAAATTTCCCCATATATCGATCTCGAGGACTGCGTGTGGTACTGAGTATAATGTGTTGTTCAATTATACAAAAAACTTGAATTGGGGTTTTGGTTTGTTATTGTCACTGTAAAATTGGCAAAAATATAAATTGGCTTTTTACTAGTATGAGGAGCATGCTAGGGTAAAGTGTATAATTTTCCCTGTAACTACCTTGAGTCCTGATCTATTCAACAAGTTCATAAACTCAATTACCATCCCTTTAGGTTGTTTTCCCCTAAGTCCTTAGTGGGAAAATCTTTGAACATTCAATCCTAAATCCTAAGTCCTTAGAAATTTATGATGAAATCAAGCCTTTTTTTTATCAAGGATTAAATTTGGTAACTATAGGGTATCCATAGTCTTAGGTGATATCTAGTATAGTCTAGTCGTACACAAACCTTAACAACTACGGTCCAACTAATTGTTAACCGTAAATCAATCCTAATTGGTTCGATCAGGAAAGCATAAGAACATTACATGATTAACTTGAATAATAAAAACATGAAATTGATCACTCAGGACTTCAAGTCATTATAGATTCAAATCAGGGACACCCCATAGCATTGGGGGGTTTAACTACTCACAATATTATTCACAAGAATTTCAAAGACATAAAAATTAAACGTTACAAATTACTGGTGAACTTTGATCTTCAATTGCTTCCGCTCATGAAAGGTCTCCGTTCTCCAACAGTTGCATATGCTTCCTTCCTTAATCCTCTCAATTGTGTGGCCAAAAAGTCCCTCAAATAAATCCTCAAAACTCAACTAAATAGTTCCAATACAAATCACAGCCAAGTAGAATGTCTAAAGTTCCCCCAATGTCAAGATTAAATAAAAGAATCTAAAAACATAACATTTATCGCGCACGTAACATGGGTCATGCTAGACCAAGACGGGTTGTGTTTGCTCGCAGACTTGATTTTTCTCCCTTCTGCTCCAGATCTTCTGACACGGGTCGTGCCAGGTAGCACGAGCACCCGTCTCAGCCCTCTATTTTTTGTACTGGGTGTGTGAGATCTTCCAACATGGGCTATGCTAGCAGACACGGGCCGTGTTGGTCTTCAGTTCTTCCATTCCAATTCTTCCTCCTGACACTCTGAATCTTGCATGTTTTCGCTCCGATTTGTCCTATTTCATTCATGTGAACATGAAAATATTAAAACAAAAAATCAAAGCATAAAATGTGATAAAATGAAATAAATGGTTGACACTGGTAATAAAACTCTAACTAAAATAACAGGAAATAACTGTGTAAATACCACCGATCATCAATCAAATTCCTTCATTGGTATTTCAATATCAGATTCCATACTCTATCTTGAATTCATAATATGATCTTTACCACATTCCTCTTCGCGTCTTTGGTTGCACATATTCATGACCTCAGTCCAGGTAAAGACAAACTTTCTGCCAAATGTATTTTCCTAGGCTACTCATGTATACGAAAAGAATATCGTTGTTTTTGTCCCCAACTTCTACGATACATTGTTTCCTTCAATGTTACATTCTTTGAAAGTTCCACATTCTTCTCTACCCTTGTATTTCCTGTTGAAAATTGTATTTTAGATGTTCGAGATATCCCTTCCATCATCCCCAAACCCATTCCACATCCATTGCAGGTCTACTAGCGATGGACACCCCACCCATCAGAGGTTAGAGATGATATTGGTCCACCAACACCATCTCTTGGTCCAAATGCTCCTATAATATTATCACCTAGAGTTGACTTTCCAGTGGCATTATGAAAAGGTATTCAAGATCATCTCCCTAATGCTAAATATACATGTGTTTTAAATTATGACTGTATCTCTACCTCCTATGTCTCTTTTATTTCTACTTTGGATTATATATCTATTCCTAAGTCTGCAGGTGAAGCTATGACTAATCCTAATTAGCGTCAGGAGATGATCGAATAAATGGATGTATTGAATTAAAACAACACTTGGGACATTATTACTTTACATCTAGAGAAAACTACAGTGGGATGTCAATGGGTTTATACAGTGAAAGTTAGACCAGACGGTCATATCTGTCGTTTCAAAGCCTGTTTGGTAGCCAAAGGGTACACATAGATATTCAGTCTTGATTATGGTTACACTTTTTCTCAGGTGGCCAAGATAAGTTCTTTACGCATTTTTCTTGCAATGGCTTCTATTCGTCATTGGTCACTTCATCAGTTGGGCATTAAAAATGTATTTTTAAATAGAAAATCGGAGTAGGAAGTTTATATGGACCAACCTCCAAGTTTGATTGTTTTTGGAAATTCTAAACTTGTTTGTTGGCTTCATTATTCTATTAGTTTGGCCGCTTTAGATGTGCCTTGATACAATTTGGTATGTCTAGATGTGAAGCAAATCACTATGTTTTTTCCTTTATTCCTCCAGTAGTCCGCGCATCTTTCTTGTGGTCCATGTCGATGACATTATTATCACTGGATACGAGAATGAGAGTATCAAACAAATCAAAACTCATATTTTCAATAAGTTTTAGACAAAAGATTTGGGACCACTCAAATACTTCTTAGGTATTGAAGTTGTCCAGTTCTCATCCGGTATTACAATCAACCAACACAAATATACCTTAGACATTCTCGTGAAACAGGTATGCTTGATTGTCTTTCCGTTGATCCTATGGATTCCAATGTGAAATTTCTTCTGGGTCATGGGGAGCCTTTGAAAGACCAGGAAGATATCGACGACTTGTGGGAAGACTCAACTATCTTCATATATGATAATCAAGCAACACTCAACATTGCCTCTAATTCAATTTTCTATGAATGGACCAAGCACATTGAAATAGATTGTCATTATGTAAGGGATGAGATTAAGGAGAAATCACCACAAATTTTGTAAAATCCGTGACCAATTAGCTGATATTTTATAAAGTCTCTCAAGGGTTCTCGAGTGAATTACATTTGTAACAAACTCGAGGGGGAGTATTAAGAATATTTGTATATAAAATAATCTCACATCAACTATAACAATATAAGTTATATGCCATGATAACTGCACACCGTGTAACATATTTGATTCTCTTTTACTCGTCACTCTGTGGTCCTTTCAACAAAATCTATAATTTTTGGAAATGAAGTCTTAATAGCATTCATAGCTCATGATAAATAATCATTTTCTATAATACTCAGTTGAAAGAATATATTCATTGAAAAATGAGATCATCTCAACTCAAACATGCTACATATCATATAACGACCATATGCAATCAGTCTGTTTGCTTTCAAAGTAAAACTTCCATATATATATATATATATATATATATATATATATATATATATATATATATATATATATATATATATATATATATATATATATATATTTCAAATGTACGCCAATAAAAACAATACAAATTTGCAGTGTAATAGAAGATTAAGAATTCATATCATTAGTTTGGTTGATTAAGTTAGGATAAAATAAGAAAGTGAAGGTTCCAAGCAAGTAAAGGCGTACCGTACAACCCAAATGTGTAGGACATCCTTTAATGAACATCAAAGCAACAAGTTATGTTAAATAGTATTAATAGTTGTAGATTTGTTGCATGAAAACTTGTTAAATGATCCAACCCGTAATATTATAGTTGGTTACACTCATGTATATGATCCATTCAACTTTAAATGAATGAGATGCTCAAGACACACCCATTTTCAATTTCAACATGAATATATGTGTTACTAATTTAGCAGCAGTTCGAACAAGTAGTATACACAATTATAACTTGATGGGTTATGTACAAGGCTGGTCCCGACCTTTTAGAGGTCTAGGGTAAAAAAAATAGGCCCTTAAAAAATTGACTTTTCACTCGTCTTTAAAATGAAAAAGAATCTCAGAGACAAGATAAAATTATGAAGTCTTGATTGTTTCTAAGAATAAAAAGGCATATACAAATCATTAAAGAATTCAAAATCGCAATATGATTAACTGACTGAAGAATGAGAATTTTTTACGGCCTTAATTAGTCAAATTTCTAGACAATAACCACTATTTCAAAGAAATAAAAGTGATATTTTCTCTTAGTTTAATTATGGAAAAAAAATCGTATGGTTAAGAAATGTAAGAGTAGACCTATAAACTGTTAGTTTGTATAATTCTTGTTCAGTCGAACTAGCTAGTATATGTGCTAGTCGAACTGACTTTGTGTGTTAGTCGAATTTACTGTGTATCGAAGTGTTAGACTATATTCAATGTAATAGGATACATCATGTGTTAAAGTGTCGAAAGTACTTGGGCCTTGATTGTTTGGGCCTTAGTTTAGTTTCTATTTTGGCCATGGGAAATGTTTGCTTATATAAAGGGCTCTCTCTTTGTAATAGATATAGAATGAAGTGTCAATAACAAATTTTCATAATTTCAGTTACAACAATTTTCTCTCTCTTTCTTCTTCCCATTCTTCTTCTTCCCTCTAAAACAATCTTTCTTGAAAACCCTTTGTTCCGACAAATTGGTATCAAGGAGCTCGATTGTGATTCAGAGAGATTCTAATGGCAAACGGAACAACAACGTTTTCGCAGATTCCAGCAAATCTACCAATTTTCAAGGGTGAAAACTATCAACGGTGGGTTGCACAGATGAAGGTTATCTTCAGATTTCAAGATGTTGTTTAAATCTTGAATGATGGAGTATCAGAGCTGGAAGTAGACACAACAAATGCCAATAAAGCTACGAACAAAGATCAGAGGAAAAAAGATTATAAAGCGTTGTTCCTAATTCATCAGTGTGTGGACTCTGATGTATTTGAGAAGATAATTGAAGAGGAATCTGCAAAAGATGTGTTGGACAAGTTAAAGAACTTGTATGGCGGAGGAGAGAAAATGAAGAAGGTAAAGTTGCAGACATTAAGGAAACAATATGAGATGTTTCAGATGAAAGATGATGAATCAATCTCTACATACTTCTCTAGGATTGTGTAAAACATGAACGATCACTGCGTTAGAAAAGTGATGCAGATTTTGACTATATTGATTGAAGAGGCCAAGACTCTATCCGAGATGAAGTTAGAAGAACTTCAAGCTTCACTGAGGCTCATGAGATGAGATTGAAGCAGAGAAACTCAGAAAAAGAAAAGGTGGCTGAACAAGCATTGCAATCAAGATTCAACAAGAAAGCTGAGAAGTCGAAGCAGCGAACACATATTGCAGGTGATGAAAAGTCAAGCAAGAATTCTGATTCGAGCAAGAAAGGTGTGGGCAACAAGTACTCTGGGAGGAAAGTCGACACAAAAGAGGTGTAATGTTACAATTGTCAAGGTTTTGGTCACTACGCTCGAGCCTGTCGAATAAAGAAAGCAACAAGAGCGAAAGAAAGTGATGAAGCCCAATATGTGCGAGTAGGAGATAATGACTCAGATGAGGTGCTGATGATGGTAAACACTCAGTCGAACATTAAGAAAACCAACATGTGGCATCTAAATTCAGGATGTAGCAACTATATGACTAGCAATAAAGATTGGTTCACCAAGTTAGATAAGTCAGTGAAAAAGGTGATAAAGTTTGTTGATGGAAGACACGTCAATTCTGGAGGAAAATGAGACGATTTTCATAAAGGATGGTGGAAAAGCTACTATTACAGAGGTATTGTATGTACCCTCTATGACAAGTAATTTGATAAGTGTAGGTCAATTACTTGCAAAAGGCTTCAAAATGAAGCTTGAAAGGAATCAGATTGGAGTCTATAGGGCTGATGGGAGGCTAATCATGAAAGCACTATTGGCAGAGAACAAAACGTTCAAAGTTGAACTCAACACATCTGATCATAAGTGTCTTGCTTCGACTACGGAAGAAGACAAGAACTGGCTATGGCACCATAGGTATGGACACCTAAACTTCAGGAGTTTATGCGTGCTCAATCAGAAGAGGATGGTGTTTGGTTTGCCTTATGTGAAGGAACCAAAGAAAGTATGTGAGGAATGATGTAAAGCTAAGCAGGAAAGGAAGGTATTCAAACATGACTTGCCCATAAAATCCAAGCGTAAGTTAAAACTAGTTCACTCTGATGTGTGTGGACCATTTGAAGTGAAGTCAAATGGAGGCAACATATATTTCCTTACTTTTGTTGATGAATTCACCAGACATATATGGATTTATATCATTGAAAGGAAAAGTGAGGTATTCGCACAGTTCAAGAAGTTCAAGGTGCATGCTAAAAAACAAAGTGGCAGCAAATTGAAGAAGTTAAGAATTGATGGTGGTGGTGAATATACATCTACTGAATTTGCCAAATTTTGCAATGAGGAATGTATAGAGCATGAGATCATTGCACCCTATACACCTCAGCACAATGACACAGCTGAAAGGAAAAACAGGAGTATACTGAACATGACTAGAAGCGTGTTGAAAGCTAAAGATATGCCAAAGAGATTTCGGGCTGAAACAGCTTCAACATTAATATACATTCTAAACAGGTGTCCAACAAAGAAGATAGTAGGAGAACACCTTATGAGGCTTGGACAGGGTCGAAACCAAGTGTGAGTTATCTTAGATTTTTTAGATCAATATGCTTCAGGCATGTACCTGGACAACTGAGAAGAAAACTGGATGATTAAAGTGAAGTAATGGTTTTCATAGGTTATCATTCGAACTGGTGCATACAAGTTGTATTCGCCAATTGAAGATAAACTAGTCATCAACAAAGATGTTCGTGTCGACAAAAGCAAAGGTTGGGTTTAGAGTCAAAGTTCAACACAGGAATCAGACACAGTTATAATTGTGTTCGAAGAAGATCGACATGATGAGCCCTCAACTAGTCGAAGTGAACAATAAACACTTCAACTAGTCGAAATGAAGAACCTCCTGAACAAAATGAAAGAAGGTCGACAAGAACAAGAACTGAATCAACAAGGCTAGCTGGGTATGAAAGATTTCCAGATCAAGCAATTGATGTTGATGGTGATCTAGTCGAGGAAGCCATGATAATGGCTGAAGCAGAACCAATCAATTTGAATGAATCCATGAGTAATTCGAATTAGTGTGAAGCCATGAAAGAACACAGAGCCATTGAGAAGAATAAGACCTAGGAGCTTGTCAAAAGAACGAATAAGAAGCCAATAGATGTAAAGTGGATATATAAGGTGAAACAAAGACCAAATTGAGAGATTGCGAAGTATAAAGCAAGGATGGTGGCTAGAGGCTTTCTACAAAAGCCTGGAATAGACTTCGACGAAGTATATGCTCCAGTTGCAAGACTAGAAAAAATTTTAATTGTTGTGTCGTCTGCAGCATATAGGGGATGGAAAGTGCATCAGTTGGATGTAAAGTTAGCATTCCTGAATGGTCCATTGGAAGAATAAGTCTATCTTACTCAACCACCAGGATTCGACGTCAAAGGACAGGAGTCAAAGGTATACAGATTGAGGAAGGCTCTCTATGTTTTGAAGCAAGCTCCTCGAGCTTGGAATAAAAGAATAGATAACTTCTTGATCGAAGTAGGTTTCACAAAGTGTGTATCTGAACATGGAGTGTATATAAATGATGTCAACAATGTCAATCGAATCATTTTATGCCTATATGTAGATGACTTACTCATTACTGGAGCTGACGAAGCTGACATAATAAAGGTCAAGTCAAAGCTAATGCAAGAATTTGAAATGTCTAACTTAGGGAATCCCTCGTATTTCTTAGGGATGAAATTCAAAAATACTGAAGAAGGAGTATTTTTGCATCAAACTAAGTATGCTCAAGATATTCTGAAGAAATTCAACATGAGCAACTATAGTGAAGCTGCCACTCCATTAGAAACTGGAGTAAAGCTGAAGAAGGAGTCGAATAATGAGTTTGTAAATTCGACATTGTACAAACAAATCATTGGATCCTTGAGATATCTTTGCAATACAAGACCAGATATCTGCCAAAGCGCAGGACTGTTGAGCATATTTATGGAGAAACCTCAAGAATGTCATCTCATCGCAGTTAAGAGGGTGCTGAGATACATCAAGGGAACTATCGACCATGGTGTGTTATTTCCTAGGAAGTCGAAGGACATCATAAGTGTCGAAGTTCATAGATACACTGATTCAGATTTCAGTGGAGATCAGGACGGAAAAAAAAGCACTGCAGGATACATTTTCATGATCGAAGGTGCTCCAATCTCCTGGAGTTCGAAGAAACAAAGCATTGTGGCGTTGTCATCTTGCGAAGCAGAATATGCAGCTGCATCATATTCTGCATGCCAAACAACATGGATCAAAATGTTACTTGAAGAACTCAAGATAATGAAACCTAAGAAGATAAAGCTATTTGTCGACAACAAATCAATAATTAACCTGGAAAATCATCCTATGTGTCAGGTCGAAGTAAACACATTGAAAGAAGTTATCATTTTCTGAGAGATCAAGTCAACAAAGGGAAGATCGAAATAAAGCACCGAAAGACTGAAGTTCAACTAGCTGGCATATTCACCAAACCTCAGAAGAAAGTTAGATTCGAAGATTTAAAGAGAAACGTCGGGATGAAAAGTCTAGAGAACATGAATTAGGGGGTGTGTTAGTTTGTATAATTCTTGTTCAGTCGAACTAGCTAGTATATGTGCTAGTCGAACTGACTTTGTGTGTTAGTCGAATTTACTGTGTATCGAAGTGTTAGGCTGTATTCGATGTAATCGAATACAGTATGTGTTGTAGTGTTGAAAGTCCTTGGGCCTTGATTGTTTGGGCCTTAGTTTAGTTTCTATTTTGGGCTTGTACAATGTTTGCTTATATAAAAGGCTCTCCCTTTGTAATAGATATAGAATGAAGTATCAATAACAAATTTTCATAATTTCAGATACAACAGTTTTCTCTCTCTTTCTTCTTCCCATTCTTCTTCTTCCCTCTAAAACAATTTTTTTTGAAAACTCTTTGTTCTAACATAAATCATGTTTTAATCTTATTACGCAAATTTACCTGGTTGGTTAGAAATTTATTTTTATGATAAAAAATAATAAATCAAGGCACAAATAAAAATTTCATTTCATATAAGATAATAAACGAGTTAATTATATGATAAACTTTTAAATATTTAATTATAACTTTTAAATACTCTCTAAAATAATATTATAAAAGTTATAATAAATAACTATTTAAAATAATATTATAAATGTTATAATATAATAATTGAGAAGGTTACTGAACTACAATAGTGTTTCCGTAAAAATTTATAGGTTAATTTAAAATAATGTTATAAAGGTTATAATAAAATAATTTAGAAGGTTACCGAAATGAAATAGGGTTACTGTAAAAATTTATAGGTTACTTTAAAATAAAGTTATAAAGGTTATAATAAAATAATTTAGAAGGTTACCGGAATGATATAGGGTTACTGTAAAAATTTATAGGTTACTAAGTATCGAACTGCTAACATATATATTCCAAACAAATGATCCAAACGTTGGGCTCACTTGTTATCAATCTTTCTAAATAATATATAATTTACGAAAAATTTACTTTGTACCCTAAAGTTAGATTTATACTCCAACAATTTTTAAAAAATATCAATTTTATTCTTTAATTATAACTATTTTATTTTTTATTAGTAATTAAAAAATTTGCACTCCTACACATGTTTTTCGGAACACTTAAAGGAAGTATTTTGGTATGATAATCTTTTTAAAAGAAACTCTTTTGCTACTTTTAGCCACATTATAAAATAGTTGCTAAAACTCATTTAAATTTTTTTTTAGTAATTGTTTAAAAAATCAGTTGAGCTACGGTTTTAAACCGTTGCTCAAACTCCTTTGATAAATTTAAAATCGGAACACTTTTAAAAACTGTTCTGATATAGTATTTGATTTTCAAAAAATAGTTTTGGCTACGGTTTTGAACTGTTGCTAAAACTCTTTAAGTAAATTTTTAAACCGGAACACTTTTAAAAAGTGTTCCGGTATCCTGCCTAATAATACATTTAGCCGAAACAATTTAAAAAAGTGTTCCGGTATCCTACCTAATAATACACTTAACCGAAACACTTTCAAAAGTGTTCCTGTATCCTACCTAAATAATACACTCAACCGGAACACTTTTAAAAAGTGTTCCGATTGGTAATTTTTTATAAAACTGTTTTGGCAACGCTTTTGACCGTTGCTAAAACTCCTTTATAAATTTTTAAAACCGGAACACTTTCAAAAAGTGTTTCGAAAAAAGTGTTAGCTACGGTTTTGAACCGTTGCTAAAACGCTTTTAGGAATATTTTAACCATAAATTTTTCAATAAGTGTTCCGATTTATTACAATACATACCGGAACACTTTCTTTAAATGTTCCGAAATGTAAGCGTAGGGGTACAAAATTTAAATTTTTAGTGAATAATAAAAAGTGAAATAGTAAATTGGTTAAAAAATTTAAGGATAAAATTGACATTATTTAAAAATTGTAGGGGTACAAGGCTAATTGTAGGGGTACGAAGTAAATTTTTCATAATTTATATTTTCAGTAATACATTTTTTATCAATAATTTCAAAAATGGAGGCCCAATTATTTTGAGGTCTTGGGCTGTGGGCCTGCTTGCTCGGGCCCAGGACCGGCCTTGCCTAGGTGCAATGGGAAATTCAAAATTATGTAATTTTTTGTAGCAAAGTTTGTGGGTTAGTTGATTTTACTTGTAAAAATATTTTGACTTGAACGCGCTAAGGCAGAAAAAATGATTTGATTAGTTAGAGTTGTGTTTAGGGGAGGAGATACAACGACCTTTAACAAAGTGTACACTTTGCATCTGATTATTTGAGGATAAAGCAGATGTACATTCGATCACCTTTTTTGCGTCAAGTTTCAAGTTTAAAAATTTTTGGCGATGACAAATTATTGGCCTTAAACAAGGTGTGCGTCTTGCATTCGATTATTCGAGACGAAATGAAGGTGCATCCAATCATCATTTTAATTAATCCATATATTTTATTAATAAATTAAAAATAGAAGACAAATAATCGACATTGAACAAGACATGCGCATCGCATTCGATTATTCTAGGCGGAGTTGATGTCGATCATCACTTTAATCCAAGTTTTTTTAGAAAAGATTTAATTATAAGAAAGTTTAGTTTTATGGTGAAAAATATTTGATTTTTACAAATGTTTTATTATTAAATCATAGAAATTAATTAATTTAATTTTTATTAATCAATATCATTTAATTAAATCAAAATACTATACTTTAATTTAGGGACGGATCTACATTGTGAACAATGGGGGCAGTTGACCCCATACCATATATATTCACTAAATCTCTTTCTTATTAATGACATATGATTTAATGAATATCACAATTTAATCTCAATCATTCATTTTTGAATCTAATGATTCTTTTTCATTTTCACATTCTCGATAATATTCTCATTCTCATATGATATGTCCTCACACACACACACACACACATATATATATATATATATATATATATATATATATATATATATATATATATATATATATATATATATATATATATATATATATATATATATATATATATATATATATATATATATATATATATATATATATATATAATAAATTAAAAATTTAATTATAATATTTAGTAATGATGATAACATTAATTTACTTATTAATTAAATAGTTAAAATAAAAAAATAAAGGAAACGGGTGCAAGGATCGAATAGGGTATACAAAAAAAATTCACTAAATCTAATCCTAAAGTGCATACCAAAATCCTAAAAGTTTCTAAATATAATAAAATATTAAATAATAGTAAGATAATAAAAAAATTAAAAAATTAAAAAAAAATAAATTGCCTTCTTTTAGACAAATTAAAAAACAGAGGCTCCTTTATTTACCTTACTCGCCCCCTTTCTCTAGAAGATTTCTCTTATCTCTCGTTCACTTGAAAAAAAAACCTTCTTGTTCTTTATATCTCATATTATTTTTTCTCTTAATTTCTCAAATCAAAAGCAAAAACTTTTTATTTCATAAAAACAACAATCAAGCCTAACATACTCAATCTAACATGTTTGCAAACTAAAAAAAAGAAATAGAATTTCTTAATCCACCCGATGTTCTTCTTAGTCACTCCTGTGAAATTCCATTTTTGTTCTGGGATACCGAAAATAAATTTTCAATTAGCACTCTATTCAATGAAATTCAATTTGGGTAAAAACCGGAGATTTACTTACGACATACTATCGGAAATAAAATTTCGGTATATTAATGAACTTATATAGCGCCAGAACCTTTCCCCTCCCCATAACAGAAACATTTTCAAAACTCTCTTAAAACCTTCTCAAAACCCTTCTCATCAAAATCATTTTTTCTCTCAAGCAGTCAACACAAATCATCAAGCAACAACCAAATCTCAATCATTCAAGCAACAACCAACTCTCAATCAATCAAGTATGATTTACTCATTTTTAGAGTTTATGTAAAATCGATTGAAACTGGTGAAATAAGGCTTGAAATGTGTTGTTTTTTTATGTTTACATCATTAGGGGTCATTATAATACCATTTGCAAACTCTTTTTGACGATCAATCTGTTTATTTTGAGGCATTTTGGAGTTTGGGTTGGTGGTTTCCGCTGTTATGCTTTGTAGAGGAAACCAGAAGTTTTTATTTCTGGTTTCAGGTGATGAACAAAACCGGAAATAAATTTCGAGTATCTGTCTGCATAATTTTTTTCTTCATTTTTTCCTCTGTGAGTCTAGTCATATGCTAACATTTCGGTCTTACTTCTACAAGAGATATGTTTGAGCGAGACGATCATTTGAGGCATGAACGAGTTATACAACATGCTTCTTGTAGGGAGAGAGGAGTCAGACCACACGACCTCCGAGGACTCAGGCCACCCAGGCTCCGTTGACATCCGGACAGGCTATGCCCGAGGCACAGTCTTCTCCTTTTGATTCTGCACCTTCTACTTCTTCCTCCTGTAGCAAACGAGAGTCTCTAGTCCATCCCTCTCCGCGTCCTTCATACCGTAGACGCACATCGTCACCATCCTCACTACCGAGGATTTATGAGACGAGATCCACATCTGTTACACAGGTGGAACCGTATGAGGTGAGACCTGATCCTACACCTCCTACACCCCCAGTACATCAGGTACTAGTACTAGAGCCAGCAGAGGGGGCACTAGCTGCAGAGACGGCACCGATGGTATTAGAGTTCCCTCAGGTCTTTGGAGGGGGGCCTTCTAACTTATCTGTGCTCGCGCATTATCCCACCCATGTCGCTAAACATTTATGGGATGGAGAGGTACGAAATTTACATTTATGTTTCATTTATTAATTATGTTATGTTATGAATAATATTATGAATTCTAACAATGTGTTTTTTCTTGCAGGATCGGGATACACTAAAGGTCATCAACCATGGGAGGAAGATCAACAATCTAACTCCCCCTATCGAGCCATGATTTGATGATCTACTGTTGACTACAGGGTTGAGAGACTTGACCCTCTGTGGATATAGCGTGATCAACTAGGGGATGACCAACGCTTTTATAGATAGGTGGCACGAGGAGACGTCTTCGTTTCATCTACCACACGGGGAGATGACATCACTTGTTTGATTCACCTGCCAATCGGAGGGCGGTTTCTTGATCATGAGAAGTTAGAGAAGGACGAGGCGATTGAGATATTGGTTGAGAGGTTGGGGGGTTACCGTGGAGGAGGCCCTGCATGAGGTTGATAAGACATGTGGCAGTCACGTAAGGTATAGCTGGCTGAAGACTGTTTTTGATGATGAGGTTGCGCGTGCTACGGCTGCTAATGGTGATCCCGAGCAGGTTACACTTCACATAGGGAATGCCATGAGAGCATACCTCTTATATCTTGTTGTGACTCAGATATTTGTGGACACCAGTGCAACCTACACTGACGTCATATACCTCAGATTCTTTGCTGATTTAGAGCAGGTCAATGGGTGCAACTGGGGGGATGTTTGCTTGGTTTACTTGTATACCAAGTTGACGGAGGCGGCTAGGTGGAAGACGAGACAGATCACCGACAACATGACTTTTTTGACGGTATAAAAAATTTCTCTTAGCTTCGTTTTTTAATTTTTTTGATTTTGAAACTAACTGATATAATTTTGATATTTCACGGATGGACATTGGTGATGGTTATACCGAACAGATGCCTCGTGCATGTGCATATAAGCCGCTCAAAGGCAACCAGGTGACACTTATGTATCGCGTTTGCCTGGGCTGGATTGTGCACGAGGACATCCACTTCAGTGCCTACGCCGACCACCACGAGACGATCACTTTTGATGAGGTTTCTCTATTTATAGGTTGGTTTGCCTGTAGTACTCAAAAGACTGCTGCCTATATACCCGAGAAAGTGATGCGTTAGTTCGGGAGGAGGGAGATGGATGGGATTTTTGCTGATCTTGAGAGTTATCTCATCCCTAGGAAGGCCAGGAGTACCGTGGCTCCAGACGACTGGAGTTACGTGTTTGGTTACACGTTGTGGTACTTCAGGGTTTCTCATCCATACCTGATACGGGAGGCTCCAGGGGATCCACCCAGGCCGGCTCATTAGGATATCTTGGAGGAGGAGCAGGCGACGAGGGATCATGCCCAGGATGTGCTGTCTAGGTGTCGCTGTATCATGGAGCTTGCTAGAGATGGAATCAACAAAGGGCTGTTTCCTGATGAATTCGATGTCAGAGGAGTTTTGGAGGCCATCATGGCAGAGGCTCAGGGTGCCCTAGTCTACAGGAGGCAATAGAGGAACGCCTTGAGAGTGACAGACTGGCTCCGTCATATGCAGTAGTTTATTTTGGTTGTATTTTGACTTTGTTTTTTTTTATTTCGTATTGTACCAGATATGTTTTATGAATACTGTTATTATAAAATTTATTTTGGATCACATTTTTTGGCTTTAAATCTATTTAAAAATTGCATGATTTTAATTTGAATAACAATTGTAAATTCAAAAGATATTGCTTATAGATAGGTTTTCCTTCATACTGTCATGCACAACACCAAAAGTTTATTTCCAGTAGCAAACTGTAAGTAAATTTCTGGTTTTACTCAAAAATTACAGAAAATGGTGCGTACCGGAAATAAATTTCCGATTTTATGAAGGGTATTTTGGTTTTTTCATAGGGTGCGCCCACCCCTTATGGGGTGGCTTAAGAAATTCACTAAAAATAAAAAGAAAACAAAAGAACTCATATCTACCTTTTTAAATTCAATGGTGGTGTTGGACAGAGGTACTCCGACAGTGGCAGGTGACAATGATGCAGCTGAGGTGAGCACGAGGTTGCAATGGTTCGATGGAGAGTACAGTCGGAAGTTTTGAGATGTGATTGATATGTTTCCGACTTCCACTTCTCTTTTTGAGTTTTTTCTTATTTTATTTGAATTATTTTGATGTGTTGGTGATGGTTGTGTTGTTATTGTTTTATGATTTACTATGATATAATAGAGGTTGTGTTAATTGAAGAATGAGAAGGTTTTGATGGTGTTATGGGAGGGTTATTTGGAATTGTTTAGGTGAAAGTGATATTGGTGGTGAATAAGAAGGTTTATGTTTGTACAATAGGAGGTGTGAATGAGGGGATTTAACATTTTCTTTTGAACAAAAAAACTTGATAGAGAGGGACTTTTGAGGTTAACTTTTATGTTGGAATCGTTCACTATTGTCTAAAAATTGACCCTTATTTATATATAAAAAATAGGTTAACATAAAAGAAAGTTATCAAATTGTAACAAAATATGACTAATGAAAAACAAGAACCAAACAAATATGTGTCATACCAAATCTTTCATGAATTTTCTTAAGTTTTAAGACGACAATAAAATAAATAATTTTGGCATATTTTTTTTGTGATTTAAAAAAAATCAAAATATGTGTTTTGCAATTTTTATGATTATAAAAATAAAAATAAAAATAAAAAATCAAATAAAAATATTTTTTTTATATTTTTCATGATTAAAAAATAAAAAATAAAAAATTAAACAAGTCAAATCCAACTATTTTTTTATTTTTTATAAAAAATAAAATATGAAAAACTAATACAACCATTTTTATTATTTATATTTTAAGGAAATTAAATAAATTATTAAACAAAAAACTACTAAAATAATTATTTATTCTTATACTTTTTTAGCAATAAAAGAAAAAAACTTACTAAATAAAATAAAATTACAAATTAAGAAAATTTAGACAAAATTGGGGTACGACATATGGGGTAGACGACATGCTACCTAAAGAGATTGACACACTCTAATCGTGACGGTCTCACTTTAATGAAAAGGCGAATGAGATATGCTTGAAATGCGAAGCAGATCCGATCTACAAAGTGAGGGAAGTTGCCAATGTTCGAGAGTTCGCTGCCAAAAATAGGACCACTGGGAGATAAAACTCTAAAGTCAAACCGAGAGAGATGGAGGGGCGACCTGATCTTGAAGGAAGTAGTTCTACCCACAAAGCAAGGAAACCCGCAACCTAATTAGGAAAGACCATATTAAAAGTTCCCACACATAGCGTACAAGTTCTAGGAACTAGAAGGGCCTCTTATGCCATAACCTAGAACACTATTTATCTTAGATACTATTTGTGATACGGTGAACTGACTTTGTAGGATTTTTGTATCCCAATGTGCGGATAGCAAGAGTCGCCACCGACTTTTATTTTTATCCAATTAAGGGAAGGTAAAAGTAACAGAAAAAGACCTTCGTTAGATTCTGGGTTCGGGAGAATGGTTATGAAAAGGGAAGGTATTAGCACCCCTTTCCATCCGCAGTTTATTCTACGGGCTCTTAGTTGCTCTAGATCACTTTTTAAAATTGCTTTCTGTGTGTTTGACAAAGATGTTTTGAAAAAAGGCATTTCGCTTTGACTTTGTAATGACTCATGTAGGAGTGTATACAAAGTGTTCGGAAATGTTTTGTTTTTGAAAGAGAATTTGAACTTTGAAAAAGTGTGTAGTGTGAAAAGCGTTTGATAGAGCAAGCAACTAAGAGACTTATTTACCCACTCAGAATTGGTCGTTTTCGTACTTTTACATTCCTTTAGAATAGCGCTAGCCATACCATTAGTTAGCAGGTAGCTCCATTCGTTGGATGTAAGCGGGACATTCGAAGGGGACATCGGATGGTCATAGAAAGCAACTTGTAGGAAGTATCCTAGCACATTCGAAGGGACTATCATCATTTTTCGTAGGCGACAATCGAGGGTCAAGATCATGTATTCGGAGGCGACATCGTGGGTCTTATGATCTTTGTATCGAAGGGACTATGATGATTTGTTTGGAAGGCAACGGTGCTAGAATACCTCTACGTTCGAGGGACATGACCATAGGCATCGAGAGAGAATTACCCTAAGGGGTGCGTGTGTGAAAAGTGTGTCAAATTCAGATATTTTATCTTGAAGATTAGTGTGAGCTATGTCCAATTATTATTATCTTGCCATACACGCCTAATTACTAGCAATTGGTAAGGGTGCGGAAAGTAAAATGCGGAATGTAAAGTGCGGAAAGGTAAACCTACGCTATTACATGGCTTTGGGGCAGATACATAATTAGGAGCGCGGAAAGTAAAAGCCTAATTAACTATTACAACCCATGAGCAATTACATTATTGAAAAGTAAAATAAAGAACGGAAGAAACGTCTGAATCGGATCAACCTGTGAAAGAATAAGAAAATCGGGAAATATAATGAAATTGAAATAAGAGAAAATGTTAGAAAAAATGCAATTTTTAATATGAGAAAATTTATGCATGCTGGAAATAAGATAAATAAGCTATAATAATTTTTTGGGATTTTTTGAGAAAGATTTAATAATTAAAATGCAATTTATAATGATTTAAATGCTAAAATAAAAATAAAATAAATATGCATGCAAAAATTATATTTTTTTAATTTATTAAATTAAATAAACATTTTTATGAAAATAATGTAAAAGAAAAAAATGTTTTTGATAATTTTTTAATGCAGGAATAAAATAATGAAAACAATTAAAATGAATGGAAATATATTGAAAATAATGAAAATAGGAAAATAATTGAGTTTGAAAAAGAAAAACCAAGGTTGGTCCTGGCATGGTTCGAACCCACGTCCTGGGCTTCAAACCTTGAGATTCACTGCGCTGACCAACTGAGCCACGTTGCGTTTGTGTTTTGAAACGGAGCGAATGGAAAATAACACGCGTCGCCTCCTGGTCTCTCCCCGCTCGCGCCAAGCTTCGTCTTCAACCTTTTGAAATTTTGAATTCTCAGCGTCGGCCATTGCTCGACGCTAGGTCCCTGGCTAACATCAAAAATGCAACACACATAATATAAATAATATTTGAAACCATGGTTCGATTCCAGATGTTATCCCGAATTCAATGGTACCAGTCCCGTGGTCCAATTTTTCCTGTATAGAGAAACCCTAAATCGAGGCCGAAAACCCTAACTATGGTGATTCTCGTTCTAAGCCATGGAAATGCAATTAACACCTTGAAGCTTGTAACCTTCATTCTAATCACAAAAACAACAACGAATCATGTTAAAAATGCATGAATAACGGAAATCGATTTTGAGAAAAACATGAACAAACCAAATTCGGATTATGTGATTCTTGATGCTTTTGGATGATGTAAAGGTCTGGACTGCTTCAGAACAACCCAAGGAATGCAATGGAATCCTCAAATGCGATTGAAAGTGGCTGGAACTAGGTCTGCACTTTGCTTGAGAGGCACGGATTTTTTGAGTTTGAAACTAGGGTTCTTGAGCAATTTTTTCGTTCTCTCTTGATTGATATGCATTGTGTATATATACTGGAAGGATTTGAGATTGAATTTGGAAAGATTTGATCAATAATCAATGATAATCAAATTTGATTTTTTCATGAAAATCAAATTTTCAAATTTGATCAATTTCAATCCAATCTTGCCTTTTTTGCTTCAATTCTGATTTGGCTAGCATTTGTGAGTTAATTGGACATCAAGGAAAGAATAAAAATCAATCTTTCAATTAATTTTGATTTTATACTTTATTTTTGAATTTAATTTGTATTTAAATGAATAAATTCCAAATTAAATAGAAAAATAAACCAAAAATTCGTGGCATTGGGCTTGGATATTCCTAATTGCTTGAGGAACAAGTTAGGATGAAGAAAAAGTAGGCCCATTTGCAAAAGATTTGATTTTTTGAAGTATCTCTCTTTGTGCATTCTTCCAAAATTGCCCAACTTGTAGATGGTGTAACTTGCTCAATTTTCCACATTTTTGAGTGTTCTTGGACTTTCTGGAAAGCTCTAAGAGTCCTATAACCAATGTCTTTGGTCTCATCTCAATTGGAGTTACCATGCTCAAAATATCTTCAAAACAAAAGTTGACTTTTGTTGACTTTGAAAATGACTGTAATGTTTTGAGCTATACCTCTCAAATGAAGCATTTTTTGGACATTCTTGTGAGACATGAAGTTGTAGAGAATTGAATTTCCTTCAAAACAAGAGGTGGTGGAAAAATTTCTGAGAAAGTATGAGAAAGTTATGATCAGTCAAAGTTCATTGACTTTTCATCTAAAACCCTAATTTAGAAAGTTTGACTTTTGGGCAAATCTTGAGTTTTCTTGATGAATCATGATCAACCCTTGATCAAATGATGAATGTAACTTCAAAATGAGGATGTTGACCAAAATCGAAGTTTTGACTGTATGTTGACCACAGTTGACTTTTGTCAATACACTCGATTTTCAACCATCTGAGCAATTGTCTGAGGAAACTTGACTTGTGAAGCTTGAAACTTGACATGGAGAATCTTTGAAGCATATGAGGAGGCATGAATGCTATTGGAGATGTTGGAAATCCATCTTGACTTGAGAGATACCAAACCCTAGTTTGGGTTGATTGTCTAGGAGAGAGTTTGTCTGATCAACTCTTGAGGAATCCTTGAGCATAGATGTATGAAATCTTTTGAGAAGATGGAGGGCAAATTTTGGGGTATGACACTATTACAATTAGATTTATTTGTAATTCTCTATTAAACATCATGTTTATATACCTCTAAATAATCATTAAATAACTTGTTTCCAATAAGGATGTTCTTTCCTAAAAAGTGTTGAATGTTGAACTTCATAGCAAAGATCTTTGCCCCCTCTTAAGGTAAAATTTCTCTTGTTGGACTTCATATCGAAGATCCTTGACGCCCTTTAGGGTAACATTTCCCTAGTTGGACTTTATAGCGAAGATAATTGCCGCCCCTCAGGGAAACTTTCCCTTGTTAGACTCTATTGCAAAGATCTTTGCCGCCCCTCAAGGAAACATTTCCCTTTATGGACTTCATAGCAAAGACCCTTGCAGCCCCTCACGAAAAAATTTATGTTGCTAGACTTCATAGTGAAGATCCTTGTTGCCCCTTAGGAAAACATTTCCCTTGTTGAAGTTTACAATGAAGATCTTTGTCGCCCTATTAGTGCCACATCTCTTTTTCTGGACTTCATGACAAGGATCCTTGTTGTCCCATAGGGCAATCAAATAAGCCATTTGGCTCATCCCTGAGAGACTTAGTGTCTAATAGGGCGGGACAAGACTCTAGGATCACGTCTAAAAAGTACGACAAATATCCAGCTTCAGAGACTTGGTAACAAGTATTGTTTGAGAGTTTGATAGAATTTCCACCCAAGTAGGTAAAATGCCTCGCTTGAGGGACTTAAGGTTTCATCAGTTGGGTTATATATAATTATGCCTGAAAGACTTAGATTTTTTAGGCTAATTAAACTCTCGTCTGAGGGACTTAGTATCTTCTCGGATAGAACAATTCTAACTCGTTACAGTCTGGGTTTGTTAAGCTAAAAAATCTATTAAACTTGTTATGATTTGTAAATCATCGGGAGTTATTGGTACGTGTACTTGTTTGCATTGGTGTTTAGTATGGGTGAGAATAAGCCAGATTAACTAACATAGACATATTGTCTAGCCTACACAGGCTCAAGTCAAGTCATATTTTTTAAATAGAAAAAACATAGGATTAATAAGCATATTTAATTAAAAAATACTAGATTGTATGTCATAAAATACTTTTTAAAGCTATCAGACCGACCTATTTAAATAAATATGAATAACATTATTATTATAATTATAATATTTTGTTTAATACTTTGATTTAAAATACTAGCAAAAAACTTAGATATTGCGAAGAACTTACGAAAAAAAGTTGAAAAAACCTTATGAACAATGTCACAAGTTATTTACATAAGTTCTTTAAAAATAGTCTAAAAAACCCTATGTTACTAGGTAAGTTAGGATAAGTCCATACAAACAAACGTTTAGTCTCTTTGGTCTTTTAAATTGTTAGTCTATTTAAACATTACTCCATCCGATCATTATTATAAATAAATATTCACTTTTTAGGTTCATTAAATAGTTGATCTATCTGGTCTACGTAGAGATTAAATACTTAAATTATTTAATGAATATAAAAAAGAATCTTTGCTTATAATAATGAGTGGATGACGTAGTTGAATTATTTATTTACATGTGTTCAAATAAAATAGGCTCTTAAGTAGATTAATATGTCAATTAGGCATTTGAAAACGCCAGACTCAAGCCTAACAATAAGCATATGACAAATAGAGGTGAAAATAAGTTAGGCTAGGCCTTATAAGGCTTGAGTCTGACCTACGATAAACTTACAAAGTCTAATGTCAAACTATAATCCAAATTAAAACTTTAATTTTTTTTAGTATGACATACATAAACTTGACAAAATTTAACTAGATCCAATCTATTTTCATCTCGATCAATCGATACATTACCATTTCTCAACAGATGAGCTTGATTATTCATACTCGTCTTTGATTCATTTAGAATGGTTATTGCATATCATACTTTTTATCTGATATATCATAAATTAATACGTTCATAATTTTTATTCGATGAATCATAAGTTAACAAATTCAACATTACTTAAAAAAATCATTAAATTTTGCTTTGAACGAAATACGATGTATATAATAGTGGTTACGTTTCATACTTATTATTTGATTAATCATAAGTTAATACATTCCTATTTATTTTTCCATAAAAAATTCTTATATATTTATTCTTTTATAAAATAATTTCTATATATTCAATATTTAACATAAACTTTCATATTACATTTTAAATAAATGGAAAAATAATGATTCTTATTTTTGTAATAACTTTAATTTTTGATATTTTAAGAAAAATAACTTATAGTTAAAATGAATAAATAATTAAATATATTTAACAATTTTCTATATTAGTTGTGAATATTTTACATAAAAAGTTGTTGACTTTTGCTTTTTTTGCTTTTAATATTCCTATTTATTTTGTCATACAAATTCATATAATTTAAAAGCTATGAATTATTAATTACATTTAAAAAAGTAGAATTTTTTCTTTGAATGAAATGCTATCTATTCAACAATGGCTTTTTCTATTTAATTCAAGGTATGAGGAATAAAAAATGTTCCTATTTCTTTTGTTATAAAAAAGAAATCTTATTTGAACAAAACTATCTCTATTTTTCTGTTATAAAAAAATGTTTTATTATTAAAATATATCACAAGTTGTCATATTGCATTTCTTACGTGTTATAAAAAAATTGTTTTATTATTAAAAATTGATTCTTCCCCATAGCATGGCAAGTTGATTTATATTTTACAATTCAGTATTAAAAATAAATTCAACGGAGCATTTAAAATTCATATAAAAATGTACTATGCTTGAATGGTTTATTTAAATAAAAGTAGTTTTACCTTTTTATTTTATTTTTATTTTGACCAAAACATAGTCTTACTTTTTCTTGGTTTAAATATAAATATAAAAAATAAAATATAATAAACGTAATAAAGTTCTTAAGATTTGGACCATCTTTCATTTATAACTTTTTACAAATCTAGCAAGGATAAATGATTAATATAATTTTCTTTAATAAAGATTAAAACAATTTATATGATGAAAAATGAATAATTTATTTCTAATTTAACCATTGAATCAAATACATTTCCAATTATAAACAATTTAGAAAAAATAAATGATATGTAACATATTTTTACACTATTAATCAATGACAATCGTGTATCTCATAAAATTAATTTTAAATTATTAAAATATTTAATTAAATGAATGTATAATCCTTCTTGCATTATCATTAAAATCATATATCTATTAAAATCATATATCTATTAAGTATTGTAAATCTAAACTTTAGTTTGAACAAATATATGTATTCAACAACCACAAATGAATTTAAATAAATAACTTTAATAACTATTTTTGGCCTTAATAAAATTTAAACCTTATTATTAACATTTTGAGACAAAAATTCATCAAACATTTTAAATAAATTACATGAATTTGTACATAAATATGTTATATGTTATATACGTTTTCCACTTCTTCAAGTAGACTAGAGATAAACATAACAAAAATATACATTTCTAGAATAATATCTTTATATTTGGATATATTTTGTAAACATTGTAAATAGATTCCACATAAAATAAAAATATGTTAAGAAGAAGTGTATACAAAAATTAACAGAAAAAATGTTAAAAAATACTATTTAATTTATAACTCATCTTCTATATAACACAACTAACTATCTTACAAATACCATCCTCAAATAAATCTCATAAATCTCAAAATCAAAGTTATCAAGTTTAGTACAATTAAGTTAAGGTTCTTGCTGCATCTATGGCAGAAATTAATTCTCCACCACAATCGATTTCATCACAGTTTTTAACAACCGCTCGTCCTCCACTAACACCTCCACATTCATCATCAACATCGTCGCCTATATCAATAGCTCCTCCACCACCACCACCTCCACAATATTTATCAATAGTTCAACCACAATCACCCTCGAGTCCGCTACCAACATTAGCATTGAATTCAACCATAGATTTAAATCAACTCCACCAAGATAACCAACCACATCCACCACCAACAACAACATTACCATTGAATCCACTCATAGATTTAAATCAAGATGCACAACAAAACCAAGCTTGCACTGACGATTTCCTCCTCCTCAACAATAGAAACTTCACGTGCAGTGAAGTGCCAGTGAGAATTATGTTCTTCAAAAATAGGCTCTGGAATGACTTCACAGGTGAAGTACTCGAGTCTTTACGTTACGGGTTCGCAAGTGGAAAAACAATTGTGCCCTTAAAGATTGAAGGCTTAAATTACGCTTTTGATTTTTTACGTATGCTTCAAGTCCATATTCAAACAAAAAACCATAGATCCATTGCATGGGTTGATGAAAATGGTAAACCATTCTTTCCTGGAAAATTTATCGATTGTGATTTCTCAAAAATAGCTCAAACTAATAATGTTGATAAAAACGTTAAGAAAAAACTCAATTTTTACAACGATGACGATGTTGTTGTCATTGGAGTCAAACATGCATCAAAGTTTCCAAACACAAGACTATTAAGTAAGACTGAAAAGACATACTTATACATAAAGAGTTTGTTTGTGAACAATGTTGGCAACATTGATCCTAATGCAAGTATCATAAGAATTCATGACTTACATGACTCTAGCCCCATTGCAAGGACTCGTTGGAGTGTTTTTGAGAAGCAAGTTGAGATTACAGAAGCTGCAAGAGGTAACGCAAATGTTGTTTATGGTTGGTATGCAGCTCCTGTAGAGAAAGTTGTATCCATTTTCAGGAATGGCTTTAAGTTAATAAAAAATTATCCTGAAGTGCGCCCATCGATTGGAGCTGGTATTTTTCTGGCCAACTTAGAGTCACCTCAACACAGGTAATTAAATCCTTAACTTGTAATCATTTTTTAGATAAAATACTAAGATACCAAAATGTAATACCGTAATTAATATGTCTATGTTGCAGTGGTATGCAACATCTGGTGGAGAAAGATGAAGAGAAATATTTTGTACTTTGTCGAATTGTGTTGGGAAGGATGGAAAGAGTAGATCTTGAGACTCATCAAACTCATGTTTCCAATATGGGCTATGATACTGGTTGTGATGATCCTAAAAACCCTCACTGGTATGTGGTTTGGGGAAATGAAATGAACAAGCGTATACTTCCGGTTTGTGTCATCACTTGCAAAACTTCAGTTATTAAAGATGGTAATAATTCTAGCATTTCTTACATCTCATAATTTCATTTCTGAAACTTTATGTATACTATATAAAATCTTGCATATGAAGTGTTTGTAAAATTTACTTGCAGTGAAATGGAAAATGACACCGGTGGAAATGACTATGGTTCCTAGATTTTATTTAGAGATGAAGAAACGGGTACCTGTTGAATTTATTTCCCCACTTCAAGATATATATGATATCTTTAAGGCAAGATTAGTTTAATGAATTATACTTTTTCTTAAAATTTAAATTTTGGTATTTATCATTTTGACAGATTAATTCAAGAGGAATCTCACCCAACCTCTTAATTAGGTTGAAAGTCTCACCACCATTCCATACCCAACTACCAAAAACAACTTTATTTCTTACTAGCCACACATACCAATCAACCAACAACCAAATAAAAGCTACAAAAGACGGATAAATAAGAGCTGACAAAGAAGTCAACGCATACTCCAAAGAATTAAAACATGAAGCAAAATCCATACCCAACCAAAGGAAAACATCCTTCCATAAACGAGCTACCTTAGTGCACTTGACAAAAATATGATCCAAGGATTCCACCTCCAACCATAAAGCGGGCAAGAAGTTTCACTTAAAGGTAATTGAGCACCTCTACATCTCAATTCAAGTCTAATCGGTAAAGCATTAGACAACAACTTCCAACCAAATAACTTAACCTTACAAGGTAGAAACAATTTCTACAATCTCTGAATTTTGTATACTTTCCTATCATCCAACAAACCCACCATCGAATTGTTCAAAATCAATATCCTCCTATAATTGTTATTCACTGAAAAATCTTCCACATTCCTCCACCAAACAACTTTGTCAACAACTACCACAAACGGTCTAACATCCAACAATGTAGAGGATAAAGCTTTCCACTATATTGCTATATCACCCACCAAAATCCTCTCATCAACCCGAAGGTCTCAACACCAACTATTATTCACCAAAAAACCATTTCTGCTAGAGAATGAGAAGAATAAGAGAAATGGGAACAAACAGCATACAAAAGAGGAAAAAGTACCTTCAATGGAGTAGGACATAACCAAGCATCATCTCAAAAACAAAATACTTTGCCATCCCCCAATCTACCAAAATTCTATTAGAAAACCAAGGACGACCGTTGATAACAAGACCATAAATCACTGTCACATCCCTCCACCACAGAGAGGAGTTCGACAATAACCAATTAGAGACATTCCCCACTAGATTCAACATTCCCCATACCTGAAACAAAGGAGTTTCACCCACACCGTATCCCTTACTTCAAAATTCTCCACCCCACTTACTAACCAAAGAAAGGTTTAAGTTCTAAATATTCTTGACACCAATACCACCTTCCTCATCCGAAAGACGAATCGTCTCCCAACTAACCCAACAAATATTTCTCTTACCTTCTCCACCACCCCATAAAAAGTTACACTGGATCTTGACAATATCCTCATAAATACACTTTGGAGCTTTAAAAAAAGAATTATTAGCACATAACATGATCTTATTATTATGTTGCTTATTTAATTTTGTAATTTTCTATGGCATGTTTTTTCAGAAGGATGGTATGAACATGGGCGTGTTTAAGAAACATGTAAAAGCACTTCTTGGTGAACAAAAGATGGTGCAAATATTTAAGGATATTTACGATGGAGAGATTTGAATAAGAGTGAAGAATCATTGATGTTATTTATTATTTCAAGTTTTAGATAATAAAAAGAACCAATGTTAGGTCACTTAATAAAATGAGATAGTGACTATAAATTGTATGAGAATAAATACAAAGGGTTTGTTTGTAACCCAAATTTATTTTCTAAAGTATTGTATTCGGGATCTATTTTACAATTTGGACAATAAGATTAGTAAAATTTTGATAAATATTTTTGTTAGAATGATAATTATTTTGTTATATAAGGTTACACATTATTTTAAAACTGTATTTTTGATATTTTTAAAGTTGCACTCTGTGTAATAAAATAAACAGGCTACATGTAACAAAATAAAAATAAAAATAAACACGCTATCCTTTTGCATAAATTAATGTTTTAAATATCACCCTACTAAGTTGTATGTAGTTTATTTGATGATTGAGAATATATGTAAATTGATTTACATAAGAGTATAATGTGTTAGAATTTTGGATCATAGATGTAACATGGCTAAAAACATAAATGTCGTGAAAAGTCAGATTATTGTGTAGATACCATAAGTTAATATCTAATTTGGTGAGGGGGCAAATTACTTATAAGGATTTCTCTCTTCATCTCCATCAGAGGAGAATCAAGGAGCCATAAGGAACTCTACAAATTGGAAGATCACATACACGCAAACTTTCAATGATTATCAATGGTAAGTTCAGGTCCGCTTCTGCTAATGATAAATTCAGATATGCTTCCGCTTTCGTTCTCATAATTGTATTCAAATATAGATTTAAGGATTTTATTTAGAGTTTGTTCTTGATTTCTATATTGATAGAAATTATAAAGTTTATGAATAAGATCTAAAAAGTGGTATCAGAGCTACCTATATCTGATTCAATTTGATTTAGAGCTATCTATCAATTGTATAAATCAATATTTTTGATATTGTGATTTATCACGTGATTTTAATTTTTTGATATTAGGGTTTCAAAATTGGGATTTTTTACCTTCTAATTTTTCTAAGATTTATGTTTTTTTAATACCGATTATTTATCACTTGTGTTTTTTTTTAAGTATATGATAAAATTGGTAGTTCCTTTTGTCATGCTATATTGTTGATATTGACTTTAGCATTTTGGTGTCTAGTATAAACTAGACTAATACACCTATATATTAATATGTTAGTATACTAGCTTTTTGTTATGTGATTTTAGCAAATTTAGTATAGCTTAACACTATAAGAGATTTATTGGATTTTTTTTTGTCTATAGCATATACATGTTCAATATATGTGTTTTTGAGATTATGTTAATTTAAATTACCGTATCATGTATACCTATATAGCATATATATATTGATCTTCTGTGATTGAATTATGTTATTGAATTTAACTATATTCTTAATTTTCGAACTGCGGCGCTACTGTTTCTTCATTGCAGTGCTACTTTTCTTAAATTGTGTTTTAGTATTTCATCGTGGATTAAAAACTTTGCAAAAGTGATTGTGGTGGTAAAAACAATTATTGCATGAATTTTTTTTGAAGTTTATTAATGTGTGTTTGGATTAGATTAGCCGTGAGTTTGGAAAAATTAGGATAAATTTTAGTAAAGCTCCATAGTTTTTAATTTTAATTTTATCACTGTGCTAGTATTTTTATATATTTTGGAATTAACTCAGTACCAAACGCCGTAACAGGACTACAGAGTGTATTGATGTTTTTATTTTATTTGGATTTAATATTTAATTTTGGAATTTTAGTTTAATTCCAATTTTGTGGTAATAGTGCATGTTCATATATATTTCTGGAACACTTACTTGAATTGTTTCGGTTTGTATTTCTGGGTATCAGAAGACTTTGATTAACTGTTCCGGAATACAACCTATTTAGAGAGAATTCGGAACACTTTAAAACGTGATGTGAAAAATAATTTTGTTTTTAAATCTTATACTATTTATATGAGGGTATTTTAGTTAAAAAAATACTGTAATAGAAATACAGATTTAAAAATAGAGTTACAAAATAAAAATAAATGGAGGTACAAAGTAAAATTTTCATATGAGAGACTACCAGAGAGACTTAGGCTTTGAGTGTTAGTATGACACATTTAAGCTTCCAAAAACTAACCGAGCCAAATCTATTCACACCCCTATTGATCGATACATTATCATTTTTCAAAAGACGAGCTTGATTATTTAGACTCATCTTTGGTTCATTTAGAATTGTGGTTGCATTTCATACTTTTTATTCAATGTTTCATAAGTTAATACATTCCTATATTTATTTTTTCTATAAAAATTCCTGTATACTTATTCTTTTATAAAATAATTTCTTTATTTATTCAAAATTTAACAAAAACTTCCATATTATATTTTAATTAAATGGAAAAAAATTTGTAATAATTTTAATTTGATATTTTTTTAAAAAAATTATAGTAAAAATGTATAAATAATTAAATATATATTTAAATATATTTATGAATTTTGTATGTTGTGAATGTTGTACATAAAAAGTTGCTGACTTTTAATTTTTTGCTTTTAATATTCCTATTTATTTTGTCATAAAAATTCCTATAATTTAAAAGCTATGAATTATTATTTACATAAAAAAGTAGAATTTTTTTCTTTGAATGAAATGCTATCTATACAACAATGGATTTTTCAATTGAATTCAAGGTATATAAAAAATGTTCCTATTTCTTTGTTATAAAAAATTGTCATTTGAACAAAACTATTCCTATTTTTCTGTTATAAAAAAATTGTTTTATTATAAAAATATATCACAAGCTGTCATATTGCATTTCTCACGTGTTTCTAACTAAACAGGAAAGAAAGGAAAAAAAAATTCTTCCCCCTTAGCATGGTAAGTTGATTTACATTTTACAATTCAGTATAAATAATGAATGCAACGGAGCATTTAAAATTCATATAAAAATGTACTAATGCTTGAATAGTTTATTTAAATAAGAGTAATTTTATTTATTTATTTATTTATTTATTTTAATTTTGACCAAAAAATATTCTTACTTTATCTTGGTTTAAATATAAATGTAAAATATAGTAAACGTAATTAAGTCCTTAAAATGATTAATATTTTTCTA
This sequence comes from Vicia sativa, assembly GCA_021764765.1. Classification (NCBI taxonomy): domain Eukaryota; kingdom Viridiplantae; phylum Streptophyta; class Magnoliopsida; order Fabales; family Fabaceae; genus Vicia; species Vicia sativa. Next base: position 248,097,986 of record CM038794.1, on the reverse strand, counting down.
ATAAAGATTAAAATAATTTATAAGATAAAAAATGAATAATTTATTTTTAATTTAACCATTGAATCAATAATATTACCAATTATTAAAAAATCTAGACAAAAGAATGATGCACTAACATTATAAATTATTTTTTGACAAAATTTATGTTCAATTCTTTAGATGTGATTTTTACTATTTTTCAATAAAAATATGATAAATATATTTAAATATTACTTAAAGAATAAATTTATGAATAATTTGAATATGTGTAATGAAAATTATACACTTGTCATATTTTAATTAAAAAATAGTAAGAATCACACCTAAAAAATTATTTATATAATTTGACATTTTAAAATATTATAATAGAATGAATGTGGAATAGTTTCTTATCCTGATAGTGCACTACCACAAATAAAATTAAATAAATAACTTTAATAACTATTTTTTGACATTTGAATTTTATCATTAACATTTTAAGACAAAAATGCATCAAACATTTTAAATAAATTACATGAAATTGTATCTAAGTATTTTCCTTTTATATATATATATATATATATATGAAGAGAGATCAAATTACACCTGAAGAGTTATACCATGAGTTACACTCGCTCAAAAACGTCACTTCGGATTAATATTTTTTAAACTCAACCGTTGGATTGTAACATATAATCATGTAGATCATACATATAAAGTTTGAGATTAATCTATAATGATTAACTATACGATCAAGATATCCAAAGATTAACGTCAAAATGGACTTTCATATGACGTTAATTTTGATGTAGTTCAATGATATAGTAAATTATTATAGATTAATCTCAAACTTTATAGGTATGATCTATATGATGGTATGTTTCAATCCGACGGTTGATTTTAAAAAATATTAATCCGAAGTGACGTTTTTGAGCGAGTGTAACTCGTGGTGTAACTCTTCAGGTGTAATTTGATCCCTCCTCATATACGTGTGATTCATATTATATGACAAATATATTTAAATATCCTTTAGGTAGTAAAAGTAGGAGGAAATTGTATACGTGTAGGAGAAAATTATACATTTGTCATATTTTCATTAAAAAAAGTATAAACCATACCTAAAAAATTGTATCTAAATTTTTTTCCTATACATTTTCCAATTCTCCAAATAGACTAGAGATAAATATAATAAAAATGTACATTCCTAGAATAATATCTTCATATTTGGATATATTTTGTAAACATTGTAAATAGACACACACAAAATAAAAATATATTAAGATTAAGTGTATGCACAAATTAACAAAAAAAAGCTAAAAATTGTAAATATTTAATTCATAACGCATCCTCTATATAACAAAACTAATTATCTTACCACTACCATCATCAAATAAATCTCAAAACATAAAAGTTTTCAAGTTTACTAGAACTAAGTTAAGGTTTCTTGCGGCATCCATGGCAAAACCTAATTCTCCACCACAAATGATTTCATCACAATTTTCAACAACCGCTCATCCGCCACTAACACATCCATATTCACCGTCAACATCATCACCTATATCAATAACTCTTCCATCACCATCATATCCACAACCTTTATCAATAGCTCTACCACTACGACCATCATCCCTGCCTCATCCACTCATAGATTTAAACCAAGTCCACCAAGATAACATGTCATATCCACCACCAACAACGACGACATTTCCATTAAATCCACTCATAGATTTAAATCTAGATGCACAACAAAACCAGGCTTGCACTGACGAGTTCCTCCTCCTCAACGGTAGAAACTTTGTGTGCAGTGAAGTGCCGGTGAGAATCATGTTCTTCAAAAATAGGCTCTGGAATGATTTCAAAGGCGAAGTACTCAAGTCTTTACAACACGGATTCCTAAGTGGAAAGAAAATCATGTCAGTAAAAATTGAAGGCTCAAACTACACCTTTGATTTTGTACGTATGCTACAAGTCCATATTCAAACAAAAAATCATAGGTCTATTGCATGGGTTGATGAAAACTATACACCATTCTATCCTAGAAAATTTGTTGATTGTGATTTCTCAAAAGTAACTCAAACTAATGATGTTGATAGAAACGCTAAGAAAAAACTTGAATCTGACAATGACAACGATGTTGTTATCATAGGAGTCAAACATGCATCAAAATTTCCAAACACAAGACTACTGAGTAAGACTGAAAAGACATACTTATACATAAAGAATTTGTTCATGAACAATGTTAGCAACATTGATCCTAATGCATGTATCATGAGCATTCATGATTTACATGACTCTAGCCCCATTGCTAGGGCTCGATGGAGAGCTTTTAAAAATCAAGTTGAGATTACACAAGCTGCAAGAAGTAACGCAAATGTTGTTTATGGTTGGTATGCAGCTCCAATTGAGAAAGTTGTATCCATTTTCAACAATGGATTTTGGTTAATAAGAAATTATCCCCAAGTGCGCCCATCGATCGGAGCTGGTATTTTTTTGGCTCACTTAGGGTCACCTCAACTTAGGTACTTACATTGTTAATTTTTCATTATTTTTTTTATAAAATGATTTAATACCAAAATGTAACACGATAATCAATATATCTATGTTGTGTTGCAGTGGTATGCAACATCGGGTGGAGAAAGACCAAGAGAAATATCTTGTACTTTGTCGAATTGTGTTGGGGAGGATGGAAAGAGTAGATCTTGAGACTCATCAGACTCATGTTTCCAATAAGGGCTACGATACTGGTTCTGATGATCCTGAAAACCCTCATTGGTATGTGGTTTGGGACAATGATATCAACAAACGTGTACTTCCAGTTTGTGTCATCACTTGCAAAACTTCAGTTGTTAAAGATGGTAATAATTCTAACATTTTTTATATCCTATAATCTCATTTATGAATTTTTTTATGCATACTATATATAAAATTTTGCATATCAAGTGTTTGTATCATTTACTTGCAGTGAAATGGGAAATGACACCAGTTGAAATGAGTCTGGTTCCTAGGTTTTATTTAGAGATGAAGAAACGAGTACCTATTGAATTTATTTCTCCACTTCAAAATATATATGACATGTATAAGGCAAGTTTTTATTTATTTTAAACTTTGGTATCTGACATTGCAATTGATTAATTCAAGAGGATCAATCTTACTGTCTACTAGCGGGGTTTTGCTTAAAGCCAGAGCACAATTATATATGAACTGGCCTAACACTAAAATTGTTAACACCTAACCGGATTCAAACTTGAGAGTTTGATGAATTATTATTTTTTTGCATATGAATCTTATTATTATGATGCTTAATTAATGTTGCAATTTTCTATGGCATATTTCCAGAAGGAAGGTATGAATATGGACATGTTTAACAAACATGTAAAAGCACTTCTTGGTGAACAAAAGATGGCACAAATATTTAAAGATATTTACAATGGAGAGATTTGAATAAGAGTGAAGAATCATTGATACTGTTTTTTTTTCAAATTTTAGATAATAAAGAGAACCAGTGTTAGGACAAATTGAGATAGTGAATATATATTGTATGAGAATAAATATATAGTTTGTAACACAAAATTATTTTCAAAAATATTGCATCTAGGATCTATTTTACAATTTGGACAATAAGATTAGTAAAATTTTGATAAATATTTTTGTCAGATTGATAATTATTTTATGATATAAGATTATACATTACTTTAAAACTGCATTTTTTATGCATTTTTTATATTTCTAAAGCCGCACTTCGTGGAATAAAATAAATACACTATCATTTTGCATGAGTTAATGTTTTAAATATTACCCTATTAAGTTTTATTTAATGATTGTGACTGTATGTAAATTTATTTGTATAAGCGTATAATATTGGTGCATTGTATTTATATAAAAGATACACAATTTTAAATAAATAAATAAAAGCTATAAAAACAATAACGTGTCATTTACTCGATTGATTATATAAAAAGATAATAATTTATTTTATCATATACTGCATTTTCCCTTTATTGCTTATCAAATCACAAGCTCTCTATATATACTACAAGTTCAGAAGCCAAGAAAACAAAAACCCTTGCCTCCACAGCCAACCCTAATCTCTCAAAAATTTCACAAACTCGCAAAACTCGAGTTCCATCTCTCAGTCGTTTTCAATCAAGTCCAAGCACTCCATCGTGCTCCTGAGGTGTGATAGAGTAAGTACAGGTCAATAGCCATGGCCAAACGTCTCAGAATCGTGCCATATATGAACATCCACTTGCATATTATTTTTTTTTAATTTGTGTTTCAATATTTGTTGTGTTTTGTCTGAAACTAAGAGCTATAATGCATTCCTGAGACATCATAGAACAAGTATGGACGATCACATGAAGCTCCTAACGGCCGAAACATGATTTGCCATTGTTAGGGCTTTGGATAGGAGAAGCTTCGAACCAGACGTTCCAGGTCAAACGGCCACCACCACTGGATTCACAAGGGTCGAATTAGGGGGTAGCCTTAATCTCTTCCATCAATTCTCTTTATTTTGCAGGTTTAAAAAATAAACCCGCCGGAGAAGATGATCGGCATAGGGTTCCGGCGCTGACTCAGGCGAGGACCGGTTGACTAGCTGCGTGGCAAATTCCATCTATCTGATTGGCCAGTGTAACATAATTGGGGCCCACAGCTTGACTTGGTTTGAAATTCAAACAGAACACGTAATCACATATAATCAAATGGTTGTATCCCTATGACGATTAACGCGCGCAGCTCAGATGGTCAAGGTGTTGTTTGATTTCCCAAAGGGTCTTGGGATCGATTCCCAACGACCATACTCCTTTTTACCCCTTTTCTTTTTTTTCTAACTACTTTCTTAACATTTTCTTAATTATTTTAATTAATTTATTTATTAGTAATTAGGTTAAACAATTAGCTTAATTAGGATTAATTTCACAATTAACTTTTTTTCTTCTACTTTTCTTAATTAAATAATTAATTTAATTAGTTTAATTTAGGTTAATTATTTAATTTAAATTAATTTTTTTTATAAAAGTCAATTAGAATTAGGGTTTCTGATTCACCCGATTTTTACTTAATAATTAGGTCAACTAAAATCAAACTTTTTTTACTAACCTAAAACTTTTTACTAACTATTCTTCAAGCCTCTCCCGATTCTATTTTTCGTTCGATTATCTATTTTCGCGCATATTATTTTAACTTCTTCCAGGATGTATAATTTTTCGCGTGCGTTCCTTTTATCATTATGTATCTGCTTATGGGATATAATAGATAATTAGGACATTTACTTTCCGCACCTCAATTATGTAACTGCCCCAAAGCCATGTAATAACGTAGGTTTTACTTTCCGCACTTTACATTTCTGCAATTTATTTTCCGTACATATTAATTGCTAGTAATTAGGCGTGTATGGCAAGATAAAAATCAACTTAGATCGCTCTAATTCAAGATAAAATATATGAATACAACACATTATTCACACATGCACCCACCTTAGGGTATCCTCTCTCGTTGCCTAACGAATAATTGTCATGTCCCTCGAACGTGGGGGTATCTTAGCAAAGCCGCGTACGAATATATCATCATAGTCCCTTCGAACTAAAGATCATAGTCCCTCGATGACCCTCGATGTTGCCTACGAATATATGATCTAGTCCCTCGATTATTGCCTACAAAAAGTGATGATCGTTCCTACGAATATGCTAAGGTATCCTTACAAGTTGCCTTATATGACCATATGATGTCCCTTCGAATGTCCTTTTACATTTAACAGATAGAGTTACCTACCAACTAATGGTATGGATAGCACTACCCTGAAGGAAAGCAAAATAACATGGAAATGACCATTATGAGTAGGTAGTAGTCCCTTTTGCTTGCTCAATCAAAATACTCTTTACACCTCACACTTTTTCAAATATCTTCTTTTTTAAACACTTTGTATACATTCCAACGTGAATCATTACAAAGTCCTTTTCCAAAACAAAACATTTCCAAACACTTCGTATACATTCCAACGAGAATCATTACGAAGTCAAAGTGAAATGCCTTTTCAAAAATCTTTTCAAACACACACAAAAAACAATTTAAAGTGAGCTAAGCAATTAAGAGCACGTAGATAACTAACGAAGGTCTTTTCCTGTTCTAACGAAGGTCTTTTCCTGTTCTAACGAAGGTCTTTTCCTGTTCTTTTCGCCTTCCCTTAATTGGATAAAAGAAAAGTTGGTGGCAACTCTTGCTATGCGCAACATTTGCGACAAACGCAAAACAAACAAATCAGTTCTCCCACCGTGTTACCGAAAGAAAATGAGAAATTGAGGTTTTTGAATGAATGCATGAATGACACAAAGATACAAACATGGTTAGTGGTTATACACACGTTCAAGCGTTTGAAGTCACGAGCATGAGGCCAACGATAAGAACCAAACATGGGTAAGTTCTATGGGCTTAATCACCTGCAAATCATATTCTACTGATAATACAGGTTCAATGCTTCTCTTTGAAATATTATCGATTTAAACAACTAACTCGTAGTCCAATAATATTTTTAAGAAAAACTCGCCTGATCGTAGTCTCGCATGACAACTTATCTAAGTTTACACCTGAATAATTTTTGTACTACATCCTAAATGGCCAGGATGAGTTTTGTGTTCTACAGCCACTCAGCTTCGCTGATTTGCTTAAAAAGCAATAATGTCTTCGCAAATAACTTGTTAAACATAATTACCCCCAAGAAAACCTCCACTAAGCGAGGGATCTCAAATTAACTTATTAAGGTCTGAGACTCCTCGTAAGTTAATAGGACTATACCCCCACATAACAGAACAAAACACGCATAAAGAAAAACAAACATATGCACAAATGAAGCTTAATCCTTCTTTTCTTTTTTAGAAACAAAGAAAAGCTTGACGATTCCCAGCAGAGTCGTCATTTTTCTGTTCGCGGTAAAAAGTGACGAACGAGGGAATCAAATCGGAATTCGAATCTCTGACTCAAAATAATTTACTCTTTTGTTTTTTTTTTGTTTTAAAAGATGCCACGAGCACCAAGCTTTATTGTTTCCAAACAAGAAAGAATATGAAAAAATGGAAAGCTGAAATACCCTAAATATGATATGCGATGCGACTAGCATGAACTAGACGCAACGCATTGGGGAGAGACCAGAGTAATAGGGTTGATTATATAAAGAGAATGTGTTATTACCCTACATATCTATAGTTTTCTATAGGAACTTTTTTATGCATATTTTGTATGTTTGTGTGTTTTATTTGCTATGCTATTTCGGGAAGTTTCTCCTTTGGAATTTAAGAAGGGTACGTTAGGCAGGAACCTAAGTTTGTTTATTATTATTATGCTTGCAAGGATCATTAGGATCCTCTGCATACATATCCCCTAATGGGAATCAAAGCATTTGTAGCTCGGATCTAAGGGAACTAAGGTTTGTTTGGTTTGAAGGATAAAGAAGTATGCTCGCCAAGGGTGAGACGTTGTGCCTACGTATTCTCAAAAAGAGGTTGAGAAAGTCAGAGCAATCGTAGTTCCCACTTATGTGCTAGTGGAAGCAAATATTATATTAAGAGACAACGACAAATGTCATCTTAATGAAAAATGTATCTAATCTATTTCATCACATACCTTTTTGAAAATTTTGATTGTTTGAATCTTTCATTGTAAGCATTGGGCGTTTTGCTTGAGTGTACAAGCGTTGCCACTTACAGTTAAGAAATATGTTTGAAAAACGTTGAATCTTTTATTGTAAGCATTGGGTGTTTTGTGTGAGTGTACAAGCGTTACCATTTACAATTAAAAGATGTTTTGTTTTGTTTGAAAAAATGTTTGTTTTGAAAAGGTTTTTGATTTGAAAAAGTTTGATTTGTATGTGATGCTCTAGATGAGATACTTCTTCCATAGATATGATACATGTCTAAATTTCTAGGAGAATTTTTTTTGTTATTGTTAGGGGGATGCTTTTAAGAAGCTCGTGGGTCCTTGTATTGTAAGCCCAAAAGGAGGCTATCCGAAGGACATCGAGGGTCCTTGTATTGTGAGCCCAAGATAAGGCTTTCCGAGGGACATTAAGGGTCCTTGTATAAAGACCAAGAGGAGGCTTATAGGGTATGGATGGCTTGGCTTTAAGAGTGATTTCACCGGGAAACCATACTCTTAGGGTTCTATCCTAATGAAGGCGATTCTTTGTATTGGAAGCTCAGTAGGAGGCTGTTAGAGATTTCCAGGTCTCTTTCTTGTATGATGCCCAAGAGAAGGCTAAACTCAACGAGGGAGTTTTTTTGTACGAAGCCCAATACGAGGATAACTCAACAGGGGAGTTCTTTTGTACGAAGCCTAAGAGGAGGCTAACTCAATAGGTGAGTTATCTTGTACAAAGCCCAAGAGGAGGCTAACTCAATAGGTGAATTATCTTGTACAAAGTCCAAGAGGAGGCTATGGGGAACCTTGTTGTTATACTAGTTGTAATGACATAAATAAACACGAACAAGTATATGAACAAGTATATATATGACAAAGTGTGGCGTGCATTCATAAGAGTTTATGAAGGAAATATAAACAAGTGTATAAAATAAGCAATTAAAGCTAGTGTAACTTGGATATATACAAAGGAGTGTAAAAATATTTAAAAAAAAAGTGTTAAAAACAAGCGAATAAGCTAGTATACTTGGATATATATATATATATATATATATATATATATATAAGGGAGTGAGACTTACACCTTAAGGGAGACCCACTAGTTTAAGAGCAGTTTCACCGGGAATAATGCTCCTCTTAATACTAGTGGAATTAGTGTATAAACAAGCGGAATAAAAATTAGTGAAACAAAGCTAATTATACTTGAATATTTACAAATAGTTTGAATATGTACAAGAAATTGAATATATACACAAAATGGTAGATATGTACAAGGAAACTAAATATGTACATATGAGGGTTGGGACTTACATCGTAAGGGAGGCCCGTGATCAATTTGATTTTTAGTTCGAAAGATTTTTGAGAAAAAACCTAGTTCGGTTTGTATTTTCAAAGATTAATCGAATCGATCATGGAAAAGAGGTGCGTAAGTCAATTAAAAGTTTTTGAAAGTTTTAAATGATTTTGAAAAGTGATAGATATTCACAAGAAGTTTTGAAAAAGATTAGGTTTGAAAAATCAAGAAGAAAACATTTTCAAAAGTATTTAAAATACTTAAAAATGTCTACTTTAAACTTAATAAAAATATATCAAAAAAATTTTTTTTTTGGCATTTTTTAACATAATCATAAAATAGATATATTAAATGACAAGTGTGCAAAAAATCATCTCAAAATGAGAAGTTTTGATTGGTTTTTGAAAATGTTGAAGTTTGATAAAAAATGAAGAAAACTAGTGATAAAAATTTATTTTGGCTTTGGAAAGGTTTGAACCCATGACCTTAGGTTCAAGGTGAAAAGTTTTACCACTGGGCCATGTGCTTGGCTTGTTATGTACACACCTCCATCTAGTTATATTTAAAAACAAGTTGTGAAATTGTTTGAAAATGAGTTGAAAAATGAAGGTTTGGAAAAGTTAAAAAATAAAAAGGTCTTAGGGAGATTCGAACCCCAGACCTTGGGCAAGAAATGACATGAAAGGCACGCGATCTACCACTGGGATGGCTATACATCCGTTCATTTATCCAACTTCATATGTATATATTATAAACTGAATATTTGAATTTTCTTAAAACTGAAAAACGCGTGCAAAGCTCCATCTTCTTCCTCAATCTTCATGGATTTGTATCTTTCTTGTTTCTTGATGAAATTAAAAGATATAAAAATGAAACTTGCTCATTTTGATCCCAGGAACATGATGGTGATTATTAATTGCATTTATTTCAATTGTAGGGTGACTAATTTTCACATGAACATGAAGAACCCTAATTATGAATTTTGATCATGAAATCGTGTTTGTGCAACAAATCAAACAATTGATTGAGGGTTTATGATCCTCGTAGGTGCAGAAACATGATGGCATGGAAACTTTTAAACTGGAATGCATAAATCATATAATTCAAAGTTTGAGTTACTTGCCTCTATGATCAGAAATCAAATTCTCAGTTAGAGTATTTCCATAAGTTGTTTGATGATTGTTATAGCTTCAGTTGACCTTATGGAAGGTGTTTGAATGCTTAGCTTGGATTGGAATGGCATGGATCAGTCTGCCCAAGTCCAACTGTAGCACAAGCAAGTTGATGACGATGATGATGATTCTGGAGTTACAGAAGTGGGAGGATGGTTTGGATCAATTCTATATGGTATGCAGATGATGTTTGAATGATTAGAATGGAAAATGCACGAGTGAATTGAGTTTTGACAAGTTATGGCTCAAAATGCATGTTTATGGAGTTTGGAAGTGATTTCTGAGTTTTGGTTGATTTTGTGATGGCCTGATGATTCTAAAAACTTCCTAAGGATGTTTAGAGAGTGTCTGAAGTCAAAGATTGGTTAGAACTTGCAAGGTTTGGAGATTTGCAAATTCTCTCATTTTGAAACTTGAAACTTGGAAAAGAAGAAAGAAGTGAGAAAGCTTGTTTAGGATTGCTTTTTGGTTTCCTTTAGAAGTGAGAAATGACTTCTATTTATAGGCCAAGAGGTATGATGAGCAAGGGAAGGATAGGATTGAAACCTTGACAACTTGGCTTAAGAGGTAAGAATGGAATCATTCACATTTAATGCACATGGTTAATTTTTCCAACAATGGTTAAATAACTCAAGTGATCTTAACCTCTTATCAATTATTCTCATCATATATTTCCAAGACAAATCCTATCTGTTATGGTGACAAGGCTTCTAGAAGGAAGAAATTGCAAAAAGACTTGAAAATTTTGAAGTGACTTGTAAATTATGGTTATGGACCTCTAAGTTTCAATTTCAAAACCCTAGCTACACAAAATATTTTTGCAAGTTTTTGGATATTTTGGAAATCTTGGAACAAGATCTACAACTTTCTTTTTTTGAGTTTTTCTTGAATCCAAATGGATCTAGGTGAAAAATGGCCATGAAAATGGTGAAAAACATGATAAAAACACTTGAAAAGTGTTAGAAAAATTTCAAGTTTTGACTTTTTGTTGACTTTTTTTTACACATTTTGATTTTTTATGATCATGATGGATAATTTGAAATGATTTGATGATTGAAAAAATTTGATTTTCAAAAAGTTGACTAAAAGTCAAAGTTTGACTGATTTGGACAATTGACTTTTTGTTAGATGATTCAGAATTTCTCTGAGAATCAATCATGGCATTTGAGATGTTTTGAACCAAGAAATTAGGTCAAGATATTTCATTGATGATTTTGAGATCATTCTCCAAGAAATTGGGTCATTGATTGATCAGAAAGTCAATTATACACCATCCTCGATGAAAACCCTAATTGGTCGATTCAAGATAGATCTTGAGGAAATGATTGGAATTTGAAGATCAAACGTTGATGATTGATGAAGATAGATCAATTGAGGTGAGTAAAGACTCAAACCCTAATTGATCATATCTTGAACAAATGACAATTTTGATCAAAACCCTAATTTGGCTGAAGGAGCACACACACGATCTATCTTGTGCTGAAATTGTTAGTGATGCAATGATGCATATGTGAATGATATGAGATGGTATCTTAGGTCAAAAATTGGGGTATGACACCTAGTTATTATTATTTTAAAAACCAAAATGCAGAGAATGCTCCAACATAGTTTCACCGGGACCCTCCAAGACTATCTCGGCTCCACTTCCCTTTAGGTTGGACGAGCCGCCTATGGAGAGAACCCATTTTGCCGACGTCTCCACCCCCGCCGGAGAACTGAACTCCACTACAAAATCTTCCAATGCCTGGGATTTTATGCTCGTTCGATCAGTGAATTCGATGTCGTACTCAGAGAGTTCTACATCCCATGACACCATTCTCCTGGCCAGGTCCGGCTTCTTGAATATCTATTTTAACGGAAAATTTGTTTTTACTTGGATTGGATGGCCCTGAAAATAGTGCCTCAGCTTCCACGGAGTCATCACTAGTGGTAGTGCTAGGAGTTCAATATTCTGATACCTTAACTCTGGCCCCTTCAACACCTTGCTGACGAAGTATACCGGGCGTTCACCAATTTCTCCATCCCAACACAAGATTAATGTCACTGTTAAAGATAGCCAGATACAAAACCAGAGGAACATTCTCCTTAGGTCTAGACAGCACTGGTGGGGCCAATAGGAACTGGTTTACCTCTCGGAAAGCTTGTCCATATGCTTCAGTCCATTGAAAATCAGCCCGCTTCCCGATTACTGTGAAGAAATGGATTGACTTATCTCCGACGCATGACAGAAATTGGGACAGAGCTGCTAATTGGCAAGCCAACTGTTGAACTTCATGAACAGTAGTGGGAATCCACATGCTGATTATTGCTTGGCATTTATCCTGGTTGGCCTCAATTCCTCGGCTGGTCAATATAAAGCCCATGAACTTGTCGGCTTGCACTCCGAACGTACATTTGTCCAGGTTCAAGCGCATGTTATACTTTCTCACTACTACAAAGGTTTCTTCTAAATCCAGGATATGCTTACGTTCTTCTACAGTTTTGACCACCATGTCATCAACATAAACTTCAATGTTCCGCCCAATTTGCGGGGAAAACACCATATCCATAAGTCGTTGGCACGTTGCCCCAGCATTCTTCAGGCCAAATGACATTACCTCATAATAGTAATTACTCAAATCTGTCATGAAAGCCATTTACTGAGCATCCGCTGGATTCATCCTGATTTGGTTATACTCGGAATAGGCATCTAAGAAACTCAACAAACGAAATCCAGAAGCTCCATCTATCAACTGATCAATGTGTGGAAGTGTATAAGGATCCTTCAGACACACTTTGTTAAGGTCTGTGAAGTCCACGCACATCCTCCATTTGTCGGTTTTCTTTTTAACCATCACCATGTTGGACAACCAAGTCGGATATTGAACTTCGCCAATGAATCCGACTTTTAGCAACTTGTCAAACTCTTCTACAATTGCCTTCCTTTTCTCCTCACCACTCTTTATTTTCTATTGTGACATGAGTTTAACATCAGGATCAAGATCCAAGTGGTGGCACATAACGTTTGGGCTTATGTCAGGCATATTTGAAGGCTTCCAAGCAAAAAGATCAATATTACGTCTCAGAACCTCAATCACCTTTGTCTCCTCTTCTAAGGTCATCCGAGTACCGAGGTGGGTAATCTCAAACGACTGAGAACCAATTTGAACCTCCTTTGTCTTCTCTTGGGGAACCAGACTATCTTCGTGAGGATCTTCCCTAGGATCAATATCAACCACGTTCACCTTGTGGTCTACCAACTCATCAGCTTGAACTGTCTTCCGCTTAATTTTTATGTTGTCTTTATAACATTTCCGAGCTAACCCCTGGTCACCCCAGACTACACCAACTCGACTTTCTCCCAACGGATACTTCATAGTAAGGTATAGTGTTATATGGCCACCTCCAACACATTAAAAGAAGGGCGTCCAATAATAATGTTGTATGGGGACAGTGCATTCACCACCAAGTATCGAACACGAACATCTTTAGCATTCTCGTCAGATTCGAATGTGGTCAACACTGGGAGATGGCCCAGAACTTGCACTTGCTCCCACGAAAAGCCTACCAAGGTTCTACTGAAAAGTAGCAATTCCTTGGAGTCAAACTTCATTCCTTTGAAATCCTACCAATACATGACGACATCAGAGCTACCTGGGACTACCAAAACCCTCTTAACTCACCAATCTCTGATTTGTACTTCAATTACCATGGGATCATTCTCATGTGGCAAAATTCCTTTTGCATCTTCTCGGGAAAAAGCTACAACTCCGAGATCACTATCGGCGGGACTGACCTGAGTCACCTACATTAATCCCAGGGCATACCTCTTCCGAGCCGAACTAGTGGAACCTCCTACGGCAAACCCATCGAAGATGGTATTCAAAGTGTGCCGAGTAAGCTTGTCTCCCAAACCTCTTCGACCATTTTCCCTTTCTTCTTTGAAGGTGATATAAAGGTATCACCTCCCTTAGGTGGCAGACTATGTTTGTCAGATTGTTCCTTACTATCTTTGATGTAGGATGAAAGCTTGCCTGCCTGGATCAGTCTTTCTATCTCTCGACCTAAGGTCGTGCAACTTTCTGTTGAGTGTCCCCGAATTCTATGATAGGCACACAACGCCTTTGTGTCCATGCCCATCACTATGTTCATTGACCGAGGTCTCCATGGGATGGTAAACAGATTCAAATGATTCACATCCTTCTAGATGTCCTCCCTCCTTGCATTCAAAGGAGTAAAGGTCTCATCTGACCTACTCGAATGCCGAGATGACTGTTGAGGCCACCTTTCTCAAGAGCGTTCCTTTGAAGGCAAATTATCCCAAGGACGAGCTGCTATCCGGCGCCTTCATCCCGGGCCTTCCTCTTTTCTTTAGCATCTCAGGCCCTCTTCTCCATGTTGCTTTCCTCACCCTTCACATAACATTTTACTCGGGTGATGATCTCATCCATGCTCTTAGCCGGTTTCTGGGCTAGAGATTCATTGAATTGCCCGGCACGGAGTCCGTGCTAGAATGTTGCCACAAAGATTTCCTGATTGGGGTGGGAAACCTTTATAGTTTCTTCATTAAATCGCGCTATGTAATCCCTCAATGACACAGTTGGTAGCTGTCTGACACCGAAAAGTGGGGTATTTTCCACCTTTTGATAATGATTCACTGAGAACTGCTGAATTATTTTCTTATTGAAGTCTTGATAACTAATCATTGAGAGCCGAGGAAAGCCCATGTACCATCTCAACGCGGATTCTTTGAAAGTGCCAGCCATAAGCTTGCATTTTAAAGAATCATCGACCCCTATCAAGGCCATAATATTATTAACTGAGATGATATGCTCCTACAGGTCTATTTTACCATCATACGTCGCAGGGACGGGAGGTTTAAAGTTTTTTGGGACTTGGTCGTCCCAGATGGCCTGAGATAGAGGTTGTGGCTCTAAAAGCTCTGTCTCTTGTTCTTCAGCTTCTTCCTGGCTCCGTTGTTGGAGAGCCTTAACGTTATCCTGCAGGGTGTCATTGTGTTGACGTAAATCATCGATCATGGCTAACAAATGCGCCAAGTCTGGCGGTGGTGGATCGTTTTTAGGTGTCGTGGACATTGTTTTTGTAATTCGAATATGGTAGCCTAGGAATGTTTTACCGAGGCCCCACGGTGGGCGCCAAATGTTCTTGCTAGAATATTTCTATGAGAATGTTTAGGGATTCAGAGCTCAAGCGAATGATATTTGTGCTCCAAGCTATATGTCTCAGTTGGGAGCCCTATTTACAGAGGTGTAGAGACCTCATTAACCATTGCCTGTAACGTCTATGGCCTTCCAAGTTATGTAACTAGGGTTATCTTTAAGACTCATAACGTCCGCCGCTGCCAATGACGACCAGAAGTATAACGAACGCCGTTAGATATAAAATGACAGTTACATCCTTAATGAGTCGGCTTGGGCATAACGCCACCATAATGGTCGGGACCTCCGTAACTCTTAGGACCGGGACTTATAGACGCCGACTCTTTCGGTCTCTCTTCCCGGCCAAGTATGATCACTCTTGTCCAGGATTAGCCGACCACATATCTCGACTCGTGGATTGATTCGATTTTTACAAATAATTTATTGAGTCATACATACATATATAGATGACAACATAATTTTGTATTTGGTCACTCATGCACTACTAAATAACAACAAAACTAATCATATTTGGACAATAACTTTTTATTTAATATGTAAAAGTTATATTAGAGAAAACTGAAATAATAAACATAAAATAATAGCATAAAAATGTAAAAAATATTATTATAAAAAAATAGAAAAAATGAGTGATTAGTGAAGATAAAAAAAAGAAAGCACATAAAAGAGGAGAGATTATAGATAAAGATGTATGATAAAACGAAATTGAAAGAGAGAAAAATTGCATAAAAAATGAGAAGGTGAAAAATAAACAATATAAAAGAGTGTAGAGATTAGAGAAGAAGATGCAAGATATAAGTGGAGAAGATAGAGCGATAGTGCTGGGATAGATTTAAGAAAATTGAAACTGAAATCATAACGGTAAAGATGAGAAAGTTATCTATGATCATAAGTATAATGTATAATAGATATATGTTTGAATTAGATGCGAGTTAAGTAAAATTTAGATAGTAAGATAATGCGGTTTGAAAAATACAAACCGCAAACCAAATCAAACAATACATTTTTATTAAAAACTAGTAAAACGTGTCATCCCGTCAATTTTATATTTCATGTATCTAATTATGACTTGTAAAGTTCATTTATATATAATTAATTATACTCGTTTATAAAAATGAACCTGTGTGTCTATTTATAAAAATATTTGAAACTTATATTCGTTTATAAATATAATTGTATCAATACTTGAATTTTTCCGGTTTATAAAAATATTTATAATTTATTCATATTTATAAAAATCATTGTAATTTATTTTTAGTTTGTCAGATTAATTATATTAATATGTAGAATTTTTCTCGTTTATCAGTGTCTTTAACCCGTGTGACAATTTATAAAAATATTTGTAAGTTATTTAAGTTTACGAAAATAATAGTAAAAATAAATATTTACCATATCATCTTAAAGTTATTTATTCAACAGTGATAAATATGTGTCTCTTAGTTAATTATATTTATAAATAAATATCGCGTATTAGTGATATACATTAAATTTATTATCTTAATGCCTAACTAATTAAATTAAATTTATTATTGTCAATAAAAAATTATAATATTAAATAATAATATAATATTATTATTGTATACGGGGAAAAAAATAAATTAAATCTAAGAATATCGAAAAATCTATTATAATATTAAATAATAATTTGACATTTATTATTACAATGAATCATACATAACAATTCAAAATTATGTATTTTATTTCTTATATTATATTGTATTCGATTTGTAATAAATATTTTTCAATTTAGTGCGAATTTTTAATAATTAAATCTTAATGATATTATATAAAATTAATTTCATCAAATAAAATTATTTTATTAAGTGTTATGTAAATATTTAATACATTATATTATACCATTAATTTATATGAAAGTTATATTATAACATTAATTTATATAAAACGATATTAAGTTATTCCTGCTTATAAAATTATTGTGATTTTTCCGATTTATAAGCATGTTGAACTCGTGTGTCCATATCATTGATACAAATAATTTTATAAATAGTTTAATTTATTACATTTATTCACCTTTATAAAATCAATTATAAATTATTCAATTTATTAAAATGATTGTATCAATAAATTTTTTATTTTATCATAAATTTTTATGATTATCATTTATCATTAAATTTTCATGATAACTATTTAATATTTTTTATCATGATTACAATTATAAAGTTAATCTGAAAATATTATGATATATTTTAGTTATTTCATAAACTTAAAAAAAATTACCAAATCTCAATTGATTTTGTTTTGTTTTATTAACCTTTTTATAAAAATTGAAATAATTTCAAAATATATTTTAGGTCAAATAAGGATCTAAATAAATATAAAATAATATTTATTCTTACGTTTTTATAATGATAAATTAAATATTTAAGATAAACATTAGAGTTCTTATTTACTTTACCTTTTATATATATTTATAATATATTATTTTTATTAATTTTATTAATAATATATTTATAGTTAACAATACACCGTTTAGACTACGTTAATTTTTTCAAGAATATAAATGTAACCTTTCAAAAAAATATACACAAATATATTTAGAAATCGGTAGAAAATTTTATTGGTTAAATTATAATTCCATTCAATATTTATTGATCATAAACTTTTGAAATCAAATCGTGCATAAAAATAAAATGTATTAATGTGACCATTCAAAATAATTTCTATATATAATAAAAATAAATAATATTAATACCTTCATTCAAAAGATATATTTGTAAAGTTTTTATTTAATTTTTTTCCATATCTTTATATATTCTAATGTATATAATATTGCTACAATATGAAACAGTATCAAACCTATAATATTAAAAGAGAATTCAAATTTTATTGATCATAATATTTTATGGAATCAAATCATAAATAAAAATTAAACATATTTATGTCACCATTCAAAATAATTTCCATATAAGTATAATAAAAATAAATGATAATAATGTCTCCTCCATTCAAAAGATATATTGGTAAAGTTTCGAATTAAATGGTTCTCAAATATTTGATTAAAAAATTGTAATATTTGTTTCTAATATTGTATAAAAATATATTAATTAGTCGTACTTTAAAAAATAAATCGTAAATATTTTATTAAAAATTGTAATATTTGTTTCTAAAATTATAGCAATTAAAAATA
This sequence comes from Vicia sativa, assembly GCA_021764765.1. Lineage (NCBI taxonomy): Eukaryota > Viridiplantae > Streptophyta > Magnoliopsida > Fabales > Fabaceae > Vicia > Vicia sativa. The sequence goes on along the minus strand of CM038794.1, from coordinate 248,079,626 downwards.
AAAAAATATCAATACAAAATAATATTTTTGTTCAAATTTCACAACAAATGAGAATTATAATTTCGATTCAAAATAAATTAGAATTTTTTCATATATATATATATATATATATATATATATATATATATATATATATATATATATATATATATATATATATATATATATATATATATATATATATATATATATATAATATTGCTACAATATGAAACAGTATCGGACCTATAATATTAAAAGAGAATTCAAATTTTATTGATCATAATATTTTATGGAATCAAATCATAAATAAAAATTAAACATATTTATGTCATCATTCAAATAATTTCCATATAATAAAAATAAATGATAATAATGTCTCCCTTAGTAAAATATATTGGTAAAATTTCGAATTAAATGGTACTCAAATATTTGATTAAAAATTTGTAATATTTGTTTCTAATATTGTATAAAAATATATTAATTAGTCGTATTTTAAGAAAATAAATCGTAAATATTTTATTAAAAATCGTAATATTTGTTTATAAAATTATAGCAATTAAAAAAAACAATTTTTAATTGCTATAAGAAATATAGGCCAAACCATTGATATGACATACATAATTTGCAGTAGAAAAACAATTTATGCCTAAAGCATTGATATGACATACAAAATATGAAATCAATAATAATATACATATACATAATTTGAATCAAATCTTGTTAAAAACATTCTTCTATAGAATCAGAAAATGATCGCATATCAACGTTGGTTTTGTCATAGCATCTTAGACATCTTAGATAATTACTGTCTTGCTTATGGTTCTTCTGATATTGGTAGTGAACTTCAGCAACACCCGCTACTCTTGAACCCTTCAAAACATATTACTTTAGAACTTCAGGTGAATAAGAGTCTCATCCCTTTGACTATCCTCATGTTCATCAAAATCTGGTTCCTCTTCCAAAAACAGTTCCTCCAACCATTGCAATGAGACATTTGCATTTGCTACCTGTCAGAAAATATAATTAGTATATAATCAGTACCTGCCAATGAAAGTCATTGATATTTCTTGTGGAATCGAAAATATAATTAGTATATAATCGATGCCAATGAAAGTCATTGATATTTCTTGTGGAAGCATAAAATTCAATGGTTTCAACTTCCTAATCTTCAATTACGGCTATAGATGGAAATCAAATGCTCAGAACTAAAATCATCCACCATATTGAACATATATTTACTATTATAAGATTAATCACAAATAACTTGAATGAATATATAAGTTAACACTTGACTTTGATGATGAATCACTACCTTTTATTAGATTATGTAGTTCAATGAACTCTTCAAAACAAAGTCACTATGCATCGAGGCTTGATATATGCAAATCGAATATAATTAACATGTGTTTCGACATATAAATTCACAGTTTAAACTTTTGATGAAACAATAATAAAACTTCGATCACAAAGTTCTCTCAAATAATCCTCTATCCAATTCTCGGAAATAAGTTCAAAAGCAATAACATTGGAATAAAAGTTAAAACAATAACATTGGAATAGAAGTTAAATATGCACAACTCATTGTGGTTTGCAATGCTTCACCAAAAAAACAACCAAGACCATTGAGAAAACGACACCATCACCATCGACGAACTCTCTCAAGAACCCATCGTGCTCACCGAAGCCTCCGACGAATCGCGATGTGAACAACCAATCCATCTCCACCATTGCACTCCATAGACGCCAAATCACGCCGTTTTCACCGCTCACCAACACATACATGCACCTACCTCTCCGCTTTCTCCTTAGACCGACCGCCGATAAGCAACTCCGTCTTCAAAGCCCATCAACTCCGCGTCAGCATCTTCCGTGTCTGAGCATCAAAACCACATCTGTGAGGTAATCTCTGCGATTTGTTTAATTTGTAACTTGAATTCGTTGTTGAATGATGAAATTGTTTGAGATTTTGTTTCAAATTGCCCCTTTTTTGTTTGATGAGAGATATAGGACATAGCTTACATGAGAAGGAGAGAGAATACGATCTAGAAAAAATGATATCTGGTTTGATGTAACTTGTTTCACTGGTCTTGGTGTATTTGTATTAATTATTGTTTTGGAAATACAAAGAAATTCAAATGAGTTTGTGTTGGAAAAAGAGAAAACCTTTGAAAAGGTAAGTGACTGTTGAAATTTTCCATAGCCCAAATATTTCAAATGGTTTTTTATTGTAAAAACAGTATAAAATTAATAAATGGGCAACTAATTGTGGAATTTATAGGTAAAAAAAATAAATGAAAAATTGGTGAAAAATTGTGGGAGTGCCACATCAGACCCAAATCAATGTGGTGCCAGCAATTTTTGAGTTCACAATTATACCCTTAATGAACAGACCAAATAGGAATTTTTTAAGCTGGGGTATAGTGGTATTTTCCAGGTACTTTTGTTTTTATAGATTTATAATAGATAACCCAAACTAATCTGAACCAAATATGATTTTTTGCAGTTTCGATTTGATTTAATTTACGATTTTCTATTCGATTGATTTGATTTTGAACACCCCACCCCTACTTTTTACTCTATTTCTTTGCTAATCAAAACATAAAAAATACCTATTTCTCTCCCACTTGTTTCTATTATACCAAACATACCCTAAGTAACTAAATAAATAGTAGTATAGTCAAAGGAAAAAACAAAATTAGTAAAAAAATAAACAAATTAAATGTGATTAAAATTTTGAAACGAATACTATCCGCATCCCACACCAATCCCTATACAATACCTTCATGTTTATGTATTGGTTGAGTGGCAACCATAATGAAGAGCAACTCCACGTGTGGCGTGGCAGAGCCTTTACCCCTAGGCTCTACTAAGCAGTAACAAAAGTAAGGGCAATAACGAGAATTCAAATAGAAAATAAAATCAATGTACTGCAAACAGTAGGATGAATGGTGATACTGATAATATAAGAAAGAGTGGAGCCCAGTAAAGTGCAGTACAGGAAAGAGGGTCCTCAACTGAATAGCAACAGATACCGCCAACTTAGGTTCCCCAGGCACTACTCTAACGACACCCCCTAGCTGTACCCAGCTGTCTTCCACCCTCTCATCACCCTACCTTTTCTCTCTTACTTCACCCAAAACACACACTTTCACTGCACATCATGTTACTTGTACATTTCTTCAATTACGAGTAATACAACTTTTGCAATGGATCCCTGTCCTTTCGTCCGTCTCACCATTGGTAATCTCGCCCTCAAAATCCCCGTTGCTTCCAAACCTGCTCGCTCCGTCGTTCATCCCTCTTCTTCACCGTGTTTCTGCAAAATCAAACTCAACAACTTCCCTCTCCAATCCGCTCTTGTTCCTTTCATCCCTCACGAAAATCACTCCCCTGACTCACACTCACAGATTCAACCTATCGCTGCATCTTTCCACTTGAGTAAACCCGATCTCGATAAACTCGCCGGAAAATCCATCTTCGTTAAGAAACTCTGCCTCAAAATCTCGATCTACACTGGCCGGAGTGGGACCACATGTGGTGTTAACTCCGGGAGACTCCTCGGTAAAGTCTCCGTTCCGTTGAATCTCACCGGAGCTGTAACGAAAGCAACCGTGTTTCACAATGGATGGATTACAGTCGGAAAGGATGCGAAAGGCGCTTCTGCACAGTTTCATCTGAATGTTAAAGCGGAGCCGGATCCTAGATTTGTTTTCCGGTTCGACGGTGAACCGGAGTGTAGTCCGCAAGTTTTTCAGATCCAAGGCAACATTTCGCAACCGGTATTCACTTGCAAGTTCAGTTTCAGAAACAACAGTGGCGACCGGAATCAACGTTCTAGGTAAATTAAATTGACTCAGTAATCTTCATTTTTCATTGCAACGGTTTTTGGTAGAGATACATTACCCGCGTTCATAGTGTTACACTTTATTGTATACTTTACTCTTTATGGATGAAAATGAAAAGGTAAAGTTTAATTGAAAATATCAATTTCTTGTATAGTTGAAAATTTGAATTAGTTGAATTTTAGAGTGGTTTAGGAGTCAATTTTAGGGATTTGAAATTTCTTAATCTGTAACTGTTTTCGGTTACGAATTGAGTGTTTGTTTGTATCTTCTAGATTTGTTAAGGTGACGGTTATTTATTTCAGATCATTGCAAACAGAAGTAGGAAGTTCTAGAAGCTGGTTAAGTTCGTTTGGAAGTGAGCGTGAGCGTTCCGGGAAGGAACGGAAGGGATGGTCTATTACGGTTCACGATCTTTCCGGCTCGCCGGTTGCGGCTGCTTCAATGGTCACACCTTTCGTTGCTTCTCCTGGTTCCGACCGGGTTAGTTGCTCTAATCCCGGTTCATGGCTTATTCTACGTCCTGGAGATGGTACCTGGAAGCCCTGGGGGAAACTCGAAGCATGGCGTGAGCGGGGTGGATCGGATGGGCTTGGTTATCGGTTTGAGCTTATGCCGGAGACAAATGGTGGAATGAGTGCCGGCGGGATAGTCATTGCGGAGTCAACATTGAGTTTGACTAAAGGTGGAAAGTTTGTTCTTGATTTGAGTAGCCGTTGCGGTGGTGGTGGCTCGAACGGTCGCGCTACGCCGGGTGGCGCGACTTCACCGGTGTGTAGCCCGAGAGGAAGTGGTGATTATGGTTACGGGCTTTGGCCTTATTGTATGTACAGAGGGTTTGTTATGTCGGCAAGTATAGAGGGTGAAGGGAGGTGCAGCAAACCCACGGTGGAGGTGAGTGTGCCGCACGTGAATTGCACGGAGGATGCGGCGGCTTTTGTGGCCTTGGCAGCAGCCGTTGATTTAAGCGTGGATGCTTGCAGGCTGTTCTCTCAACGGTTAAGAAAAGAGCTTTGTCAACAAATGGATTTACTTGGATGATGATGATTTCTATTTGCTCTGTCGTTTCATGCTTTTGCTGGCCCTATGTTTATCTTTTTTTGAATTTTTTTATGGGGTTGTTCAGTTTGAGTGAGGCATTTTGATTTTAGTAGTAACTAACAAACAATTTACAGGCTGTACAGGAGTGGGGTGTTATGTTAGAGTGGGGTTGTGGGTGGGTTCACGTGTGGCTTTTCTTTGATTTTCTATCTGTTTTTTTTTGTTAATTGTGGGAAATCAAGAAAAGCTTTTTTATTGTTTAGAATTACTACTGTTGCACTGACTCATAGCTCATGTGTTTTGTGCTTTTCTTTTGTTTTTTGTGGTGTACCCTTTGATTCCTTGAGTCATCTAAGGCTTAAGTTGTAAGTACTTTTTGTATCGTTTTATCTTTAGTGTATGACCAATGGTAGATCTGCTAAAATTAGCAAAAGTAAGTTCACAAGAGTAAGAGATATGCATGTGTTGTACCATGCATAAGTTGTTTTCACTATTGGAGTATTTGCATCATAAAATTTACAGTACATTGTTTCATTAATCAAAGGAACGAAAAAAAAGATAAAAACTAACATGTTCCGGCTACATGTTATTAGCATGAAAATAAAGGTAATACCAACATTTTCTTTTTAAATAAGGCTCTCATATTATAGAAGCATTATATTGAAATATAGAAGTAATTTTGATGTAAATTTATTTTTCTCAACAGTTTTTTTTATTATTTTATTCACAATAAAGTAGGCTAAGTACACATTTGTAAGGTCTTAGTGCTAGTTGTGTCGTAAGAGCTGTCAAAATGGGATATTCAATCTATTTAGAGCCGATCTTTATGGGTCTGAATTTTTTAGGGTTTGGCCAAAAAACTCTATTGTAATATGAGCCACAAAATTATTATCGAGGCTGGCTTTAGATGGGTTTTGGGCTACCCGACCCTAAATGAATTTTTTTAAATAAAAAAATTAAAGTAAAAAATCCATAATTTTAACTATAAATAAAATAAAAATTTTAATATTTTAAATATAATACATTTTTAAGTACTATATTATCTTTTATAAATATTATAATGTATTTTTAAATACAATATATATCTACATTATAGAAAATAATATAAAAAATATTTAACATAAGAGAAACTAATAGAATACGTGGAAAAAATGTTGGTTATATTAATGTATAATATTTTAAAAAGAAAGATTGAATAGAATAAAGACAAAATTTAGTGAAGTGACAAAAATATGTGTTATTTTGGAGTAACATAATATAAAAAAAATATATTTTTTTTTAATTTTATAGCAATGCGGGCCTAATGGGCTACCCACGGCCCATATGGGCTAGTCATAATGGGTAGCGGGTTTTTTAGGGCTGGGCTAAAAAGGCCCTTAAAAATATGGGCTCTAATTTGAAGGCCTGAGGCCTATGATTTTTCTGGCCGACCGAGCCGGCCCATATGGGCTAGTATATTTTGACAGCTCTAGGTGTAAGCGACTAAGCGGATCAGAAAAAATCAATTAAATCTACAATTCAAAATAAACCAAACCAAAATAAAATTAATTTTTTCTGATTTAGTTAAAAAATCGAACCAAACCAATAAAAATTAATGTAGTTTGGTTTTCGATTTTAGTTTTTATGAACTGTCAAACCAATAAATCGAACCATTGATAAAATTACGCTCAAAATATTCTATTCTACTCAACATTATGCTTAAATTTTGTATTAGTCCAAAGATTCACCATCTTTTTTTACTCTTCATTCTTTTAAGCAAAATACACATCTAGAATCAAACTCCAAAATATAGAAAGTAGAACCACAAATTACAAAAACTTGCTTTCATAACTGCTGCTCTTGTTGCTCGCTATAATTGTTTCTCTCAGTATCATTGACTCTGATAAGTTATGGTCGCCTTCTTATTAATCAAGTTCGCTTCGTTAATTTTCATATTTTGTTTTTACCTTTTCAGGATCTTAGTTAGTACTAAGATCTTAGTTAGTACATTATTTCTTTTGTCTTTAAGGATTATGGTTTTGTTACTTGTCCGATTCAAGTCAATTTATCACTCGGTTTAAATCATACTTTTGCCTATGACTTGAATCAAGTATCAATTTTTCATTTATTTTGCGTTAAATCTTAAACACCTATAAAATCAATTTCTCTCAAACCTTTCAAATTGTTAGAAGACACATACTTACACTTGTTTTCTCATATTTTTTAAATGAGTTTGAATATTTCTTAAACCCTTTCAAACGATTTATTTCTTCTTTTACCTCATTCTTTTTTTTAATTGTTGCATGGATCCAAATCTCAACTTTGAAGATTTGTGATTATTAAGGCGATTTGTTTTTTTAATTAATGTTTCTTCAAAGATGGAGGTTCTTCTCTCTTGACTGACCTTGGTAGTATTGTGTAGAAGTCTATAGACAAAGTAAGAGTTCTTCTAAATCTTCGGATAGACCAACACTCAAAATACTCGTGAGATCGAGTAATTACTGCAGAACAAATACTTAGGAGATGGTTGTTGGGACTGGAAGACTCAAGAAGTGATTATGCGTGAAGATTTTGCAAATAGTTCAATTTGTAGACTGTGTACAAGTCAAAGATCCAGAAAGAAGATTCCTATATTTTCATCCATTTTGTGTATGATAATTGTACTAAACTCTTGTAATTTTGTCACATATTATTGGAAGACCAATAAAATTTCAATGGACAACCATTGGAGACTATAGTAGGTGCAAAGGAGGACGAACGCGCCAAACTAGCATAAATTTTGATGTACACTCTTCTCTCCCTATTTTAATATTCATAGTTAATTGCATGATTAAGTTGTTCTTTATTGCTTTATTGAATTGCACACCATTAAGTTGTTCTTGTTGTAGATTAAATTGAAAAATGTGATTGTATAATCCATTTAGTGTTGTTGTTGTTAAATCACACTTCTCGTGTAATTTGGAAATCGTTCAGTACGATTATTAGTTTGTACATTTTGGTAGAATTTTTGTGTCGATCTTGCTTCTACTGTGAACTACACAAGTCATTACGCACCAATTTTGATATATAAGCATAAATGCTCTATTCACTAAAAGTTGTTTCCGCTACAAAGAATATTTTTCGATTTATAATTCGAAACATTTTTTTAAACCATTTTCAAAGTAAGTTTTGATTGAGAGGTTCATTCACCTCCCTCTAGACTGTATCTTATCCATATTCTCACTCAATAATTGACCTTAAAGTTAATCTTTTAATCAAGACTAAGTGACTCAAAAGTTTGAGAATATGGTGACGAAGATCTAAAGGGAGCATATAGTAGAGCACCACTTTTTAAAGACGGAAAGTATGATTATCGGAAGGAAAACATGTATATATAGCTATTACCAATGGACATTTTATTTATAAAAATGAAGTTGATAATTCTGTTAAACTCCCAAAAGATTAAACTCCCAAAAGATTAGACCTTTGACAAAATCATGAAAGCAACATATGATTTGAATGCGAGAAATATACTTAACTACGCACTAAGCGCCAAAGTATATTTTTTTATCTCACATCATAAGAGTTCATAAACTATTTGGAATGCTCTTCAAGTCCTTTACGAAGAAACTGAAAATGTTAAGGGTTCTAAAATCAATATATTAATTGAGGAGTATGAAATTTTCTGCATGAAACCTGGTGAATCTATAACAATATCTACAAAATTACAAAAAAAAAAAAAATACTAAAAATATGTGAAAAACTCTTATTTAACTAATAGAGAAATACAAACGATTTGAAGGGGTGATTTTGAATCAAAATTGATCAAAAATCACCCCTCTCTGAGAGATAAAAGAGAAGAAAAAAGTGACGATAGTTTGAGTTAAAAGAAAAGAAAAGAATGAATTGTTTCAATTATATCAATAAAATAAATATATTTAAATATCCATTTATTAATGGATAGAGATATACATTTAATGTTACTCATGCCTAAAGACATTCGTATGTGTTAATAAATTATAAAAATTATTCAAATATTACTCCCTCTGTTTCATATTATTTATCGCAATTGAACATTTCACATAGATTAAGGATTTGTTTGGTAACACCTAAAAAAGAGCTTTTAGCTTTTACCTTTTCAGTTCATATTTACAAAAAAAGCTTTGTTTGGTAACTGTCATTTAGCTTGTAGCTTTTTTACTAGCTTTTAGTTTTTTTCTCAAAAGCTATTTGAAGTAGTTTTGGAGCTTTCAGCTTTTAGCTTGTGATTTTTTCTTTCATTTATACCCTTATTATTTTAACAAAAACATATTAAAATTATCAATTTCTTAATTAATAAAGTACTTTTACATCATTTCATATTTATGAGCTAGTATAACAGTTAATTTACTAACACTCAAACTAACTTATCAACTATCAGCTACAAGTTATCAGTTACTAGCTACCAACTAGTTTTATCAATCAGAGTCTAAGAAACAATAATAAATGAAAGAGAAATAATAGTGACTTTACCAAATTGTCCTGATTAATTACTGGTGTATTCAAATTAACATTAATATTAATTAAAAAAAATAATAAATTAAGAGTCTTTATTAGAGAGTACAATTGAAAAATTAAATATAAAATTGCATTGGTAATATAAAGTGACAAGTATTTTAAAACAAATTTTTCTCTAAATATGACGTTTATTTTGGGACAGAAGAAATAATAATTTATTATACTATATTTTTTCATCGTCTAATAAAATAAACTCCACATATATATTTTTAAAGTTTTTCTTTAAAAGAAATATTATATTTTATACAAATTTTATTGACCATTTCATATTTCAAATTTCACTTCAATAATTCTATTGTCTAATCAACTAATACCATTATTTCTACATCTAATAAATATCATTATTTCTACTCTTCTGTCGATCACTCTTTCACCGGAACTTACAACCACAATAACTTTTAACTTATTTTGTTAAAGAAATGTTTGCCTTTTAATTAACATTAACGAGTACTATCACTTGATATGTGTTTGTATGTTGAAAGCAGCAATTAATTGTAATTTCGGCTTATTAATAAAAAATGTAGTTAGAGTGAGTAATGAAAGAGTATTAAAGATTAATTTACTATTGTTGAAAAATGCGTGCGTGCACGCTATGCTAGAAGGATGTGGATGATAGCTGTAACGCAGTGTATGTATTTGCAGACTCAGATTTATAGTTCCGGCGTGCTTTAAGGGAAGTAATAATACTAAGCAATCAATTAATCACATTAATAATCATATATACAACTCACAACAAGTCATTGGATTTAGAAGGGTTATTGTGACATTAACAAAAGTTATACTACAAGAACCGTAAAGCGTAGTTGGCAACAAATCAAATTACGTACACTTTACGCATATATTATATTAATTTATTTATGGATATGAACTTTGGATTCTTTGATATGCACGAGGGAGGGCCAGCGAATGAATTTAAGGAAAGTGCTAATATAATATTATATGCATGATTACAAGTCATAATTGAATTAAAACTGTGAGTCATAGAGTACAGTCCAGAGTGTTTGTTGGGGTTGATAATATGTAATGGTGATGGCTTACTGACGTGTGCTTCTGTGGATGGGTAGTCTTGTCCAACCACATTTTCCCGGTTCCTTAAGGTTAAATCAATTCATACCCTACTTATTTTTTATTTTTTATCTTTAATGTGATATTCTCTTTCTTCTTTTTAATAATTTAATATTTATTTAATTTTTATTCACTATAATAGTTTTGTTTAATAAAATTCTAACACTCTACTTCACATATTTTATTTTATAATGTTATTTTCTATTATATTTTTGTTTTTAAGATTATATATTAATATTAGTTATCAATTAAAATTAAATTAAAATAATTAAGAATTAATTAATTTGTTTTATTTTTTTTATTTAATAATTTATTTGATTTTTTTTTTTAATTTTATAAATTAATTTTTTTCTTGCAAGTAATAAAAATGAGATAAAATAACAAAAAAAACTAAAAAAATGTAATACAAGACACTAAATACACAACATAATTTAATTAGTACAATAGACTCAACTCACAAATAATCTATTGAATCATTAAACATTATGAACTTTGACCATATGTGTTTGACTGGATCTGCTTGCAATTCGTGATGTACATTTGAATCACGCATCACAGATCTAGCACGCGCATGATTCGCAAATGCAGGTAGCACCTCAGACGAGAATGACTCCAGTGTACTAGACCCACTTGCCTCAGACTGATCAAAATCTATCCAATGTTGATTATACGTATCTCGTTCATCCTCATGATGAGAGCCAAATCGACTATTTCCCACAAACGGGGTGGTTCACGAATGATTTTAAATCAAACCTGCAACACCCTAAATGCACGTTCAATGTCCTTCTGACATCCCTCATGATATTTTGCAAATAACTTATCTGATTCACTTTGAGGAAGTCTAATTGATTTGACGAAAGTCGGATAAGAAGGGTAGATACCATAAGCAAGATAGTATGCCATATTATACGAACGTTGGTTCACAAAGAAGTTCACTCTTGGAGTATTTCCCTGTTCAACATCATCGAACACAGGTTAACGGTCTAGAATGTTTATATTGTTCAATGTGCCCGGACATCCAAAAAGGCATGGCAAATCCATAATCATAAGTTGCAACTGCTTCAAGAATAATAGTGGTGGCTCCCTTATCTCCCCGAGTAAATTAACCTTCCCATGATGTAGGACAATTTTCCATTCCCAGTGCATGCAATCAATACTCCCAATCATCTCCGAGAACCCCCGCATTTCACTAACATGCAATATTCTTTGCAGGTCATCTTGAGTTAGGGCTCTGAGATACACTAGTTCATACAACTAATTAGAACCAAGTTTTGACCAGAGGTCCATTTGGGGATCTTCCGACGTGCTTGAGTTGAATCCTCTGCATTGGGAGTGGCTCATTGACCACCGCTCATGGCACCAAGAGCCATTTGTGTAGAAAATTCAGGAAATTCATCAAGTCCAACATTCAGAATATTTTTATTTCCCATTAGACTAGAAGAATAATCAGGGGGTGATTGAGATGAATATGACATCATTGATCTATAATATGGACGATCATTTGGATTAGATGACATGAAATTTGGAGGAAATCCATAATTTGGTATATTTTGGGGACCTTGTTGGTTGGAAGTGATCGCGACTTTATATGTCTTATAGGATCTAGACCGCAAGTATACAGTCCTATCGCGTGTAGTTTTAAAGATTATCGAATCCTAAGGGACTAAATGTTGATATACCATTATCTTAGGTTACTATGTAAATCTAAGGCTAATAATATAAATAATATTTGGTTTTAGGGAACCTCACTGATTAAGATCTAGTTTAGATTCAGAATGAAAGTATCGGTATGTAATGGTCGGGCTTAGGGATTTAGCAACTAATTGACTTAAGTTGTATTATCAAAACGTGTTTCAGTAGGAAATACTTGTTTAAAAATCCTCTTCTCACACTCTCGTGTTTATTGATTCAGATCCTATGACCAAACCTAAGTGAGTGCTCTCGCTGTTTTAATTAGAGTTTAAAAATAGTTTTTGAAAATAAATAAAACCTAATCAACTTAAAAGCCCTCTCGCTGTATTTTAAGTTGATGCTCAATTACTTATGTCTAGTTAAAATCTCAAACTCTCGCTTTATTGATCCTAACTTCTAATATGTACTTTACTCTCGTAACAAAACAGTTGCATTAAGAACTAATAATTGAAACCAGAAAAATAATCTTTTTTAAAACGAAATAAATCGAATGGCGTTGCTAAACCCCGTTGGCTATGTGACCCTACATACCGATAACTAAATTTAGCCTAACATGTTAAACGATTAAGTTATAGCACAACAATGATAAATAGACAGTTTAGATAAAACATGCATTGTGGATAAATCAGACATATAATAGATAAATAATTAATTTAGCCAATAAATAAAAAATTTAATTAAAATAAACATGAAAATAAATGGCGAAATATTTGGCAAGCTCCAGGAGTCTCCCACAAGTCGGTGAGATCTGCCCTTCGTTGTCCGAAAATTCAAAAGCGATGAAGGAAATAAAAAGGTGCAACTCTAACGTAAGGTTATAATTGGCAAAGGTTCGCAGCAATCCCCAACGTGGAAATTGCTACGACAAAAGAAAGCAGATAACTAATAAATCGAAACTGGAAATAAAATTGAAATCCGAAATAAAACTGGCAGAGTAACGGTACAAAATTCCAGAGAAAAAAAGTGTCTTTGAAATTGAAATCGAGTAGCTATTTATAAAGGTAGTGGCACGCTGGGTAGCTGGGTTGGTTGCAAACTTTTTTCCTCCGGATTCTCTTTCGTAACGATCGCTGCGAAGCTGTTAGGGTTGACTAACGGTCGCCACAACTTGCCTTAGTGAGGAAGCTTCGCTCACTGGCCCGTAACAGTCTCTACAGCCATAGGGCTTACATGTAACAATCATTACACCCTTGCATGCGTAGTGGGCTTGCTTTGCTGCGCGCATTTGAAGTGGGTTGGGCCTGCTTCTTTGTTTCATTTTTCAGTTTTGCTTCTTTTACACCCCCACTTCTTGTCATACACCCACATGCTTTAATAAATACTTCTATTTTGTGAACTTTGAGTATGATTTATCCGTCTTTTCTCGACTTTCTTCGCACATGCCTTATAATTGGGAGAAACCTAAAACCATAAAAAATACCAGCATAATACGAATAAAGAATAATATACTTAATTAAAATGCAGATAAAAAATCATATAAATCTATCTAAATAATCGATACGTTTTCGTGTTATCAGGAAGATTGATTTTGAAATATATAATTATTGGAATTTTGGTAGTTGAAAGAGTAATTAGTAGAATTTTGGATGTTAAAAAGGTTATTGGTGGGATCCATTTTACTAAGATAATTAGAGCTACAAACAAGAGTTTATAAGAAGCAAAATAGAAAAATTAGAGAGAAAAAAGTGATTTTTTTTAGTCCAAATCTAATGAACCAAGTCTCTAATTATAGAGAGAAAAATGATGAATTTTGGTGAAAATAAAAATAAAAATAAAAATTTATTTAGTATAAATAATTAATTTCAAATAATTAAAATAAATAAAATCTAAATAATTACAACAACCAATTTTTTTGTGCAAAGTATTGCATGTGGCCTCACTCTTTTTTCATTCGTTTAATCTTTTTTCAACACCAATTAATCCACATCATATTCAACATCAATTAATCCACATCATATTCAACACCTCATTCAACACACCATTGTATGAATTCAACTATTGAAAAAATTATTCAACACTCCCATTGTATATAGTCTTAGAGTGTGTTTGGATGAAGCATTTGAATGAGGGGAAGTAATTTTTTGAAGGAATTTAAAATGATTTGATCAAAATCTATTGTTTGGATAAAAAAATGGACAATTGTTAAAATTATGTAAATTTTATGAAGTATTTTATTCAAGCCAAATTTAAGAAATTTAAAATGACACCGAAAAATAAAGAATTGGTGATTGCTAAATTGTTTATTAATAATTTTTTAAATTTTGTAAAATGGTTCTTATATTTTGAAAATGAAGCAATTCAAATACTACATCCAATCAATGAATTTTAAAAACGAAAGGAATTCAAATAAAACATTTGAATTTCAAAAAATTTCAAAATTCCTTAAATTTCAAATTGATTCATCCAAACACTCGTAAGACACGAGATCAGTGTCATTTTCCTGTAAATACAACCTAAATCTAGAACGGAAAGTTAATACACAAGTTGAAACAAAATAGGGTATTGTAATTATTAATAAAAATATCATACACCATATGGTATTTATTGTTTATTAATACAGTAAATAATAAAATATTTTAATAATATAATTTATTTTTAAATATAAATATTATTTTTATTTTTTATTTTTTATTAAAGGATTTAACATAAAATTGTGTGATTAATTAATTGTATTATGTTATTAATCAATTTTTTATATTTTATTAATTAATATTATAAAAAAATATTTTTAATATGGAATTATTAATTTTATTACTTTATTAATTAATTTTTTACATTTTATCAGCCAATTTTATTATATTATTAAAAATTATTTTTAATATTTATACGTTTATTAATCAACTTTATCATTTAATTAACTAATCTTTTATTTTTTATTAATCAATTTTAATTTATTATCAAAAAAATTAACGTTCATATTCTATTTACGGTCATAGCATTGTTTATGGTTATTATTCGCGACACGGTTTATTATTCACATCACTATTTATCATATTTGTGAACAATAAATACAATTTAAATGTTAGAAATAATGTATGAATAGCATTGCTGATTTATTAATTCAAAATGCAGACAAATAAAAGTAGGTCAAGAATCATGTTAAGGTGGAGGCAGAAAATTGTTAATAATACGTAAGATTTAATAATGTTTATTTATTTTATTTTATTTTATTTTATAAGTTATAGTTGTTTTCTATTTATTTTTTGGTTTTAGAAATATATTATTTATATTATCAATACAATATAATACTTAGATTATTTTTGTATAAGGAATGTTTGTTTTTTAAATGTATAAGTCAACTAATCCCTAACGTTTGAAAAGTAGGTGTTAAAATTCTAAAAGTGAAACTGTTTCTTGAAATAACTCTTACTCTCTTGATTGCCATTCTTATTTTAGGACGATAGCATAATATTTTATTTTTTTCTTTCATGTTAATGTAATATTTTGGTTTAATTATAGTTTTGATTTCTTGTTTTATTTAATTCAAGAAATTGATTATCCAATTTTAGATTCAAACAGTTTTAAGTTTTTCTGGTATTTTTGTATTCAAAATTAACAATAGTTTTTATATGATTTTATTTTTTTGTAAAACATGATAAATCATTATTTATAACTATATTATTGAAATTTATAGATAAAATATAAATTAAAAAGTAAACTTTCTATCAATCTATAAAAACGTGAGAGAAACAAAATTGTTTGAATGTAAGTAGAGAGATTAATTTTGTGAATTAGATAAAATTAAGAGACTAAAATTCTAATCTAATCCAATTTTTTATTTAAAATAAAATAAATGTATAGATATTAAAAAATAGATAATTAATAATCAATTGCATTTCAAATAAACAAATGCATTAAAAAATTTATTTTTAAATAACAATAAAAATATAAAATAGGGTTAAATATCTTTTTGGTCCTTATAAAATTATCAAATTTTGTTTTTGGTCCCTATAAAAAAATATGACATGTTTTAATCCATATATAATTATTATGCACGTAGTTTTAGTCTTTACTCATAAATTGATGTGAAACTTTGAATGATTATTTTACAAATATTTTTATTACGTTATAAAAAAATTCTCAAAAAAAAACTCAAAATTTACTTTCTAAGTTGAGATTTTCATTACTTTTATCAACATCTTTTGAAATTTAAGAAATTCATATTTAATTCTTCTTATTTTAAAAAATTCTAAACACGTATGAAAAAAATTTATTCAAAAACTTAAAAGTTTAAGGATAATTAAACGGTATTTAAAATTTTAGAAAATAACAAAGAATAAAAAAGTTTACAAAAAATATTTATGAACTATTTAGTAAAAATATTCTCATATCAACATCAATTCTCAACGCGATTTCAAAAATAATATAAATCAACTATTTATCAATTGAACTAATCTTTATCGTTGATATTGTAATTTCTTGTGTCGAAGCAGCATGTTGCTCGACTGAATAAAGATTGTGTTAAAATAAGTCTAATGTGTGTTGAGTTGTGTGTGTCAAAGTGTTAGAGCAGTTAACTTCACACAATATATCGACTTAGGTCTAACTAGTTATTTTTTGGGTCCTTTGTATTTGTGGGTTTTGGTTTAGAGAGCAATCAAGCTCATTATTAATAGAGGAAGTAATTCATATATTTGTAGAGAACTTGTATTCAAAGAATTTGCAGTTGCAAAGTGAATAAGAATTTTCAATAATTTGTGGGCAGAGAGAAACTCTTCAGAAAATGCTCATATTCTTCTATAATTTTGTCAAATCCTAATTCTTTATTTCATTGTTATTGTGTATTGATAATACTCTTGTTCATCAAGTTTGATAGAAATTTTCTATAGGTTTAGTGGATTTGCAAGATCTGGTATCTATAACACTAACTGAGGGATTCAAGGGAAGAAAATCACCATGGAAATTAATCATCCGAATAGGCATTTTCTAGCAAGTCTTCCAATTCTGAAAGTTGATAACTATGAGAATTGGTGAAAGTAGATGAAGCTTGTGTTATGTTGTCAAGATCTTTGGGATCTTGTGAAAGAAAGAATAGAACCGCTTGTAGAAAACACAATAGAAGAAGAAGAGGTAGCTCATAAAGAATTGAAGAAGAATAATTATAAAGCTCTCTTCATAATTTATCAATGTCTAAGTCCAAATTTTTTTGAAAAAGGTGAGTGATGTAGAATCTGCGAAAGAAGCTTGGGAAATTTTGGAAAAGTCTTTTGGAGGTGCAGAAAAGGTAAAAGAGGCGATGTTACATACTCATAAATGAACGTATGAATTGCTTCAGATAGAAGAAAGTGAAAACATAATTGATTTCTTCACTAAGGTTATAAAACTAGTGAATCAAATCAAGGTATGTGGAGAAATGTTAACAACAAGATCAATTGTTTCAAAGATCTCGAGATCAATGGCTCTGAAGTTCGACCACGTAGTGGTAGCCATCAAAGAGTCGAAAGATTTGTCAAAATTGAAAAGGAAGATCTTCAAGGGACACTTGAGTCTCATGAACAAAGAATGGCTGGGAGAGTTGGAGGAAAGTCGAAAGGTGATGTGGGTTTATAGGCGCAATCGACAAGAGAAAAGAACGACTAATGAAAGTGGTTCGATAATAGAGGAAGAGGAAGCTACAACAATTCGACTAGTAGAGGAAACCAGCAGGAAGAAATTATGTCAAATCAGAGAAGATCCTCATACCAAAGAAACCAAAGAAGTGGTGCTGGAGGTAGAGGAAGAGGTGGTGGTCAAAAACTTGACAAGATTTATATTAAGTGTTTCAATTGTCAGAAGTATAGTCAGTATTCTAGTGATTGTCCAAAAAAAAAATGAAAGAATCAAGAAAGTGATGCAAAGTTTGAAAAACATGAAGAAGAAGAAGAAGAGATGATGATGATGGTCACAACAAGATATGAAGAGAGATTCAAGGATCAATGGTACTTAGATTCATGATGCTCCTCACACATGTCTAAGAGGAAATATTGGTGTGTCAACATAAACCCTCAATGAAGAATATGGTGAAATTTTCAAATGACAATACTCTATCAACTAAAGATATTAGAGATGTTCTGATTATGAGAAAAGGTGGCAAAATGTTAGTAATTTCCAAATGTGTTGGACATACCAAGAATGAAGAGCAATTTGCTCAGTATAAGGGAGTTGGTCAGAAATAATTACAAAGTGTTGATCAAAGACAAGATGGTGAGAGTCATCAACGCAAGAGAAAGATTAATCTTGAAGGCTCATATGTCCCAGAATAAAACCTTCAAGATCGAACTAAATGTGATTGAGCACAAGTGCTTTGCGACTGCAGCTAGCAATGATGAATGAATATGGCACTATAGACTTGGTCATCTCAACTTCAAAGACATCAGAGATTTGAAAAGAAGAAATATGGTTTTAGGATTACCAGAAATCGACATTCCAAACGAGGTATGTGAGGAATGTGCAGACGGAGCAACACAATAATATCTTAAGCAAGGATGCAGGAAGCAAGTCAAAGGAAATTCTTGAAATCATATACTATGACGTATGAGAATCTATCCATGTGTATTTGATTGAAGGTAATAGATACTTTGTCACATTCATAGATGATATTAGTAAAAAATTATGGACTTACCTGATCAAGAAGAAAAGTAAAGTGATTGAGGTATTTGCCAATTTTAAATCTATGGTCGAAAGATAAAGTGGTCAAAAGCTCAAGATTATGAGGACATATGTTGGTAGATGTAGCGATAAAAAAAAAGAGATTAAGTCATTGATTAACTTAACTCACAAATCAAGAGCTGTCACAACACTTTATTGTTTCCAAAAGGAATAGGAAAAGAGCGAATAAAACCCACAAAAGTTTTTAAAACAAAACTAATAAAACAAAGAGAACAAGGTTCAGAGGTTGGTTATGATAAGGGAATGTGTTAGCACCATAAACTTCCATGGTACTCCATGAGAATCTCTTGAAAAATTCGTGTATTTGGCTAAAATTGGTTGTTGGCAAAAGAATGTGGAAATGAGAAAAAAAAAGGGTTTTAAGATTTTTTTATCCGAAAAAACTTAGAGAGTTATGTGTCTATGTATTTCTAATGTGCACTGAAGAAATCAGAACCACATAGTTCTTATAAAAAGGAACAAGAAGTATTTGTTTGGTTGATTTTAAATAAAGAGACATTGTTTTATATTAAGAAGAAAACCCAACCAATCATCTATAAACATGAAAAAATGGACCTTTGCATCATAATGAAAGAAGGGCTCCAACTTAGATAGAAAAATCAACAAGTATGCCACTAACTATTTCAAATGAAAAAAGATCAACACCATATAAATCAATATTATGGAGATAGGAAATTTCATCTTAACTATGAAGATGACTCATGTCTAATCTTTGAGAAAAGAATTTAAAATTCCAAAAGTCAAATGGCCAAAGATTTGAATGAGTTTTGTATTTTTCAAGTCTTTTGAAAAGATTTTGATATACTTAAGTGTTTTGAAGCATTTATTAAGAAAAAGGATTTGAAATCGCACTTGACAAATTAAGGGTTTTTATTGAAAGCGGTTTAAGTTTTAAAATAAGAAGGTTTTGAAAAATGAATAAATTTTGAAAATTAAAGAAGGGGATGAGATGAAGGAACTATCCTAAAGCATAAAGTAAAATCAAAGGTAGAAAATATCTGACCATGCTAGAGCAATCATCTTGACATAAGTCAAACCATGCATACATTTCCTTTGGATTAAGCCAGGCACACAATCAAGTAATCAGGTGAACATTATAAGCATCAGATGAAAATTTAGTATCTCAGGTGAAAGCTCAAAATATCAGCATCGGTTGAAAACTTTAAGTCACAAATGAAAGTTCCTGCATCAGACAAAGCACACAAAAGAAAACAGACAGATAAAACCTAATGATCAAATGAAACTCCTAAGGTCTTAGATGAAATCTCCAGGGTCTCAGATGAATCAAGGTATAAGATGAATCAAGGTTTCAAGTCACTACTCCAAAGCAAAGGATAAAAAACCTAAATCTAAGTCCACAAATCCAAATCAAAGCCAAGGATATTAACCATAGTCCAAGATAACCATTAAGTCTTTTAGGGTTTAATATTTATTAATGTCTTTGAAAAGAAAAAGAAAATATCCAAGGGATAAAAGGAAAAAAAGACAAATAAAAATAAAAGGCAACAAAAAAATAAGACATGAATGATAAAAATGCTAAAAGTAAATTGCGTAAAGTAAATAGCGAGAATTTAAATGGCATAAATGTAAAGGTGTGGAAAATTAAATGTTAGTACATTTATTGTTAATGTTAGTAATTTGTATTCCAATTCGGGATAATTTGGCGCTATGTTAAGTAATCGTAAGTGAACTTATGTAGAAGTTGCACCTATCTAAGGTCAGACCAAAATAATGTAGGTGTATTGCATATGATGCACATCATTGTTTAAAATCAAGGTGATCAAGACTATGTCAAGGAGATGAGATCATTACATCAATCAAGTTCTTCATGATACATTGAGATAAAGTTATCATATCTAAAGTATCTTGAGTGATTAATTGGTCACTTAGAGGTAGATTTTAAATGATGAAAATTCATCAAATATCAATCTAAACTTTATTGAACTAAGATGAATCATCATCAACCAATTGATCAAAAGGAAAAAGAAATAAAGGGATGGAAATAATTCAGGAGAGTTGGGAGAGAGCATTGTGTTGGCCTCAGTCGAGAGAGAGAGAGAGAGAGAGAGAGAGAGAGAGAGAGAGAGAGAGAGAGAGAGAGAGAGAGAGAGAGAGAGAGAGAGCATTGTGGTTGGATGAGAGATAGTCCAACTGACTACTGATAAGATTAAGATGATTCAGGAGAAGATGAAGACTTCTCAAAGTTTTTAGAAGAGTTATTATGACAAGAGGAGGAAAAACTTGAATTTCAAGAAGGAGATCATGTGTTTCTTCGAGTTACTCTGGTAACCAGTATTGGTCGAGAATTGAAGTCGCGTAAGTTAACGCTGCATTTTTTTGATCCATACCATATTTCAAAGAAGATATGTGAGGTGCACTGTCAAATTAATTTGCCACCGTTGCTTACTAATCTCCATGATGTGTTCCATGTATCTCAACTGAGGAAATACATTGCGGATCCGTATCATGTAGTCCAAGTAGATGATGTGTAGGTGATATATAACCTGACTGTAGAGACATCACCTATGCGGATAGAGGACCGAGAGTTGAAGCTGCTTCGAAGTAAAGAGATTGCCTCAGTGAAGATAGCTTGGGGAGAAACGGCGGGCGGGAACGTGTCTTGGGAGCCCGAGAGTCAAGTGAAGGAGTCATAGCCTAATTAATCTGTTCGTGTGAGGTAATTTTGAGGGCGAAAATCTTTTAAGTGGAGGAGAGTTGTAACACCCCAAATTTTCTATTTAGTTATGCATTTGATTAATTAATTAATTGTTTGATTTTGTTAAATAAATGATTATTTGTGTGTGTTATATGTGATGGGTTAGTCGGGGATATATTGTTGGTTAGTGAAGGAATATTTTAATTAGCGAGAGTTATAGAACAATGGTTTGTGGCCCTAAATGAAATAATGTGATGAGTAATGTGGTGATGTGATAGTTAAGACCATTAGTTGGTTACTAGAGTTGGTATTATTTTATTAATTTAGTAAAAAGAAGAGAAATAGGAGTTAGTAAGAGGAATAGCAAGAAAAAAGAGTTTCACGAGAAAAGAAGAGAGGAGCGAGAAAGAGTAGAAAATGGCAAGAACGCAAAAGTCAGTAGAATCGACCTAGAATAACGTAAGAGTGAGTTTTAACTTAGTTATTGGGATTTTTGATAATGCATGATAGGTAATAACATGTGTAGGATCAATTTTACTAATTTTCCATGTTTTGAATCACTTAGGTTTTGATTGAGAATCCTTGAAATTGGTATGTAATTGTGTTTTGATGTTTCTATTTGAATATGCATGATAAGTTTTGGTGTCATGGAATTGTATGAGTTCGTTGTTGTTATCACATCATATTTTTTTGGTTTTCACAGAGTGCGCTTAATGCTACGTGGAAGATGAAATTTTATCTTTTTCTTAGTTTGATATGAGATTATGTGTCCTTATGTTTTATAGTAATTAGTACTTAATTTTATAATTTTAAAACTACTTATTTGATGAGTTTTGGAAGGATATTTGTGAATGACATGAAATATGTTTATGTGGCTATAATGTGTTTTGTGAATGAATGTTGAAATATAATGATACTTTGTGTATTACTTGCTATGTATGGTGATGATGTGTTCATGTAGAGATAAGATAAACATGAATTGTATGGGGATAATTCATGAGTATGTGTGTATGTGAAAATTTGGGCTAATTCAAGTGTAATGAATTATTAAAGATATGCATGAATGTTAAGATTAGAGAATGATCTTAATTTGCATATGATTGTTATAATTGCACATCCATCATTTGTTGTGAAGAGACAATGTTTGTTGGTTTCGTGGGAACTAGTGACTTCTCGAAACCTATAGAGGGGTTTGAAAACTTAGAGAACAAGATTTTTGATGTGTTATCGATTTATAGAATGAATCCAGTTTAAAGGAAAAATCGAAAAATGATAACAAGATATTGGTAGCACATGTATGAGTATTGCATTTGAGTTGCATTGAGTCACACAGTGTCTAGTTTGCAGTATATAATTATGTGAACTGTGTGAAATTGTTGTGTTTGTGGAATTGTGAATCGTGAATCGTGAGCGAATACTTGAGATAGTATGACAAGTTAGGTGATGTAATGTTTATAAAAGCATATGAAGTGTGAAAATATCGTTGTGTACTTGTATGTTAATCATTATGTATTATTATACAATTTTTCGATATTTATGTGAATTTTGACCCTTCTAGTGGAATGATGTTTGATGATGACATCACTTAGGTGCTGAAGATATATACTTGCTTTGGCAAGAGTAGTGAAGCTGAAGAAGCTATCTTTAGTTATTTTCGTTTTTAATTTTGGGTTGAGTCGTGCTCTGGTCATGTAACACTGGGGAAACATTTTGATTCATTTCTTGAGAGGTACTTTATATACTCTACTTTATTTTTTATTTATTTTGACTATGTGGAGAATTGACTTTTATGCCTAAGTATTTAAAAGAATGAAGTTTTATGAGACTCAAATATTATGACTTTATTTAAATGGAAGTGATTCCGCTACAACATGCTAATGTAAAGTGATATGAAAAGCATGAATTATTTCAAGTGTTATTTGAGCATGACAGGTATATGTGGCATTTGGAGCATGTATGACACCCTTGTTTGATATGCATGATAATTTAGTCTGATTATTTTTAAAATATTCTGCGGGGTTTAGAAAGGTGTTACAAGATGATTCAAAACCTTTATTTCAAAACTCTTGAATGCCAAGCGAAGACGTGGAATTGAAAAAGAGCACTCATAGAAAGAAAAATGCACTTGTCATACTCACTACAAATCTGTTTATCTTCCTCAGGGATTAATGCACCTAATCATAAAAAGGATTCACTTTGAGGAAAACCCTCTTGAAACTACCTTAACGGGAAAATATAGAAACACTTGTTGAAATTGCGAGATCTGTTCAAGAGACAAATGTCCATTCTTTTGATTTTTGATTGGCGGTGGGCACCGGTTCCATCAGTTAAGAAAACAATATGTTGTAAAAATTTAGATAACAAGAAGAACAAAGGTAACACTCTAAGAAACTATATAACTGATTCCACAAAGATTGCAAATGTCTTACTGAAAGAAAGATGATAAACACTATCAACAGTTCATATTGCCTAAAATACACTTAAGTACTCTAATTTTCAAAGGTTATCATGATAAAGCATATGAAATTATATATAAAGAACATGGGCACATTTAAAGCGTATGTTTCCAATGACGACAATGTCACATCTTGACTTCCTACTCAAGCCAGGCTACGAACAAAAAAAAAACAAATGCAACTAAGCCTTCAATATACATAGCAAGGGCAAGGACTTGGAGAAAAACTGTTCTGAGGCGGTCAAAAGACCCAATAAGTGCGATCCAAAGAATATTGTGATTCATAACATTACTCGCAGAACATGTAAGCTATCTTGGGTTAGAGGACATGAAATCTAAATCTTGGGTCCATCAAACATATTCACATATTCCACACCTAAAGATCAACAAGCTATTATAACCTCTTTACTATATAAGAATGAAACACACTATTTTTTAGGTACAATTCAAAGTCAAACTTCATTTAATCATCTTAGTCTCATATAACTTATGTTGTAGTGCTAATGTTTCACTTGAACACCTCTCTCACCATACCGAAGCTCAAGTCCACCCTTATAATCTATCTATTCTAATTCCTTTACAAAATAAAATCTATTCTATTTCATTTTATTCCATCAATTATTTTTACTCCATTTATAAGAGTGTATATTGTTAGATATATTTATTAATTTATTTATATAAAAATATTTATATTCCCATATTTATTTTCAACTATGAAGCTATCACTAACAAATTGACCACTTTCCTTATAATGCCTTCCATTAAAATTAATCCCTACTAACATTTCGTAATCAACAAATGTCAATGTAAACTTCACTAGATAACTCCCAAGTGTTGTGTTTTCATTGGTCCTTTACAAAAATCGTTTATTCCCATGTTTACTTTCTCTTCCCTCTTTGTTCCATGCCGGTAACGACAACAACCTTCCTCTTCTCTATTCTATTTCTCTTTTTTTAATCGCTCCATATCCTTCCATCAACTCAGATTTCTCTTCACACAGACACACAAAAACTTCGTAAATCCAGATCTCAAATTTGTAATGGTTTTTATTTTGTTTTTGTGTATTGCTTTCATGAGTTTTACTTCTATAGTTAGTTGATAAAATTTGTAAAGGTTTTTGTTTGCTTTTGTGTAGATCTGTTGTACAAGGATCATCTCATTCATAATAAAGGTAAATGTTTTACTCAACTTTTTTTTTTTGAATTTGAAACATTGAAGCTTATGATTTTAGTTATACCATCAAAATATTATACACAAAAGCTTCAAAATATGTAGATCTAAATTATTTTATAAGTTACAGGAACTTGAAAGTTTTGATTTAACTTTCAAATCTTAGTTATTATTGTGGTTGAGTTTATTGTAATGATTTCTTATTGTCATATTTTTAAAATGAAACATAACTACTTAATTGTATGTTCAAGTTTACTTAATTGTCTGTTCAGATTTTCGGATTTAGTTTTTATGAAGGAGAAGATGGATATACATGGTCCTCAACATTTTAATCAGAATACTAATACTGGTGCAAAGATACCAACAATTGGTCTTGGAACATGTAAAGCTTCTCATAGTGTTGTTGGTGATGTTGTTATTTCTGCATTCAAGGTAGTCTCTCGACATTTTTGTGCCCTAATAATATTTTGGTACTTTCATAATCTATGGAGAACAGACACTCAAAACACGACACTAATATTGACACCTCGATACCATCTTACTATATCGATGATTTTTGTGGTTAGTTGGTTGGAAGATGCAAGGCAGAATGCAAATGCGAAAATGAGAATTATGCTGATTGGAAACAAGTGTGATCTTACTCACAGACGGGTCACAAGTACTGAAGAAGGTGAAAAGTTTGCAAAGGAGGATTTGATTCTGCCCAGCCATCCATGGCCGAAAAAAATTATGGAAGTCCTACTGCAAGTTCAAGTAGCACTCCTGCTAAGAGGATTGCTCTAACCACAACCTTTAACAATGCTTTTGACGCTCCAAATATAACTACAAAGCAGTCTTCTACTAAAGCCAAACTAGGGAGAAAGATCAAGCATTTAAAGAAGGAGTGATGATATTGGCGTTTTCCTTATACCTACTTAGCTTTGCTTAATGGATGCATATTTTGGAACTACTTTTTGTAAGGATTTAATCCAAACAGCAATATTTTGTTATTTCTAATAGGCCTGCTTGACAAATGACTAAGTCCTTATGTAATTCATTTTATTTTCCTTTTGTTAATGCAATATGCTGCATTAATCTCATCATCTGATTATCAGACAAAGTTATCTAAATGCATAATCTATTTTTCTGTTTATGCCAGAAATATTAGCAACTTTTATTTATTATGGTTTTTTTTCATGTACCATTCATTCTATACCCCTAACAGTAACCATCTTTAAGTAAATCAACTTCTAAAATTTTATGCAGCAACCATTACATTTGTTTCATACACACTGCTTATTAAGATGAGTCTGAATATTATGATTCAGAATGAGTGTTTCTTTTTGAGTCAGAGTTAGAAAATGACATTGAAGAGTCAAAAGTTGAAACTTCTGAAGAAGAATCAGAAGTTGAAACTTGAAACTTCTAGAGAGTCAGAATATGACATTGAAGAGTCAGAAGTGGAAACTTCTGAAGACGAATCAGAAGTTGAAAATTCTGAAGAAGAATTCCAGAAAGAGATAGTTCTGTAAGGATTTAATCCAAACATAAATATTTTGTTATTTCTAATAGGCCTGACTCTGAAGAAGAATCAGAAGTCGAATCTTCTAAAGAGTCAGAATATAACATTGAAGAGTCAGAAGTTGAAACTTCTGAAGAAGAATTCCAGAAAGAGATAGTTCTGTAAAGATTTAATCCAAACAATAATATTTTGTTATTTCTAATAGGCCTGCTTGACAAATGACTAAGTCCTTATGTAATTCTCTCTATTTTCCTTTTGTTAATGCACTATGCTGCATTAATCTTATCATTTGATTATTAGACAAAGTTATCTAAATACATAATTCGTTTTTCTATTTATGCCAGAAATGTTAGCAACTTTTATTTATTATGGTTTGTTCATGTACCATTCATTATATACCCCTAACAGTAACCATCTTTAAGTAAATCAACTTCTAAAATTTTATGCAGTAACCATTACATTTGTTTCATACACACTGCTCATTAAGATGACTATAAATATTCTGATTCCGAAGAAGTGTTTCTTTATGAGTCAGAGTCAGAAAATGACATTGAAGAGTCAGAAGTTGAAACTTCTGAAGAATAATCAGAAGTTGAAACTTCTGAAGAGCCAGAATATGACATTGAAGAGTCAGAAGTTGAAACTTCTGAAGAAGAATTAAAAGTTGAAACTTCTAAAGAAGAATTTCAGAAAGAGATAGTTCTGTAAGGATTTAATCCAAACAAAAATATTTTGTTATTTCTAATAGCCCTGACTCTGAAGAAGAATCAGAAGTTGAAACTTCTGAAGAGTCAGAATATGACACTGAAGAGTCAGAAATGGAAACTTCTGAAGAAGAATCAGAAGTTGAAACTTCTGAAGAAGAATTCCAGAAAGAGATAGTTCTGTAAGGATTTAATCCAAACAACAATATTTTGTTATTTCTAATAGGCCTGCTTGACAAATGACTAAGTCCTTATGTAATTCACTCTACTTTCCTTTTGTTAATGCACTATGCTACATTAATCTCATCATTTGATTATCAGACAAAGTTATCTAAATGCATAATTCGTTTTTCTGTTTATGCCAGAAATGTTAGCAACTTTTATTTATTATGGTTTTTTCATGTACCATTCATTCTATACCCATAACAGTAGCCATCTTTAAGTAAATCAACTTCTAAAATTTTATGCAGTAACCATTACATTTGTTTCATACACACTACTCATTAAGATGACTCTAAATATTCTGATTCAGAAGAAGTGTTTCTTTATGAGTCTGAGTCAGAAAATGACATTGAAGAGTTAGAAGTTGAAACTTCTGAAGAAGAATCAGAAGTTGAAACTTTTGAAGAGTCAGAATATGACATTGAAGAGTCAGAAGTTGAAACTTCTGAAGAAGAATTAGAAGTTGAAACTTCTGAAGAAGAATCAGAAGTTGAAACTTCTGAAGAGTCAAAAAATGACATAGAAGATTCCGAAGATGAGTCATAATCTAAGGTTTGTGAAGAAGAGTCAGAAGTTGAAACTTCTGAAGAAGAATTGCAAGATGAGTTAGAATCTCAAGGAGATTCAGCTTCTGAAGATGAGTCAGAACATGAAGGTTCTGAAGAAGAGTCAGGACTTGAAAGTTCTGAAGGAGAGTTAGAGTCAAAAGATGAAGAATCTTCTGGAGACTCTAAGGATAAGTTAGATAGTGAATCTGATTCTGATCCAGATTTTGATGATGATCAAGAATCTGGTGGTGATCATGCTTCTGGAAGGGAAAACTTTGAAGACGTAGGTTCTGGAGGACAAGCTTCTGGAGATGATCATGCTTTTGGTGGTAATCATGACTCTAAAGATGGATCTTCTGAAGGAGGAGCTTCTAAAGGCAGTCCAGTCTCTTATGATGGTCATGATTCTAAAGGAGGAACTTTTGAAGGTGATGGTTCTGGACAAGGTCCATAAGTTAACAAAGGTGGAACTTCTGGTGGAAGTAAAACTTCTGAAGAAAGTTCAGAAAGAGATACGGTTCCAGAATCAGAAGGAGATTCTGAACAAATAGGTATTGGAGAAGTTCTCAAGAAGAAAATGTGGCTGAATGCCACGAAAGAAGAACTTGAGGCTTCAGAAGGAAACAAGACTAGGAAGTTAACTGAGCTTCCAAGGGAGAAGAAAACCATCAGCGCTAGATCGGGTTTCAAGGAGAAATATGCATTTCTGAATGGAGTATTGGAAGTTGCACACTGTTGCAACCAGAAGAAACTTGCAGATGTTCTGATGAAGGATGTCAAGACTGAACACCTTATCCGTTTGAGGGATGGAATTGGCGTTGTAGATTTTGGCTAGCTGAATATGAGTTAAGGGATGATGTTGAGAATAATTCATATCCAGAACTTCTGAGGGTCAGTCAGAAGTTCTGATGTTCAGTAATTCATATCCAGAACTTCTGATGGTCAGTCAGAAGTTCTAATGTTCTGATGTTCTGAAGTTCTGATGTCCTTGAGTTGTCTATGCCACATTCTTTTTATTTTGTTGATTAATTGTCATTTTAAGCTTAAACTTAAATACATTACCTAATTAACAATTTTTAATAACTTTAAAATTAATAACTTTATAATATGATGCAGTTTTTAAAGTTAACTTAAACACTTCATAATCATGTTTAATTTATTAAGTTAACCTCATATTTTTTATTATTTTTGTTGTCATAATTCATACTTTGTAATGTATCACATTTTGCTAATATGCTGCATAAGCTACATGTGAAGGAAACACTAAAGGATAATCAAGCATGTCTAATACCACAAATGTAGTTTTCAAAGAAGTTTTCCAAAATATTTAGAAGGTTTGTTCATACCATCTTTCATCTGGCATAATTTTAGCATTCTATTTATAATTTTATAAATTGCCACATATATTAATATCTTGCATTATTTTACAGGTCCATAAATTCAAGGCTTTTTGAACATTGATGTTACAAATCTATGATTTTTCACAATTGATTATAACAAATATTTTATTTTATTTTTTTCTTTGCTAATATCTTAAGTAAAAGACATTACTACAAACTCTAATACAATGACATTTAAAATTCTTTTGATGTCAATTGACATTCTGGTAGATTGTTACTACCAATTCTACCTAGTCACACTTCTTCTTTTTATTTTTTGATTCTTTCTATTTAATATGTTTTTAACATTCATATATATTGTTTCACCTAAACCAATATTATTTAGTCATTTCTTTAAAGTTTTTCCATTAAGAATGTAATGTTATTTTTAAACAAACTCTATTAACTACTATACGTGGTTAAGACAAATTAAAGTCTCGGTGCGTATCTCTTACTAGCCTTTAATAAAACATCCCACAATAAAGTGAATCTATATTTATAATTTGGCATAAATTTTTATAATTTTGTTTAATTTAAGTAAACCCCCACAAACACAAGACGCAGTAAATTTGGGGCAGAAAAAAATGAAGGCGTTAGGATGGTGGCTGATAGTGGTTGGGACGCTTCGATTAGCCTCCGTGTGGTTCGGTTTCTTCGATATTTGGGCACTTCGACTCGCCGTCTTCTCTACTACTTCCAGTATGTAACTAACTTCTCTCTCTCTCTCTCTCTCTCTCTCTCTCTCTCTTTATTTCTTTCCGCATTTTACTTCAACAACCCCCAAAATGTGTTATCCAAATTGTTTCATTCATTCATTCACATAATCACATCAATGAATTGTTGGATCCTCACGCATTTCAATGTTAGAAACTGTTTCCAGTGTCGGTTACGGTTGCTTCTTGTTTCAGCTGCTAGAGTTATTGTTATGAGCAATACAATTGATACTACACGTTGAATCCAATGTATGAGAAAATGAGATCTCATAGATCCCAATGCACTCTAAGTTATTATTTCAATATTGTGTAATTTTCTAGATGCCATTCAATGAATCTTTATAGTTTTTAGGTTTGACTTCAATTGTCTGCTATTTTTTTTTTTTTTTTTAATTTAACAACTTTTAGATTATTGGGAAAATCAATGAATCTGCTCCCTGCGTTTAATGGAAATAGATTTCACGTTGATTTTGATTTGATGCTCATATAACTAGTAAGAAACCTGTGCGTACAAACGGGTTTGTGGATTTTGATTTCATTCTGTATGGTTGGAACTGATTAGAGTTTATCATTTGTTTGTTGCAGTGACTGAAATTCATGGACGTACATTCGGAACGTGGACGTTGTTGACCTGCACCCTCTGCTATATCTGTGCATTCAACCTTGATAATAAGCCTATTTACCTTGCTACTTTATTGTCATTTGTCTATGCATTTGGCCATTTCTTGACGGAATACCTAATCTATCAAACAATGGCAATTTCGAATCTCACTACTGTCGGCATATTTGCAGGTATGATGAAAATTATTCTTGTGTAGTAGTATGCCCAGTTTGTTTGTAGGCCAGGCCTTGTGGAACTTGTAGACTTAGCACCAATTTGAAAATAAATATATTTTTGCCTCTAAGATAGATTCCAATTTGAAGCTGGGATTAGGAGCTCTTACCTCCAAACATGATTTTTATCATCAAGTTTATTGTTCATCTCACTTTTCGTTAATGTCCATAAACATGAATCACATTAAGTTCGACTCATTTTTAAATAAAATCGCTTCATTCAAAATCAATATTCAATCCCAACTTTAATATATGCTAAACTGTTTAACTGACTTCTTGAGTTCCTCGGTCTCACGTATTATTTGCCTCTTGTTTCTGCATCACTTACTCATTGATCCAATACATTTTAATATCTAACCTAATCTCATGTTACTAATAGGAACATCAATAGTATGGATGCTACTGCAATGGAATGCACACCTGAAAATTCGCTCGAAGCCTTCTAATAGAAAGCATTAGCAAGCAAAATGTCATGGGATGTAAGTGCAATGTGATTGGTTCTACATTAGTCTTTGTGCATGTTTGAATTCACGGTGAGTATGACACAATCACAGTTAGTCATTGTTATTTTGCGGAAACTCTAGAGTGTAACTTTTACAAAACTTCGGTTGCAAATATGTGAGATGTTTTGAAATCAAGATGTTTTACTTCACACTTTATGAGTAATTTCAATTCGGCAAAACTTTTGTATACAGTAGATTTATCCATTCAAAAAACAATTCATTTGTGGGTTGGTGTGAGATATTAAGAATTGAGCCATTTTTTCAAATAAGCACTTCATGGAGTAATGTTTCAATGAATCGTGTTCAATTTGCAAATCAATTCAGCGAAACGTGTCATGTTCAATTTGCAAATCCATTTTTTTTAATCAATGAAAAATATATTGGCTCAAAAACAATTCAAGTACGTATTGCCAAGCTTTTTGCAAATTCTCCTTTAAATGCGAATTCCAACATCACTTCAATTGTCACTCATACTGTGGTGCCATTTATAGACAAACAATGGCTTCTAACAGCATCAATGTTGAATAAAATCACATGTTATGTATTGAATCAGAGTTCACCCAGCATCATAATAAATGAAATCAAGTACTTCATCTACTTACTTTATTTGCAAACCGTTTACTGCCACCCATCATGATTCAACTCCAACCATCACAAATTTATAAAGGAAATTTTTTAAAAATAAATAAGTAGTATTAAAGAGAATTCAATGGCCAAGATTACAGCTGAATCAATGGCAGTAGAGAAATAGCAGGAGAGGATATTGATCTCAATTACAGACTTGGTTAAAGTGTAGAAGATAGGGAAATAGATAGGACCTTGTTAAATAGTCGAATCAATGGCAGTAGAGAAATAGCAGGAGAGGATCCTGATCCCAATTACATAGACTTGGTCAAAGTGTAGAAGATAGGGAAATAGATAGGACCTTGTTAAATAGCTGAATCAAATGGCAGTAGAGAAATAGCAAGAGAGGATCCTGATCCCAATTACATAGACTTGGTCAAAGCGTAGAAGATAGGGAAATAGATAGGACCTTGTTAAATAGCCGAACACCTCATCCCCACTATTGGTACATTGGCCACCTTTAGATCAGATCGACATCGCACGCCAGGTTTGATAGAAGAGGTTCAAACCGCTTGTCATATATAAGCCATACCACGCGCCAAAGACATGTATACTATCTTACTCTCCACTCTTATGCACTACTTTTCTTTGATTTCATTGACTTGGACATTAGAGTTAACCTTTGCTAACCTTGTAAGTCTTTCGCACTTTACTCCGCTGAAACACTCGCTACCGCATCGGAAAACCTCTCCCCTTTGACATTTCATATATCCCGTTCAACAATATAACATTCACGCTGTCTATGGAAATTCACTTTTGACAAGACACATTTCTTCCGTTTCCACTAAAGTCACAGGTACAATACGGACGAGTGCATGCACTTTAAAGACACACTTAAAGAACCAATCAAGAAGGGGAGGTTAACCTGGTATACTTGGGAGGACAATCATAAGGATGAATTTGGAGAAGGAAGAAGTACAAGAGGCGAGACGAATCTTCAAGAAAGATGCCCTCCGAGGGAATAAGGCATCCTCTAAAAAGACTATCGAAGTTGTGACAAAGACCAAAGGATGGAAAAACAACATTGACAAAGATAATGAAGAACAAAGAGGGAAACATTAGTTTGTAGCACCAATTAGGGAGGTCTTCCTCGACCAAAAAATCCATCTAAAGGTACAACTAAAAGACAAATCTTTGAGGTAATGTCGATTAATAAAAAGGAAGAGGTGACCCTTAGAAAGACCTATTCTTGGATTCAAGTATAGTGAAAAGTTGGGCAACGTTTTGAATGAGATTTTTCCTCGATTATAACAGTAGTTACGACCAACTTTGACGTGTCAAAAATCGAGGGAAGCTCAAATGTCATCATGTATGCAAAACTTTTCGAAAATCTAGGGTTTAAGGGAGAAAGATTATCACTTTATCTAGACTTCAACCTACACGGTTTCACTCACATGATAACCAACGATATGGATACATAAAATTGATGGCCACTCTTAGGGAAGGAAGGAACACCGCGGCGGTAGACCTATAGTTCTTGGAAGCTCATGCAAAAATGTGTATAACTGTATTTTAGGTAGACCATTTGCTTAAACACTCAGCATTACGGTCTCCCCAGTTCACCTGAAGATGAAATACCACCATCTACGATGAACTTGTGTCGATATGAATTTATTTATTTAGAGCCCGATGAATACACAAGGCTTAATAGTACAACTAGAATGCGACACCAGTTTTTAAAGGGAAATAAAGCACACTAGAAGTTAACATTGCCCACCTCAATAAGTTCCAAGGGAACATGGTAGTTAGTCGCCAAAAATGGAAGACTGTCTTCCCAAACAAGTACAACATGAATTTTCTTTTAACTTAGTGAGTGCATGTAACAACGACCGAAGAACAAACATATGTATATTTCCCAAAAACAAGTAAAGGATAACAATGATGCGGCATAGATCCTGCTGTAATAAGCCAACCCATGACCACCTGGATCAATAAATAGTGAATAGGTCGTTTTGGTTAAGAACTTTCAATAATGCATGCGAAAAGCCACATGATCATGTAATGTTTTCTTTCAACATTGAATAAAATTTTCACAGAATTCTATTCTTTAATGTCATTTGAAGATAGGTACGACTAAGATGTGTTGTCATAAACTCCATGAGTTTACAACTAAGGAAATCAAAACCCCACATCAAAAGTCACGTGAATAAAGACAACAAACCACAAAATAAAAGTGGTGATCCTGGCCCACCCTATTTAGCACCTAGACACTCTAGAGTGCAGGAGATGAGTCAACATTACGTCGGTCTCAAATCAAGTTTAAACTTGGGGCAGGGAATAAAAGCATACTTTTTTCTGATACATTTCTCATAAATGTCTAATAAAACTTATGAGAACGACCTCAAACAACGGCTAGATCAAGAAGTAGCTAGCTTTAGAGTCGCAACAATAAACTTCGAATTTGAAGACCACGCCAAGCAATAAACAAATAATACCTCATAACGAGACAACTAAAACAATGCACAATTATTTATTCCATAATAAACAACACCTGATAAGAATATCTTGTAAACAAAACAACAAGTCTGGTTAATCACCAAGATTCACCGACATCTCGTCTAATTTGTCTTGCTTAGGATGAATTTGTTCCATTAATACCCACACCCCAAGATGAAAAAACTCCACCTGCTTCAAAGTATTCTCAAAAGAGACATGCAATACAAAACAACCATGTTCCATTGACTTCACATACTCTTTAGACATGTCAATATTTTTAAAAGGAATCTCCCAAAGTCATCTTGAGCCTCCTTCCATCCTCCACGGGCTTCATTTATAGATGCCTCTAACTCCCATATGGTAGTGCAAGAAGAATATAAAGCCAAATACACACCATGCCTTTTGAGTCGAGGGAAATGTGGCATCCCTCTCCCCAATTTCCAAAGTCAAAGATTTCACATTCTCATCCAACAAGTGAGGATGCCCAAAAGCTTGCACCTTATCACCATTCTCCATCAAGAGGTTGCCAGACTTAATAAACTCATTAAGAAGTCGGTCTTGCTCGATAGTAAGGGAAATAATATGCTCCTTAAGTGTCAATTTCTCCTTCCGAAGACGCTTACGAACAAAGACATCATTTTTACCTACGTCACCGAAGATCATGATAGCTGAAGTCTTGCACATCAGGTATGGAATTTTAACAATTTCTTCTTGATGAATGACTTTGGCATTTCTTGAGAAATAAGCATAATCCTCTTCATAAGAAAAAGACCAAAGCTCTCCTGTCGTTCAAGGATATATACAAGACAATACAATGGTGACAAGGTGACCGGATCACTATAAAATTTCCTTATATAGTCGATCTTCCCTAATACGGATCCACTCTTTTTGACCTTTTAAACGCTGAATCCCTGACGGGTATGGGTGGGAATATGTCACCTCAACTAACAAGGGCCTATGACCTAACCTACAAAGGTCAAACTTGTTTTAAAAGAAATAATAGGCTTAGACTTTTTTATAAGCCTAATTAGTTAAAAAAGCTAGCCTTTGCCCATAAGAAAGCCTTTTAAACCTATAAGACTGACCTATTTATATAAATATGAATAAATTTATAATTATTATTATATTGTATTTTGTACTCTGAATTAAAATATAAAAATAACAATTATTTATCTTGCATAACTTATGAATATAAGATGAAAACACTTTATGAATAATATCATAAGTTGTTTTTTACTAAGTTCTCTTAAACTAATAGTCTCCCAAAAATTACGTTAAAAGATAAGCTCTGATAAGTCAATGCAAACAACCTTTTAGTCTCTTTGGTCTTTTAATTTGTTAGTCTATTATAATATTATTTGAATTACTTATTTATACATGTCTTAATGAAATGTACTTTTAAGTAGACTAACAAACCAACAAATCTACAAAAAGGTCATACTTAGGCCTAAAATAAGTTTATGATATTACACATGCCAGATTTAGGCTTTGTTTTTTTGGTAGACCAGGCTTAAAACTGATTAAGCCTAAGTCGAACCAACCTATTCCCACCCCTACTGGGGGGAGGCATGCTTAATTTTGACTTCCCCCCATAAAGGGACCTTTGCTATGATGAAAGGTTCATTGTGCCTCAGTTGGAGGTTGGTTAAGAGGGTTTCTCACCTCGTACCACATTGAAACAAGAGAAACAAAAGATACTGGATCAACATGGCTACCTTTGGTATGAACCCATCAGAAACCAAAAAAGACAACTTCTTCATAATACAAAGAAGTAATTATCTATGTCCTCGTCATCTCAAGCATCATTGTATAGCAACCCATCTTGTCTATAAGCAAAAGGCAGACATGAAATAAGAACATTCACATTGAAGCAATAAGACAAAGAAAAAGAAATCTTCCAAACACTTACCAAATATATTAAGCCCATCCTCTTTGGCGGCAACCTCTACTAAAAATCACATTTCTTCATATCATTGTGAATCTATGTACTTGCAACTATAACTATTTGCAACCATTAGATATTCATGATAGTTTTGATAATGACAACACAATATATCAAACGATATGATGCAAAGTCTCCACCTGTCAAGAAGAAATCAAGATGTTTGATTAAGATCATAATGTTCATTCTAAGATCACTACTACGGAAAATCCATACCACAACAGTTGAAAAAGGGATACCACAACGCCTTTCAAACTGTTGTGAGGTAAGAAGTGATTGTATGTCTGTTGCTTTCCACCACAATGGAGAGACTGTGATAATAAGGAAGGACGTGCACTAACTATCATAACGGTTACACTTATCAACCATTGTGATATATATATATATATATATATATATATATATATATATATATATATATATATATATATATATATATATATATATATATATATATATATATATATATATATATGGGTTTGAAACCCAACAACATCAATTTATTTGTAATATAAATAACATTTCATCACAGTTTCAATCGATAACCGTTGTGAAAAGTACCCATAGTTTATTATATGATATATAGATTACTTATTTTTCCATACACATCACTAAAGAAATACAACCATTCCAATTTATGAAGAAGTATAATCTGAAAAGTAAACTATTCTTGAAAAACAACATAAACAAATCACTATTTTTCGATGTGCATGCATGTGACAACTGATATCTTGCTCTTTAACATTTAGAATATGGTTCAATAGTTTAAGTCCTTCATGATATCGATTCCCTCGCTTCTAGTTTAATTTGAATAACATTAATTTATTGGCCAAGTCTAGCTATTCTTCATCACTTATCATGATGGTTGTGATGATGACTTATCATGATAACAATCATGATGATAAGTGACGATGGTGAAGTAGACTTGACTAATAAATTAATGTTATTCAAATTAATCATATATATTCAATGAAGGAATTATGTCATTGAATCATATTCTATAGGTTAAAGAGCGTGAGATGAATTATGAGACAAATGCAATTCGAAAAATATTGATTAATATAAGTTGGTTTTCAAATATAATTTAATTTTCAAATTATAAGTTTCTATGTCAAATTAAATGAATGTATTTTCAGTGAATGGTTAGTTAAACAAACAATCTACATACAATATAATAAATTCAAAATGGTCTTCTTCCAATCTGCATAAGAGTTTAAAGAACAAAATATTGCTAAGTCACAAGAAGCCTCTCTCTTGTGACTTAGTCATTTTTTGTTCTTGTTATGAGAACATTAATCAACAACAACATGCAACAAAAGTTTATCAACAACATAACACTAACATATAGCAACATAAAAAACATACATTTTATCAATAAAATATTGACAACATACAACAACACAAGATATATAATATGTTTCAAGAACACATATTTTATTGAAACAATCGTAGAACTGGAATCAATGATGAGGTTCATCTAGTTTATGATGTTATAAAAATAAATACAAGGTGGATGAAGTTTATATAATAACTTCATACTTCTTGCATTATTTTTCATAGCAACACAAACCATATCTAACATAGGCAAAGTATACGCTTTGCTAAGGATGATAGAAAGACTACATATACATCTTTATGTTTGGTGAAACACCACTCTTATGGTGTTTGAAGAAGGAACCAATACACTCTCTTCTTGTGAGGCCGAGTACATTGCAGCTTCGTTGTGTGTGTGCCAAGCTATGTGGTTGATGAATTTGTTGAAGGAGTTAGGCAGCGAAAAGTTTGACACTGTAACACTCATGGTTAATAATGTTTTTGCTATAAAACTTGCTAAGAACTCAATTGCATATGGGATGAGCAAACATATTGAGATAAAGTTTCACTACTTGAGAGAACTTGTTAGTGAAGGAATGTTGAGATTGGAGTATAATAGAAGTGAATACCAAATGGATGATTTACTTACTAGATGAGTCACAATTGAAGTGTTCAAAAGATTAAATACATACATGAAAGACTTGAATGACTTGAATTAAGGTGGTGGATTGAGAAAATAATATAATTAAAATCTTGAAAGATTATGTCAACATGTTACACTCAAAGTTTTAGTTCAAATTTGAGCAAGTAGCAAAGTAACATTGGTTGACATATTATGTTAACTTGTTACATTCTAAGTTTTACTTATAAACCGAGTTGGTAGTTAAGTGCAACTGAACTGGTTATACATAGAGTTTTCAGTTTTATTTGTTACTTAATTGTAGCTCATCATATATTGAGTATTATACCTTTTGAAAATCTTATCTATGAACAAAATCTATATTTCACCTTCAATTATACTTTATCTAATTCTCTCTCACTCTCCTCTCCGCACTTAATTACTCAGTTGTTCCACCATCCTTACAATTTTAAGTTCTAACAATGAGTAAACGATAATATTTTAATGATTTAATTTTTAATTTAGTATTCACTTTTAATGATTAAATATATTTGAACCAAGATTAATAATCCTACCAATAAAATATTAAATATATTTTGTAAACTTTCGAATACGTGGATTATCCTGGATAAGTGGGTAAAATATATTTGACAATAAATAAACCTAAAATTGTTTGTTATGCAAAATCAAAAGCCATAAACCAACCACAAGATTTTAAAGATTTATTTGATTTTTTTTCCAACTTAACCAAATAATGACATACATTAATTTTTTTCTACTTGTTGATATAAATTTAATATATATTGTTAATGAAAAAAAAACTGTATCTTTTGTTCTATAATTTTTTCATCGTATTAACCAACAACTTATAAAAAAGAAAACAAATTCACCAACAAAAATTAAACTTATTATTAAATATGATAAAAAACGCTAAATAATTAAAAATAATGAGAAAAATATTTTTTTCAATAGTTTATATTTATAAATTTATTACATACCATAAATACTTCCTTCCTAAATTATTAAAGAAATTTATTTTTTAATATAGTATTTGATTTATATATATATAAATCAAATACATTTATTATTTAACCTAATGTACGTAAATTTTTCATTGGGAAGTGAGTATTTGTTATGAGAAAAATATTAACACAGAAATTCCTTCAGTGATATAAATATTTGTGTAGCACAGCTGATGCAATAGCGTACTCCCAAATCCTTGCAAACCAGATCATCCCCTTCGGCTTCTCTCTAGGTTTTAATTCTCTGATTTTCTGTTTTGATATATTGTTTTTATTGAGTTTTATTTCTCAATTTTAGATCCCTATAGTTTTTAGTGGATATTTGTTTCAGAATTATGTCCGTAGATGATTTGGGTAATTAGGTTTGCCCTTATAAAGTAAAAACCACAGTGCCAATCCAAATTTTACATATCTGCAGCAGTCGTGTTACGGGTGCATAAAGAATTTTGTGATTGCAGGTGGACTGTTGTCGCTGCGGTGTGAATTAATCACAATTTATTTTGATACCGTTTTGTTGCGGCAATAGGACCGGTAACTAACCATTTTTTAAACTCACACTGAATCCTACTAGTTCACGGCAAATTATCAGACTTGATTCATAGTTTTGTTTTAACATTAGTAGATATTTGTCTGAGGTTCAGTTTCTTTTTGCAACTATAATGTCTAAGAGATTAATTCAAACTAAACAAGATAGGGTTAGTGACTTTCCTGATTCAATTCTACGTCACATTCTCTCTTTTCTCCCAACCAAATTAGCAGTCGTCACAAGCATCCTCTCAAAGAGATGGAAACCGATATGGCTTTCTGTCTCCACTCTCGATCTCACTCTCGATGTCCGGACAACTTTTCCATCCCAGGTTCTAAGTTCATTCATGCAATCGCGAGACAACAAATTGCCAATATTATTTGGCCGACTTGGGTTTGATGGTTACAAACCTGAAGATTTGAAACAAGTTATTTCAGCAGTAACACAAAGAGGAGTTGAAACCCTAGAACTTGACACGATGGGATCCTCTTTTGAGATTGAATCAGTTTCTAACATACTCAGTTGTAAGACTCTTACTGTTCTCAAGTTGACAAGGCTCTTAATTAAACAAGACTTTCCTCAAATAAGTTTTCTTCTATCAAAACTCTTCATTTGAAGTTTATTGTTTTTGTGAAAGAATACAAACATAGGGTCAGTTTTTTCTCAGCCTTTCCCAATCTAGAGGATTTGCATGCAAATCATGTAGTCGTACTTGGTGGGAGGCACTATATTCCACAAACAGACGAAATCAAAGCAATGAATAAATGTTTGCCCAAATTGGTGAGAGCTAATGTTTGTGACATGGGACTTATTCCTTTCTTCTCCTTTTCCCGGGAACTCATTCTCAATGTAGAGCAGGTATGCTTTTTTTTTTTAATGTTTGTTAGCTTTTAAAAAACGTAATTGCTTTACGGTCGCATAAAGGCTTTAGAGCATCTTGAATGGTGCTATTCATATTTGGATTTTTTTGTGGGATCCATTAAACCACATCAACTTGAAGCAACTCATTTCATTTTTCACTCCAATGATGCAATTTTAAAGAACTTATATTGGATCCCACAATTTTACTTTGTATATTAATATTTTATTCATACTAAATTTTATTTGATTTAAAATAATAATTTAAATTATTTAAATTTAAATTAATATAAAATAAATAAAATTAAAATTAAACATAAAATTTAAAATGATAATTAAAATTAATCTCAAATACATGACATATAATTAAAAACAATAAAAATAAATTACATAACATAATTACTGAAATTTAATTTCCATCGTCCTCATGTCCAAAACGTTTTCAAATATGCTCGACTAGATCTCCTTGAAGTTGGCGATGAACTTGTTTTTCACGAAGAGTTGCTCTTCTTTGTAGTCTTGTTGCAAGATTCAGACGAGGATCGTTAAATGTTTCAGTCGTTGAGTTGTTGTTACCGACATTATCGTAAGAGTAATCAAAATCACCTCCATATGTGTGTCGTTCGTTTTCGACAATCATGTTGTGCAATATGATGCAAGCATATATGGTATGCTTGAGGGTTTCCATGTGCCAAGCACGCGCTGGACCACGTATTATTGCAAAACGAGATTGGAGCACTCCAAATGCCCGTTCCACATCCTTTCTAGCTGATTCTTGGTGTTGTGCAAATAGTTTTCTCTTTTCTCCTTGTGGCATCGAAATAGTTTTGACAAATGTAGCGCACTCAGGATATATTCCATCCGCTAAATAATACCCCATATTATAAGGAGTTCCATTGATTGTATATTGCACATTAGCAGCACGTCCTTCCAAAATATCGTTAAACACATTGGATTGGTTTAACACATTAACATCATTGTTTGAACCTGCAATACCAAAAAATGCATGCCAAATCCACAAGTCTTGTGATGCCACTGCTTCAAGCATGATTGTGGGTTTACCATGATCACCTCGACAAAACTGTCCTTTCCATGCAACAGGACAATTCTTCCATTCCCAGTGCATACAATCAATGGAACCCAACATACCTGGAAAGCCACGTGACTCACCCATTTGTAAAAGATGTTCAATATCAGTGTTGTTAGGCTTTCTCAAATACTCAGCCCCAAATACAACATTCACGCCCTTAACG
Source organism: Vicia sativa (assembly GCA_021764765.1). Lineage (NCBI taxonomy): Eukaryota > Viridiplantae > Streptophyta > Magnoliopsida > Fabales > Fabaceae > Vicia > Vicia sativa. The sequence goes on along the minus strand of CM038794.1, from coordinate 248,037,562 downwards.
AATCTTTCTAAGCACTCAGTTGAGGTACTTTCACCGATTCGAACATATTCGTCTACAATGTCAGCGGGAGACCCATATGCCAACATACGAATAGAAGATGTCCATTTCTTCAATGGTGAAAGACCCATCTTACCAGTTGCATCGACCCTCATTTGGAAATATTCATCATGATTGCCGAGGGCATCTACAATTCGAAGAAACACATGCCTATGCATTCTGAACCTTCTTCGGAATTGTACATCTGTGTATACTGGATTTTCTGAGAAGTAGTCATTGAATAACCGATTGTGCCCTTCTTCACGACCTCGATCTACCGTAGTTCTTCTCTTTGGCCGAGAGGAACTTCCAAATTGACATTCATTTTGAAGATGTTGTTCTTCATCACTGTCGTCCATAAATTCTTCTTCAACTAACTCCCAAAATTCTTGATCGTAATTATCTGAATTGTCTGAATCCATTTTAGTTAGGAATAAGAAGAGAATGAGAAAACAATGGCATAAGTGGTAGTATATATAATGGTTTGAATAAAGGCTAGTTTGAATAACGGCTAGTTTGAACAACATAACATTTATTATGATTTAAAGTGGTACTAATGACCATTTTACATAGGATTTGATAAATTAAAGTGGTACTAATGACCATTTTACATATAATTTAAAGTGGTACTAACTACAGTCCATATTTTTTTTCATTTTATTACAATATTTTTCATGAATATCTCGTTGACTTTCGTTCATAGTAGAAGTGTCTTTCATCATGATTTGCATTACCTTTAATTCTATCTCGTCCTCCTTACTTTGCGCAAGTCTTTCCATTGTTTCTGCTCTTTTATTCCTTGCATCTTGCGTTGCATTTGAAATTTCCTTTGCCTTACCCTTCCTTTTTGCTGCTTTTTGTCCCATTGGACGCTCCATTGGTGATGATGAGTTAAACTCATAACTTGAAGGTGTATCAGGGATCTCCGATGATGCCCCACTAGCAGAAGTCTGTGTCATTTTTGAAGAATTTCCAATCGATTCTCCGATGATGCCCCATTTAGCTTCATCTTTTAACAATCGCCATGCATACTCAAGATTGAATGTTGTACCTTGATCTTGAGCATAAAAAGCATGTGCAACAGCCATGATATCGTTCTCCGATGTCCCACTTTTCTTTCCATTGACAGCTTGTCTATAACACCCAACAAATTTTTGAACTGACGCATTTATTCGATGCCATCGACATTTTAATTGACCACTTAACTTTTCTCGCAATTGCCCGTGATACTGGTTATAATTTGCAGCGATTCTATGCCAAAAACTCTCAGCTTTTTGATCAACTCCCACAATTGGATCCTTTGAAACATTGAGCCATGATTGGATAAGACATATATCCTCATCCCTTGTAAATTGCTCTCGAGATTTTTTTTTAATGAGAACCCTTTCTTCTTTTTCAACACCAACTTGAGTAGAAAATGGTGGAACTTGAGAATTTTGAGGATTAGGATTTTGATACATATTTGGATTGTTTGGTGACGGAAAAAATATGGCGGGGTTTGGTGGTACTGATGGAATTTGAGAATTTTGAGAATTAGGATTTTGATAATTTTGCATGAAATTGAACATAGCTTGTTGATAATGAAAATGATTAGGATCCATTTGGCCTAAACAAATGTAATTTGAATTAAAAAGATGAAAATTTGAAATAAAATGATAATGAGAAGAAATTGTTGGAAAAAAATTTAAAAATTAATGAATAAAATGATGAAATTGTGAGAGAGAAATTTGAAATTAAAGAGTAAATAAAAGTGAGAGAAAATAGGATTGGTATACAATTTTCCAACAAACCTATATTTATAATAAATAAAAAAAGCTTAAAAAAATAAAATAAAAAATAAAGTCGTTGCACAACGGCTAATTGATTATTTGAATAATAAAAAAATATGAAGAGCCGTTGCTTATATTTGTACCGTTCACCAGCTGGAACAACTTTTTTGTTGACAATTTCAATGCCAAGCTGACAAACCAATCTAAAAAACCACCGTTGGAGGTGGTCTTAGTTGTTTTCTAATGTTTTGTCTTTGTAATTCATGAAGACACTGCGCCGCGTCATGGCACAAATCCCCATCTTTAATAATCTAACTCGATTGAAACTATTCTTTAACTTTAATGGAAGTTGGAAGGGAGAGTGGAAATGGAGGTGGATACTAAAAATGCTTCAACATAGTCCCAAACTTCAACATCTTATCATTCACGAGGTTGATTTTATACATAATTTGATTTCATTATTAATTTGTTTTTTCTTTGGCTTTACTACTATACATATTTTAACTCTGTTTTTGTTGGAATTTTACTTATTTTAGAAAAATGAAATTGGAATAGGGGAGAAGAATTGGGAGGAGCCAAATATTATCCCTCAATGCCTTTCATCTCAACTCAAAACTTGTTTGTTTAGACAGTACAGAGGCAGCGAGTCTGAACTTAAATTTGCTCAATATATAATGCAAAATTCAAAAGTATTACATACTTTGACAATTCAATGCTTCTCTTCCATGGATTTAAACACAAAGTTTGAAGTATTACAAAAATTATCCGAGTATCCAAGAGGATGTAAACTTATATTTTATTAAGGTAAACTTCTATATTTATTTCTTTATTTGATTGATTGATTAATTTGATGGTGTTGTAAAACACACAAACTCTAGTTTGTTGTCATACATTTTCAAATATATGTGGATTTTATGCAATTTATGTATATTTATTTCTCATAGAGTTTTTATTCTTTTTGTTAGTTTTGTTTTTTTAATTTTAGTTATATTTTTCTCTCTAATAAGTGTCTATTAAATGAAACATATCAAAAGAAAAAAGTTAATCCTAAATTTCGGTGTTTTATACTTTGGCTTGAACCGTCGCAATATACAAATATGACATAGATAGTTTATTTATTTTAATTATTTTTTTCTATGATTAAATAATTTTTTTATTCTACTAGGGCAATGTTAGCAGTAGCACTGGAAAGAGACAATTCTTGTCTGTATTTGTCCAGCTGAGCTTCTTGTACGTATAGCAAGGCCTCAATCTCATATAGAGTTTATGGTTCAAGTTTTCCATAGACCATCATGATGAAAAGATTATACTCTTCCGGAAGCCCTTGTAGGATGGCATCAATTTGATCTCTTTCAGAGATTGCTTCACCTACAGCAAGTAAAGCATCTGCAATGGCACGAAGCACAAACTCAGAGATTGACTTGTTCGCCTTTTTCGTGACCTTTAGTTCCGCACGAAGTTGATGAACTCTTCCCTTCAAAACTGTTGTAAAGTACTTGTGAATTTGATCCCAAATTTGGTACGAGTGCTTGCAAGATAAAACGCGAGGGAGCACAAACTCAGAGATTATAGACAATAGCCATGTGAAGAGAGCTTGATCTTGAACTATCCTAGATTCATACTCTTTCGATTGAATGTTTGCAAAACGATCTTCTTTGTTCTTAAACATTACCAGAATCTGAGGGTTGACAACGAACCGGTGGAGCTTATGAGCTATGATTATACCATCGACTTGCTGATTCCAAAGCAAGAAATTCTTCTCTTGAAGTTTGATCGAAAGTTTGGGTCCAAACACCGTGTGGTTGTTTGAACTAGCAAAAGCGACAATTGTGTTACAGTATGTTGTTGTGATTATGAGTTTTCCGGTGAAGCCTCCATGGATGAATGGATAAAGCTTCTTTGAAGCTTGGGAGCGAAAACTGATCTTTTAACAAGGATGAAGTAGCTTCGTCGCTAAAGCTCAGCTAAAGCTCAGCTAAAGCAAGTTGACGGAGACATGAACAACGGAAGAATGAATGGGTTCGTCAGCGATTGATACCATATAGAGTTGAAGCTTCTCTACATTTCTTGATATTGAGCCAAAAATAAGGAAGATGAGATGAAAACTATCTATAACGGTTTCTGTTACAAATCAGTTACAACAATTAACTCTTTCTAAACACATGCACACCACATATATCATATCTATCTTTATGGACCTATACACATGGATATAAACCAGGACCATTACAGTAGGAATCCCAACACTCTAAGAACATGTATATCCAACACAGAAAAAATAATACAAAGTTATATTCTAGTGCTATACACTAATACTTATTAGGGCAACTTTATCACTGGTACTCTATGAGAAAGTTCTTTATTGTTGATGTTTTTATAGTTTATCAGCATTGTACCAAGCTTATGTGGAAGCAACTATAATTTACCATTCACTATATAAACTGTTGAGAATCAAGTGTGAGGAAGAAGTCTCACATTGGTTAGAAAAGGAAAGATTGAATACTTTATAAGTGAGAGAACCCATACACCTATCACCTTAAGGTTTTAGGTGGAGATGTGGTGTATTTATCACAAATGTGTATCCCAAGTAAAACATGCTTCCTCGAAATTGTCTCCTAACAATGGTATCATGAGCCTATGGTGGGACCGCCTAACTTGTATTGAAACACTTCTCATTCTGTTGGAGAGTGCTAACTTGTATCGAAACACGTATCAAAACACTTCATGTAGGTGGTGGGTATTCACATGAGGGGTAGAAGGTTCTCCAACATGAGGGGGAGAGAGATTTCACACACTCACACAAGTGTGAGGAAGAAGTCCTACATTGGTTAGAAAAAAGAAGGTTGAACACTTTTTATAAGTGAGAGAACCCACACACCTATCACCTTAAGATTTTAGGTGGGAATATAGTATATCTCTCACAAATGTGTGTCCCTAGTAAATGAGCTCCTTGAAATTTCCCCCTTAACATAAACAACGACAACTAACTATTCCATAATCATGATAATAATATTTTAATCAATAAAAAATAATGATTGAATAATTAATAACTACATTTCAATGAAAACATTCAATCAAATGTCCAGGTTATTTATTTTGCATGTAATATTTTCTTGGATTCTATTATTTTCTTTCTTTTAATTTTTAACTACATTTATGTTTCTTCTCAAATGAATTTCAATAATTAAAATTTATATTAAAATTATAATAATTATTTAATCTAATAATTAATATTCATATTTATTTTTTTAAGTTTTAATTATAATAGTTAAATTAATATTAAATTTAATTAAAATATAAATATGTGGGGTCGAATTTGAGTTTTTATAAACAATCACCATTAAAGTGAAATAAATTTAGATCAACTAAAATTCAATAAATCCTATATGACAATATGATCCCACAAAAATTAATTTATTTTATTCATTTTAGTTCCTTATTATTCATTCATGTTAGCGTTTTAAGTTGGCATTAATTTTGGTAAAACTAGGCTATGGCAATGTCTTGATAAATGTCATGACATTCAGAGATTGAAGATAAATCCTACTTGATAAGGATGTTAAAGGACAACTCAGAACTGGAAGCTAAAAGTCATCTTGAAATTAGAAAATATCGATGTCATAACGGATGTTATGACATTCGATGTGACATTACGCAAAACTGCTTTTCACGAGACTTTTCGGAAGTTTGTTGAGCTGCTATATTATGTTTTTCATTACTAGAATGCATGCTCACGTGGCTGCTAGGTTAATCTTAGTTAAACCTAAATTGGTTGTTGAAAAGACCATGTTTTTAGGATTAAATTAAGTGAACCCTAGCTATCTTTATGGAAGCCCAAAACTGAAGTTTCAGGACTACTTCTATAAAAGGAATTCAACCCTTACACTGCTGCCGCGACTTTTGGTACTATTAGGAGATTTAGCAGTTGTATTTTGTGTAATTCTAGTTTCTCTTGTGAGCCAAGCAATTATCAATTGATAAGTGTGTTGCACCCCAAAATTTGCCCTCATATCTCGATTTTATCTGGTTTAGGCTTCGCGTTTATCATAACACTCACATGCATTCATACCACTGGTTCTATGGTTACGGGTTGGAGTTGACTCCCAAAGTTTTTTTTCGTTGAGCAGAAAAGGCGTGGTGCTTTCAACCAATCTAGGATATGTGAAAACGACGAGGTTTAATGATGAATCTTATCCTTTCTTATCTATCGGTTTTCGGGGATTGATGTTTGATTGCTGAAATGAGTGGTCTCTTTCTTGATGGAACTATGGAAGCTTTGTTATATTAAATATCATTACCTCGATTCAAGAGATCAAGTCATCACGGGTTTAGGATTTCTTTGTTGTTTGAGTTCATTGTTCAAGGAGTAAGAGGGTGGATTATGATTATCCAATTATTGATCAACAATTCAAGTTCTAGTGCATTTGGTTTGCTCGTTAACTTTGTTCGTTCTTGGCAATAGTTGATGCATGTGAAAATATTCATCCAGAGTATTTGCTTACAAGACTCAAGAATGTCCAAGTTTCCACATGTTTAGATCTTTTCTTGTCACGTTCATCACTCACGAGATTCAAGGCATTCATTGAAAAGTCAGAAGTTCTTTATGAAATTCGTTTGGTTTCAAATCTTTCTCTACTACTAAATATGTTTCGATTTGCAAATGCGGTGATAATCCCATTAATTTCAAGTGGAATCTATCACTCATTTCTTAAAGAATCATGGAATCGCCAAGTTGACTAAGGTTTTGAATCAAGAACTTTATTTGAAACTTAGAGTTTCGATTTTTGTTTCAAGTGGCGAAGGACTCGGAATTTCTACATGAACGGATAAACATGAAAGCTTTATGGCCGGGAAATTCAAAGGAATTCAAGCATTGTTTAAGTCAAAGTCATCAAACCATCTTTGCATTTAGAGTTTAATTCTCAAGCTTCATATACTAGAGGATTCAAGTTCTAAAAAATACGACAACCATGTTACCACTCGTTTGACTCAAGACTACGGATTGGAGTTATAGTTTGAAGTGGAATTGGGCGCATTTGTTAATCAATATTTCGACATGGTTTGTTTTAACCAATTTAATTTTTGGTTCATGACAAATTTTGGGATATTTGATGTATAACAATTTCAATTCTCATACACAATCAAGAATTCAAATGGACTCCATTTCAAATCTTTCAAATGTCAAGTGAATCTTTACGATTTGTTTCCTCTTGTTCTGAATCAAAGTTCTGTGCTCTACTCAAACCATTCAAATGCTTATCATTCAAGTTGTGTGGATTCGTTTCATTCAAAGCTCACTATGAGAACAATTTTATCAACATTCAAACCAATTTCAAAGGGCTTCAAGTTATTACAAGATTGGAGCAGTTATGTTACACGATTCAAGGGCACAAAGGAAAAGTTTGAATATTCATTTCGAATTAATTCAATGTTGCGAGCTATACAAGTTATGACACTTTCAAGTACCAATTCAAATTTCTATTAAAAATTCAAAAAAAAGAACAATTCAGGTTTGTTACAAACAATGATGGAATTATTCAACATCTATTCAACTCAAATGGTACATTGGTATCAATTCCAAACTACAAGATTTGTTGTTACAAATGTTTCATCTCAAATTTACAAGTCCTAAACTTGTACCAACATGGGCAAGTGGAATTTCGAACACCGTTCAAATGCGGATTTTATTCGAGTATTCTAAAATATGTTACAAGTCCATTCAGAGTTTGCTTACAAGTTTTGGAAAATTTTGCCAAGATTTGTTTTATTCAAGGTCCAATACGAGGACAATTTCATCAATATTTCAAGGTTACTATAAGGATGGAACAATTGTGTCATGCTATCCAAAGATCGGAAAATGTTCAAACCAAGCTTTTCTTTCTATTCTAATTATCACTTCTTCACAAAAAGAGAAAGAAGGAAAAGTTTCAACGTTGGATTTGAATGTAAAATTTCATTTATGTCATGAATGTTACAAGATCGATACAAATTTGCTTTCAAATTACGAAAAGTAATGCTAAATCCTACAATTCTAATCCTCAAGTTTCCTCCGGCCTTGTTTTCTTCACTTCGACTTCATCATTTACCATCCTCCGAGTCCGCCCAAGCTTTGCTAAAGCTGCTGCCCGGTCCGTGTTCTTTAAAGCATCCTCACTCATGTTACAAAAAAAAAAACAACAAAGAGAAATGGTTAGCAAGTGAACAAAAGATCGAAACATAAACATAAAACAAAATGCACGAAGTTATCAAAGAATCGTTTGTCCAAATTCATCATTAGGCGTTGACGGGAATCAGGTTTTATCGCTAAAGCCTCAGAATCTCGTTTGAAGATTAATCATCGGCGGAAATTAATTTTGTTTGCAAATCGTGATTCGATTCAGTTCACAAACAAAATTCGCTCAGTATTCATCATAGCATAGAACTCGGCAGCATACGACAATGTTAATCCCGGACAGCATACGACAAGCATACGGAAAAGCATACAACGAACAAAATAAAGCGACATTTTTCGGGCTGCAAGCATATAAAAGCGACATTTTCCGAAAGCATACAACGCGGCAGTTTAAATCCGGGCAGCAAGCATACGAAGCGACAATGATTCTTCAGGCAGCATATATAAGGCCAGCATGTCAAAAGAAGAGGCAGCAGGGACATTGAGAAAGTAAGAAGAAAAAGAAGTAAAATAAATCCCAACAGCAAGCATGTATCAAGGTTATCAGCCATACCAATCCCACAGTGTTAACATAATCATCAAAAACAGGGGCAGCTGAGAAATCAGAGGAAAAGCATGGCAAAATTCAGAAGCAGACAGACAGTATGGCCATTAACAATTGATACAAGCAACCAGTCAAAGTCAAGAGCAGAGCCAGACAGCATGGTGTAGCAAGTAATGCAAGAAACTCAGAAAAATCATCATTTTACAGCATGGTGGTAGACTAACATTACAAGCAACTGGGAAAGATATAGCAGGCACAAGCTAAGCCCAAATAAAAAGATCTGTTCAGAGGGATAAGAGAGGAGGAGAGATCAAGAACTGAAACAAAAACGAAAACCAAGTGCAGTATCTGTTGTTAAAACCAAAATAACCAAACCCAGAAAATCAAAAGCACAGCGTCTGTTCTTATCATTCAGAAATCAAAAACAAAACAACAGCATCAAAGCAATCATCATTTTCCAGCCAAACAACCTTCAGACAATTTATATTTTTCAGAAATCTAAGTTCTGTAGATCAGAGAAAGAAGAAGAAGAAAAGTAATCAGAACGAACTCACCCAGTATTAGCCTATTGTATGGTGCGATATTGCTATATTTTGGAACAATCGGATCATTTTGAAGTGGAAGCACTACACCCGATTCGCCAGCACGCGGAGGTGTTTCAGATCAACCAAAGTTCAGATGGCTTTCCTTCCACACTCCGTCCAGAATCAAGACAATCAGGCTATTTCTAAATTTTTGTCTATTTCAATTGATTTATTTTATCGTAAATAATATTTTTGTTGCGATGTACTAAATAATTATTTGATCTGATAGTTTTTGTTTGACGATTTATCGATTGAATTATTAGTCGATTTTTCATCAAACAGAAAAAATCATCTCTAATAATTATTTAAATTTCCGATTGTATTGTACGGTATTTTTGTCTGTTTATTTACTCGTTCAGTATTATTCACCATTGTACACGTTGCACACAACGGAAATTAAAATCAATTCGATTTCATCTTGATTGGCTCATACGCCGATTTCTTAAAGGGTCTCATGGTTGGGGATGGGCATGGCCATCCTCACGAGATTGGTTAAAGCCCTTGTTGCTTTAATCGATCATAACCCGAAAACAACATTGGTCTATATACCAATCACCATGCACTAGGGTCTCATGGTTGGGGATAGGAGCACCTATCCTCACGAGGTTAATCAAGTCCATATACTTGGTTAATCATAACCCGAAATATCATTTCTCTACGTCCAACGCCGCAAATCTCAATACACTTTCAAGTCAAAAATAATTAATTGAACTCGCTATTTCAAAATCAATTTTTCTACAAAAAAACAAAAAAACATAGTGGTATGGTATTTAATTAAATTGTTAGAGGTTCGCTCGACGATTTAATTAAAATGTAAAGTATTTGGGCCATTAGAGGGTAACCCAATGACTTAAATATTTTATTCCATAACACTTAATAAAAGTGAACTTTGTTTCACCTCACTCTTTTCATAATAAAAATTTTGGACGAGAGATGATCGGTTGACGTCAATCACCAATCTCGAGTATTGAATCGTTAGAGGGTAACCCAACGTTTTGATACTTGTCATCTACAATTAAAATCAATTCAACTCATTCAAATCTTTTTTTTCGCTCATATGCGATTATCAAAAATCAAAAAACATTTCAATTAAAATCAATACAACCAATTCAAACATTTTCAACAAGAACTACGGAGTTTTGACTTTCCCATTGCACAAGGGAATACGTAGGCACGCGGTTTCAAAACCGTGTCAAACTCAAAATAATAACAAACAAATCCATTTTTATTTATTCATAACTTAGAAATTAGCGATTACACACACACAAACATACTTCGAACTAAATGGGTCCTATCGAGTACGATGGACGTAAGAGGTGCTAATACCTTCCTCTTGCGTAACCGACTCCCGAATCCGTGTTTTTTGGTCTTGTAGACCGCCTTATCCGATTTTTGTGGGTTTTATCTATATTTCCCCGTTCTTTTTAGAACAAATAAAATTAGGTGGCGATTTCATTGTTTTTGAAAATTCATTTAAATGATTTTTGAAAATCGAGTTGCTTCAAAGTGCCTTGGACTAGGATTTGTCTGTAAGGGTAGTTTATCACTCAAAGCTTTGAAGCACGAGTGTTTGTCTCTTGATTGAAGCTTTGAAGCAAGATCAAGATAGTTTATTGAAGTATGTCTTCACAATTCAATTATTCAATAGGTTGATATCACTGCGTGATTGAGGGGAGTAGTAGGAACTCGGATCTAAGTAGGACTTAGATTGAAGTTGCATTAGGTAGTTTTAAGTGAAGGAGATAAACTGGTTGGTTTATTCTGAATTAATTCTACTAATAGTGAATTTCCTCCACGCTAGGTTGCCCCGGATGTAGGTGTAGTTAGACACCGGGGGTAAACAATTTATTATGTTCTTTATTTGAATTTAGTTTGTATATTGTTAACAGAGTTTCAGATACTGTGTCATAACATTCTCTGTGACATCAAGTATCTGCTGCCAGGAATTTCAATTGGTATCAGAGCAGGAACCCTGCCTGTTATTTCTAGGTGAGATCTAGGGATAATAGTTTCTGGAATAATGGATAAGGAAGGAGGATTTGGAGGTAGACCACCTATACTGGATGGGTCTAATTATGATTACTGGAAACCTCGTATGGTTTCCTTTTTAAGATCAGTGGATATTAAAGCTTGGAGAGCTGCTGACAAAGGATGGAAACATTCCACCAAGCTTGAGAAAGATGAGACTACTGTCTTGAAACCTGAGGAGGAATGGAGCAAAGAGGAAGAGGAGCTAGCATTGGGGAACTCTAAAGCATTGAATGCCTTATTCAATGGTATTGACAGAAATATCTTCAGACTAGTTCATCAATGTGAGCTGGCCAAGGATGTTTAGGACACTCTCAAAACTACTCATGAGGGGACATTCAAGGTGAAGATGTCAAGACTTCAGATGCTCACTACCAAATTTGAGAATTTGAAGATGAAAGAAGATGAGACTATTCATAAGTTTCACATGAATATCTTGGAGATTGCCAACACCTCAGGAGCACTTGGTGAAAAGATGTCAAGAAAAGTGGTGAGAAAGATTCTATCTTTGCCTAAAAGATTTGCAATGAAAGCGCAATAGAGGCTCGGACATCAACCTTGAAGGTTGAAGAACTTATTGGATCTCTTATGACTTTTGAGATGGGAATCAGTGAAACTGTTGACAGGAAGAACAAGAGCATAGAACTTGTATCCAATACTAAAGAAGGATGCAAGGTGGATGATGAAGAGAAGATATCTGAAGCTATAACTATGCTTGGAAGGCAGTTCAACAGACTCATCAAGAGGGTTGATCCAAAGTCAAGATCCAATGTCAAGGACATTCCATCTAACATTGCCAGATCTTATGACTCCAGCAGAAGATCCAAGTCAGAGGAAAAAGGAAGTCAAAGCAGAGAAATACAATGTCATGGTTGTGAAGGATATGGGCATATTAGGGCTGAATGTCCCACCTTTCTAAAGAAACAAAGGAAAGGGATGACTGTCACTTGGTTTGATGGTGATTCAGGAAGTGAATCTGAGGAAGAAGCAGCCAAACTTGTCACTGCTCTCTCTGGAGTGTGCAACTCTGATATGGACTCTAGTGATGAGGAAGTGACATTTGAAGAACTTGCTGAGACCTACAAGAAGTTGTGTGTAAGGAGTGGTGAAGTATGTCAGCAAAATGAAAAACAGAAAAAGTTGATTGAGGAGTTGGAAGCTGAGAATGTGAAGTTGGAGGCTGAGAAAAAGGAAAACACACCCACTATAATTCACCTCAACAATGATATTATAATGTTGAACTCCAAACTTGATCAGATGTCTAAATCTGTCAAAATGTTGACATCTGGTACTGATAAGTTGGAAGAAATCCTTCAGCTTGGACAAAATGCAGGAAATAAGCATGGTCTAGGATATGTGGCTGAAAAGAAACCTGTTGGTGACATGAAGAAGAAGAAGAGACATGGGAAACCAATGTCAAAACAATTGTCACAACATAAGACAGGAAATGTGTCTGTTTCAGGGTATGTGGCTACAAAGAGATTTGCTAATAACAATGAGAAGAACAAACCTGACAAGTCAATGGCAAAGAAGATGCCACACCACAAGACATGAAATAGGTCTGCCTCAGGATATGTGGAGGCTAAGAAATTTTTTGATAACAAAAAGAAGAACATACCTAATAAACCAATGTCAAAACAGATGTCCCAACATTGGGCTCAACATCAAGATCAAAGAAACATGAACAAAAAGTTTCAAAGATGGAGATGTCATTATTGTGGAAGATTTGGTCACATAAAACCTTTTTGTTTTAGACTACATGGATATCCTGATCAAGTCCATTATGTGAAGCCTAAGACCAACAGGGTATCATACACTCAACAGTGGAAGAAGAGGACTGTAGCTCTGGTAGCTCACACTTCTCTTAGAGTGTCTGCCAAGGAAGATTGGTACTTTGACAGTGGATGTTCTAAGCATATGAATGAAGACAAAAATCTTCTTAATGATGTTAAACCTCATTCTACCAGTTTTGTTACTTTTGGAGATGGAGCTAAAGGAGAAATCAAAGGTGTTGGAAACTCAAATTGGTCTGGAGTTCCAAACCTAAATGGGGTGTTGCTGGTAAAAGATTTGACTGCCAATCTAATCAGCATAAGTCAGCTATGTGATATGGGATTCACAGTCAACTTCACTAAGTCTGAATGTCTTGTAATCAATGATGAACAAGAAGTGATTATGAGAGGAGTCAGATCAAAGGACAACTGCTACATGTGGGAATCTGAGAACACCACTATGTCTTCTGTGTGTTCTACAGACAAAGATGAAAAGGAAGTAAAATTGTGGCACCAAGAACTTAGTAATTTACACCTCAGAGGAATGAAAAGGATCAGTTCCATAGAGAGAGTCAGAAGGATATCAAGACTCCACATTAATAAAGGGAGAATCTGTGGTAAATATAAGGCTGGACAGGAAACCAGAATGTCACACTCAATGTCTAGACATCTGATCACTTCTAAAGTACTGAAGCAAGTTACTAGGATCTGGTATGAAAGGCTAACCAAGCTCCTTACTGTCAAAGGATATAGGAGAGGAGCCTTGGATAAAACCTCATTTGTCAAGAATAAAGGAGAAAAGATCATGGTGACTCACATTTATGTTAATGACATAGTATTTGGAGGAATGTCAGACACAATGGTGAGACATTTTGGAAACCAAATGCAAGCTGAATCTGAGGTGAGCCTCATGGGAGAATTGATTTATTTTCTTGGACTGCAAGTCTCACAGATGGAAGACTCAACATTCCTTCCACAGAGCAAGTATGCAAGGAATTTTGTCAAGAAATTTGGAATGAAGAATAGCTGCCATAATAGGACTCCTGCTCCTACACATTTGAAGTTATCCAAGAAAACAAGTGGAGAAAGTGTTGATCAAAACTTGTGTAAAAGCTCTTTTGATGGATGTTTCTTTTTGAGAAACAATCTTATTCCTTGGCTCAACAAGAAGCAAAACTGTGTGTTCCTATACAATGTTGAAGCTGAATACATAGCAGCTGGTAGAAATTGCTCTCAGATGATCTGGATGAAGCAGATGCTGACTGACCACAATGTCATACAGGATGTCATAACATTGTACTGTGACATTGTTACTAAAGCTCTTGAGGCTAGTCAATTTAAGTCTTTAAGGGGCAAATTGGATATTTGTCAATATGAGGAGTTGTAGCAATTAGCTGTGCCTACAACAAGGGATGAAAGGGACCTTTTACTTCAATTATGTATAAGTGGGTTATTTAATTATTTTCATCTTATTTTTAAAAGGTCCAAGAATAGGAAGAGACTCCCACATATAATAGTTTCTTCATTTGAAAGTAGTATCACATTTTCTTCATCCAAAAGAAACCTTGAAACCCTCATCATTCTCTCTCTTTCTCTCAAAAGCCATCAACAAAATATGTCTTCATCATCTTCATTATCTCAAGAATCGGCTCTTCATCTCCTCCATGGTGAAGTTAGGGCAAATCTCAAGCCATGCAATAACAGGGTTACTCCGTTGCGTGCATTGGCTACTGACCCAGAAAGAGTCAAGAAATTGCGCACAAGGAATGCAAGAAGGTCACAAGCATCACCTTCGGTAAGACTTACATACCATCCTCTTGGTTCCCCGAAATAGTGAGAGAGGGGTCTAGGTCTGTGCATATAGCCATTGCTAGATTAGTAACCAGGATCCTAAACGAAGACCAATCTGTACCTGGGGTTTCAATCCCTCTAAACTATAAGTCTGCTATCCCTAGTTTAGCAGTTGATCCAGATGTCACTGAGAATGTCGAGACATCTGGTGATCATGATGCTTCCCCTGTTAAAGATTCTGAAGTACGTATTGATGATGTTTGTAATGAAACCCCTGCTGATAAGGAAGATGTAATTTCTGATAGTATTCTTGAGGAATCCCCAGCAAAATGTGCCTCTGATAAAGCCCCTGCTGACTACATTTCTGACAGTATCTTAGAAGAGACTCCAGAAAAACCAAGTGGTGATAATCTTAAAGAGTCTCCAGTTCAAGGGTCTGATCATTTAACTGAACCTCCAATCATTGACTTGGATGAAGTGTTCTCAAACAATGACCTCATTGCCAATGTCAATCCAAGCATTGCAAAGAGGATGATGAAAAGGAAGGGAAAACAGACTGTCTCACAGAGCCCTGCTAAAGAATAGGGTGTTGAAGATGTATGAAAGGCTGAGAAGTATCGCAAGGCTGGACCCTCTACAAAGAGATGTAGAGTAAAAACTGTTGGTGGTGGATCTAGACCAAAGAGAACATCAATTGTGAAAAAGAGGAAGGAACCTAAACTCTCAGAGTCAGATCAAGACTCTGATTTTAATGTTGAGGAGAATGTCACAGACATTCATCCCAGAAAGAAGCAAACTCTTGGGAATCTGCCCAAGGTGCCTGAAGTGGCCATTGATAACATTTCATTCCATCATCCTGAGAATGCTGGAAGATGGAAGTATGTTTGCTTAAAGAGGGTGGCTCTGGAAAGAGAGTTGAATAAAAGTGCACTTGAGTGCAAGGAAATTGTTGATTTGATTAAAGATGATGCGATGAAAATAATTCTACCCGGTAATTATTATGAAAATCGAGTTATAAAATTCTTTTCAACAAACAATTGGAGTATTACAATTCAACTAAAACAACAACACGCTAACACGATACATAACACCTAAACTCGGATGAAATGAAACAACATGAATCAACTTTATTAATATTAAGCGGAACTACATTAATCAACTTGGATGCCATAGCATATTTTCAACTTAAAACGATTTAAAGTCAACAATTACTTTTCATATATCAACATAGTTATTCAACAACAAAATCAAAATAGCAAAACAACTAGCGTTCATCCCCAGTGTTACGTATTAGGCGACAACGACTCGAACTAACACAACTAAACCTTTGTTCTTCATTACCGTTACCCAGAGTAACATCACAAGAAGGGTGAGATATCTAACAATCTAATAAATCGTCGATAAATAATATATTAGAATTCAGATAAGGTAAATCAATGCTTCAGTAATTATTCATACAACCAACAAACAACTAAATAATAACAAGAAGACATTTTATTTAATCAACGTAACAACTTAAATCAACACAACCTAATAAAAACATCAACTTATAACAACAACTTATAACCACAACAACTTATAACAACGGAAACTTATAGCAACAACAACTTATAACAACAACAACTCACAACAATAACAACTTATAGCAACAACAACTTATAACAACATCACAATGACAATCAACAAATAATGAATAATACCAACAACTTTAACACGCGACTCAATATGTGACTCAACTATGCAAATGCATGTGGTACCATTTGGAGCAGAACTCCCAACTTAAAATCATGCCAGGTTATCGAGGCATTCAACAAGGCATAAGCCTTCAACGTGGTGCCATCAAGGCCAAGGCATAAGCCTTCAACTTTCAACGTGGTGCCAATTCAGGCCAACTTAATCATGCAATGTATGCCATGCGACCTCAACTTCAACAACAAATACACAACGATGCAACAACAACAACAACAACACATACAACAACAACTAGATCAACACTGGTCATTCGACCTACAACTCAAACATGTCCATAAATTAGAACAATTCAACTTATTCAACATTGACCATAGGCCTACATCTTTATCAACTGCAAAACAACTTATCAACATTGGTCATACGACCTACAACTTCATCAACGTATCAACAACAATAATAGTTTATCAATAGAATTAATACGAGCAAACAACAACCAATTTCATAACAATCTACAACTTCGCAATTTATTAACAACGTCAATACCAACAAACAATAACAATTACTACACCATTTACAACTTCACAATTTATTAACAACATCAATACCACCAAACAACAACAACAATTCAACGGAAACAACACGACACAATTTATCACCTGCAATTATATAACTTATTCTATACTCTTAACTCATAAAAATGTCATAATAATTTATCATTATAACTTGACATTATTCTCAATAAATTATAAATCACTCTACCACGATCCCTACAATTCTAAAATAACTCTAAGGTGCTCAAAATTTCTCTATCGACAACTCTTGTATGTAAAATAATATTTATGAAAATAATTGGTTAATGGTCTGACTCAAGTAATAGTAAAACAACTCTAAAGGGTCAAATACCTTTACCTTTAATTCTACGGCTTATTAGGTTTAATTTTAAACAACTCGAAAACAATGCTGACAACTCTAGACATGTCAGAATCACCCAAAACCATTAAAGTATGACTCTTAATAACTCAAAACAACTCTGATAATTTTATTGACAATTCTAACAACTCTATTGACAACTTTAATAACTCTAATAGAATCGAAATAATTTAAATTAATCAATTAACCAAATAATCGTCTCTTACTCAAAACTCTTAATTTATCATATTAATAACACTAAAACTATTATAATTATAAAAGCTAATAGTTAAATAGCTAATATTATTCTCATAAACAAAACTTTATGTTATCAATATATTAAAATTGTAAATTAACAATTCTAAGGTTAGACTTTATCAAACATTAACCAATCAAATAAACTAATGCTACAATGTATGAAACATTAACTTAGATTTTCGACACTCTAATATCTTAGCGTGATACCCTCAATTATCTACCCAATTGTGATGTCTACCAAAACAATTAAATTAATGAAAATTTACGATACCGTGCATATAAATATATTTGATAAAGTTTCAGTACATATGTGGATAAACATGGTTATACACTACACATATATAAATATTACAACGAAATAATATATACATATTCAACCTATGATCGCGACTTTATCGTCTATAAATCAGCAGACTGCAAGTGCACAGTCCTATCGCGTAGTTTTAAAAGATATCGAACCCACAGAGACTATAAATCGATCTATTGTTATCCTAAGTTACGGTATACAGCTAAGGCGAATAATTCTTTAAGATTTTTGGTTAAGGAAAAATATAATAAATAAATAGATATCGGTATGTAATTCGTCTAACCTAAGGGGATCTAAATTTCCACTGACGTGTTACTCGAGTTGAATAAAAATCCTATTTCAGCAAACAATATTCATCTAAAATCCTATCTCAAATCGCTCTGTTGAATCGGATCATGCAATTAAATCTAACGTATGCTCTCGCTATCCGAATTTAAAAACACTTTTGAAAATAAATAAAGTTTAATCTCTTTTAAAAGCATGATCTTTAAAATTAATACCTAGTATCCACTATACGGTTCTAAACCTCAAGCCGCTCTGTTGGTTTCTAACCTTAGTCCGGTTATGAACCTCAAACTTTCGCTCTGTTGGTTTCTAAACCTTTTAATAAATTAAAATAGATATCTAAGTCGAAAGAATATTTTTACAACGTAACATTATGCCGTTTATTTTGGATTCCTTTGGATCGATTAATTTACATACCAATATCAAAACAATTTAGCAGACATATTAATTAATTCGACATGCATAAATAATATGGTTTAATATATTTAAACATTTCCGAAATCAAATAAATAATATCAGGCAACAATAAATTAAATAAAATAAAATAATTAAATTAAACCTGAAATTATGAATATTGGAAATAATCTTGTTCTTCGAAATAAACGAGTATCCACCACAGGTCGGTTGGATCTGCTCGGAGACTTCTTGAATTCGAAAGAAGAAAATAAACAAGAAATAAAAAGCACTAGATCTAACGTAAGGTTAGATCAGTGAAAACTGGAATAAAATCTAAACGAAGAAACTGAAAACGAAAATAAATTAAAAGTACAAACTGAAATAAAATTGCAAAATATGAAATAACGGTTGTTCGGTAAAAATGCCGACCCTCATTCTGAGACTTGAACTTGTATTTATAGATCCCTTTGTAACTGCTCATTCCTTCCACTTCGTATGCAAACAAACGTGGAGAAAATATAGCCTGGAGAGTCGGAGGCGGACGCCTCCACGTGGTCCTTAATTTGAGACGCGCGTCTCACATTTGCATGGGAAAGTGGTGGACCCCCCTCTGCTAAGGAGGCGGGCGCCTCCAAGTGAAGTGGGAGGCTGAGACGACCGTCTCACCCCGTGACGTGGCAGCTGGCGTGCTGGGCTTGGTCTGGTGGGCCACGCATGTTGTGGGCTTAGTCCCTTGGCTTGCTATAATTGTTTTCTCACTCATAACCCATCATATTTGCTATATCACCCCCTTTGCTTCATTTCTTTTGCTTTTTAATCCGATTTTTCCTCGATTTTACTTCTTTGCTCGATTTATCTTTATTTAATACAAATACCTGAAACAAAAGAAATACCAACATAATACAGAAATAAAGTAATATAATTAAATAAAAATAGTAACATTGTCTATGAAAATTACGTCAAATATGTTATATAAATTCGTGTTATCAACCTACAAAATCAATTTAGCAACTTAAAACTCAAGACAAATTTCATCATATTCAAGAATAATTTCAACACACTGACATCAAATAATTTCTCACCAAATAGAACAATCATAAATACATAGCAAAATTCTCCATTATCCTAATTTCCATATACTACTCATCATACAACTCATTAGAAAGTCAAAACCCCACCCTTACCTTAGATTTGACGGTGGTTATAACTCCGATCGAATTCCTATTTTCCGGTTCCGATAGTGCACTTCCGGTATTCTCTCCTAGCCCTTATGCCTCCACTTTCTCTTTGTTTTTCCTTTTCTCCCGTAAACTCTATTTTCTCTTATTTCCTTCCTTTAAATACTCCTTAATATTATACTCTATTATTAATTAATTAATTATTCTACTCCTTTAATAATTCAAATATTATTCTATCATATATTCTATCATTTATTCTATCATTTATTCTATCATTTATTTTATTGACCAATTAAAATTAAATAATATTTCTCATTTTATTTCTCACATTATAATAAAACTCACTAAATATTTTAGTCAATTAATTTCTACTCATAATATTAATTCTCCGACTAAACTGGTTATTCACTTAATCCTATTTTCTTTCTCCCACATACAACCTTTTCCCAAAAATCTTCACTAATCCCTTATAATTCTCCTTTTATATCTCTTATAATTAAATCCAACTTATAATAATAATAATAATAATAATAATAATAATTCTATTATTTCTATTTGGCTTAATTTTCACACCTCATTTCTACTACTTCTAACACCAATTAAATAACTCTATTAATCCACAATTATTTCTAATATTATTTCTAATAATATTCTATAATAAAATTAATTCATCACTAATTAATCCCAACTTCCTATAATTCATTTAATCACCCTAAATCAACTTATCAATTTATTAATGCTCCTTATAATTTTACTGATAAATCCAACTTCGACTAAATTCCAATAAATAATTCCTTATATAATTTAATTAAATAATTTTCGGGTATTCTAGAAGATTGTAATCATTTTGTTGAAAGAATTGTAATCCTTTGACTGAGCTATAACTGTAAACATTGTGCTGGTACTTTTCTTCATATATGAATGAATGATTGGGGCACCTGTAATGATCCCTTTGGCCCCTTTGTGGCTAAAAAGGGGGAGAAGAACTATTGTGGGATACTGTATTGGGAAATTGGGAAACTGTATGAAATCTTTATGTGGGCAATTGTGGGAAATTGTGGGATTTCTGTATGGGTAGAATTTATCTTATCTCTAGGGTCTAGTTTCTTTAAGCTTAGGATAGCTTAGAACTAGTTTGTCTTCTGCTGCATAGGTACTCTGATAACTTAAGTAGTTTTAGCCAAAAATGTGCCAAAGGGGTAGTTTGTTAGTGTTTTAAGTTGGCATTAATTTTGGTAAAACTAGGCTATGGCAATGTCTTGATAAATGTCATGACATTCAGAGATTGAAGATAAATCCTACTTGATAAGGATGTTAAAGGACAACTCAGAACTGGAAGCTAAAAGCTGTGCTGGAAATTCTGCAGAAAATATCCTGATGTCATAACAGATGTTATGACATTCAGTGTGACATTCAGTTCTGCAGAATCTGTTTTTCCTGAGACTTTTCAGGAAGTTTGTTGAGCTGCTATATTATGTTTTTCTGTTACTAGAATGCATGCTCACGTGGCTGCTAGGTTAATCTTAGTTAAACCTAAATTGGTTGTTGAAAAGACCATGTTTTTAGGATTAAATTAAGTGAACCCTAGCTATCTTTATGGAAGCCCAAAACTGAAGTTTCAGGACTACTTCTATAAAAGGAATTCAACCCTTACACTGCTGCCGCGACTTTTGGTACTATTAGGAGATTTAGCAGTTGTATTTTGTGTAATTCTAGTTTCTCTTGTGAGCCAAGCAATTATCAATTGATAAGTGCCTTGGACTAGGATTTGTCTGTAAGGGTAGTTTATCACTCAAAGCTTTGAAGCACGAGTGTTTGTCTCTTGATTGAAGCTTTGAAGCAAGATCAAGATAGTTTATTGAAGTGTGTCTTCACAATTCAATTATTCAATAGGTTGATATCACTGTTGTGATTGAGGGGGAGTGAGTAGGAACTCAGATCTAAGTAGGACTTAGATTGAAGTTGCATTGGGTAGGTTTTAAGTGAAGGAGATAAACTTGGTTGGTTTATTCCTAAATTAATTCTACTAATAGTGAATTTCCTCCCTGGCTTGGTAGCCCCCAGATGTAGGTGTAGTTAGACACTGAACTGGGTAAGCAATTTATTGTGTTCTTTACTGCTATTTGAATTTATTTTGTGTATTGTTAACAGAGTGTCAGATACTGTGTCATAACATTCTCTGTGACATCAAGTATCTGCTGCCAGGAATTTCAATTCACACTAAAGATGCTCTTAGCTTGTTGATCTAAATGGGTGATCATAATTGGAGATGACCGGAATGAACGGAGATCCTTCGAGCAATTTTGATGTTGAGGAGGGGGTGGTGTACCTGCAAGGCACTCCGATGCTAAAGTAAGCAAGTGATCAAGATGAGAACAACAGAATATTAGGGTTGTTAGAGTAAGAATGTGATACCTTACCCTTAAAGATGTGAGGGTTTATACAGGGATCTTAGGAGTGCTCTCATTGGTTTCTATATTTAAGCCTAGATATGTGGACCCATGAATATAGCTATTCGAACTAACCTGGTCAAACACAGCGAGAGTGCCCAGAACTAGCCGTTATGTCGACCAGATGGGGACATAACAGGCATAGCCCTCGATGAGGAGAGTTGGTCTGATCTGCTCGACACCCGTCGAGCAGACGGATTATGGCCATGTGCAGAGCGGGAAGATGATGCCCTTTGGAGGTCTTTCGGTCTGTTCGAATCACTAATAGGCTCAAAGAGATAGCTTTCCCGACAACCATTCGGGAAGTCCAGAACAGTAGCCCCATAAGTCGTTGCTTCTAGGCACAGAAGTGATGACTTAAAGACAACCTGATTATAAAGGGGGAAAGTGCATTTGATGGCGTTTGTCATCGACTCTAGAGACGTTTTGTGATTTTTACGAGGACGTGCTCGTACATTATTTATTCGTTTGTATGCTCATAGTTTTGAACTACCTTACAAGTTCATTTTTGCTAAGTGTTCGGGGGGTTTGTTCGTATATGTCTTCACTAGTGTGGGGTGACTAGTCGAAGGGTTCCAGTTTGTTTACTGGGCTTGATCTGGAACTCAAGTCTTGATTAAAGACCTGAGATCGGTGATGTGAACGTCCCATCGCAAGCTGAGTGTTCTGTCGGGTGAGGTATTTAGACAACGAAGCTCGTTTGAGTCCTCTGTGTCGAGGCGAGGATCTGACTCAATATATATGTGGAGCGAGGATCCCTTAATGTCGTGTTTGTGGCGCATCACTGGTACTGGGGTGTGTGCTTGGTGTCGAGCTCTTGATGCTCGGATGGTATTTCGAGGCATGTCGACTGTTCGTGCCTTAACTATAGTGTTGTTTAAGTTTTTCGATGTTTTATGATTGAGCAAGTTCTTCCCCATGTAGGTTTTTGAGATAGTGTGCCCTGTTCCGTTTTTATTCGGATGCGAGGAACGTGTGCCTGCTAGGCTGGTGTGTTCGCGGGAAATATATGTCAATCCGACAGTTGTGTTTGCGGAGAACATATGTCAATTTGACAGTTGTGTTCGTGGGGAACATATGTTTTCCTGACAGTTGTGTTAGTGGGGAACATATGTCTGCCAGGCAGGGCAGTTGTGTCCGCGGGGAACATATGTCTTCCTAACAGTTGTGTTCGCGGGGAACATATGTCTTCCAAGCAGTTGTGTCTGCATGAGACGATTTATTTATGCCCGCCCGTCGGGGAAGCTGGCGAGGTCATTTATGTTGCAATGTCGAGCATAATTGGATGCCTCCTTCTCCTCGTATTGGATGTATGCTTGGGCCTTGAGGAGGAGGGCATCCAATGTTGTCGGTGTTTCAATGCCAACTGCTTTGGCAAAATCGTTGCGGGAGCGTAATCCTCGTTCGAGCAATTACTTCTTCATCTCGCCGGTCGTGGAGACGTGGACGGCCTCTTTGTTAAACCTCATGATGTATGTTTGAAGAGATTCATCTTCTCCTTGTATGATTACTTCTAGCGAGGCCTCTGTCTTTGGGTGACAGCGAGAGGAAGTGAAGTGCCTTGAGAACATCTTTCCCAACTTCTTCCATGAGGTGATGGACTCGTTGGGGAGGCTTTTGTACCAATACATTTCCCTTTTCCTCAGAGTTGTTGGGAACAATATACACTTGATGGCACCCTAACGGCTCAGTAGTCGAGCAGGGCATCAATATTTTCGATGTGCTCGCCGGGATCAGTTGTGCCATCATATTGTCTGAGCTCCGGGGGTTTCTCCAACCCGGAAGGGATGAGAATATCCATGATTTCCCTACAAAGAGGACCACGATGCTCGTGTTCATCGCTTCAACTTGGAGTGAGAGGCAGAATAGTTGTTCTTGATGCGCTGGGGTGGATAAAAGTCTCGATGTTTCCAGGTTTTTGGAGACGACGATCATTCGTGGGGGAGATGTGGCTCGCTCTTTGTCTTCTTGTACGAAGGAAGTCTCTGATTTTTCCAAGGAAGGGTGTGTCCCTTCTTTTTCAGGAAAGAACGATC
Source organism: Vicia sativa (assembly GCA_021764765.1). Taxonomy (NCBI): domain Eukaryota; kingdom Viridiplantae; phylum Streptophyta; class Magnoliopsida; order Fabales; family Fabaceae; genus Vicia; species Vicia sativa. Next base: position 248,013,355 of record CM038794.1, on the reverse strand, counting down.
GGGATGATCTTCGCTCCGAGCAGGTCTTCTTGGCGAGGGACTGCGGGATATGGCCGTCTTAGGTCTCTGAGGTGGAGACGAGGGAGGATTCTTTTCTAGAGCCTCGATACGTTTACCTTGCTGGAGGAGGAGGCAATTAATGTGATTAAGGGCAGACAAGATTGCAACTAATGTTGGATCGTTGTTGGTCGGTAGTGGTGCCGAGGGCTGAGGGAAGACGAGGTCGTCGACCAGGTTCCTGGATTTTTGATTATCCAAGGGAGAATCTTGGTCGCCAGCTTCGTCGGAATCAGGGGAGGAGGTCATGTCATCCATGTTATGCATGAAATCCTCGAGATAAGGAAATACGTCGTTCTTGTCTGCCTTGCAGACAGACGAGAGGATGGTATTGCCCAAAACGAATAGGTCGCTGCTTTCAGCCATCTTCTTGGAGGTGTTGAGGTATCTTTGGTCTTCTAGATTCTTAATGAGGAATGAAGTCGGGGAAGATAGTTTCCCACAGACGGCGCCACTGATGTGAACAGGTGATTGGAATTAGAGATGGCCGGAGCGAACAGAGGTCCTTCGAGCAATGTTGATGTTGAGGAGGGGTGGTGTACCTGCAAGGCACTCCGATGCTAAATTAAACAAGTGATCAAGATGAGAACAAAATAATATTAGGGTTGTTATAGTAAGAATGTGATACCTTGCTCTCAAAGATGTGAGGGTTTATATAGGGATCTTAGGAGCGCTCTCATTGGTTGCTATATTAAGCCTAGATATGTGAGCCCATTGATATATCTATTCGAACAGATCTGGTCAAACCGAGCGAGAGTGCTCGGAACTAGCCGTTATATCGACCAAATAGGGACATAACTGGCATAGCCCTCGATGGGGAGAGTTGGTCTGATATGCTCGACACCCGTCGAGCAGACGGGTTCTGGCCATGTGCAGAGCGGGTAAATGATTCCCTTTGGAGGCCTTTCAGTCTGTTCAACTCGCTACTAGGCTCGAAGAGATGGCTTGCCCGACAGCCATTCGGGAAGTCCATAACACTTATATTATAGTTCAACATTGATATAATTTATATTGTGTATATACTATAGTTATTATTACATAGCTTTAGTTAGAATACTATAAATATTAGTGTACAGATCACTTAAAGTAACTACTTATTTTTACTCAATGGTTAATGCAACATTAATTCTTTAACCACTATTAGATTATGTATAATGGTTTTATTATTCAACACCCTATTTTTTTTATCCTCCACATCATCTTCTTTTTCTTCCACCTAATAATTTTGTAAGTCCCTTAAGATTGAGGGTTGACTTAATTTTTGTAAAACAAATAAAAGCAGCGACAATGTAATGCACAATAGGACATAACATAACAGGTACAACAGAATTCCTATTGGAAAGTCAAGACATGTTGTGTTGAACTCGTTTAACATCTGGAACAACATGTCGAAGGAGATTCCGTGACATCGGAAATCTATCACCACGCCTACTGAACTATTAAATTAGTTAAAATTATGTTTTAAGTTATGTAGAATATTTAGGGAATAGTATGCATCCTATGAGGCGTGTTCTTGAAGGCATATGTGAAGGTCCAGAACATTCAATCAGAAGCTAAAGAGAAAAATAAGGAAACTTAAGATTGAAGGCCTTGATTGTAGAAGAAGTTGTCGGCAGTTTGTTACAGCTGCTATGTTGTTATGTGAAGGCCCAAGTCCACTTTGGGTACAGGTTATAAATAAGGAGTTTGTAACCTAGTTTAGGGAGCTAGACAAGTTTAGTAAGTATGTAATCATTAGGGTTAGCCGTGTGAACCACCCGGTCTGTGGGATGGTCACTGAATGTTTACCTCAAAGCCCGTAGGGAAGAGGAAAGTTGTCCTCACTCAGAAGATGTGAAGCAATGAGTTGAGTTATTTGTTCTTGGAGGAAGCCATGAAGCAACTCCAAGTTGTTTCCTAAGTTAGAAGCATATTGCTTTAAGTCTTAGATGGTTTGTGGCAGAAATTAATCTTCAGATCATGTGTCTTTGAAGAGCGTCTTCAAGTTTGTTTTGTTGTTATAATCACCGTGTGTGATTAAGGGGGAGTGAGAGGGGTTCTCATATCTAAGGGGTTCTTAGGTAGAAATTGAATTGGGTAGTGATTAAGTGAGGGGTGTAAACGGGGAGTTTAGCCCTGAATTAATACTGCTGATAGTGAATTTTATTCATGGCTTTGAAGCCTTCAGATGTAGGTGTGTAGCACCAAACTGGGTGAACAATTATTTGTGTTCTTTATGTTTTTCCTACACTATTAATTCTACCTTATCTGTTTGCTTAATGTCAGATCAGATGTCTCGACATCCTTTTAGGACATCTGAGTCTGCTGTACCAGAATTTCAATTGGTATCAGAGCAGGCATCCTGTCTGTTTCTGGATGAGATCCTAGGGAGGATACTTTCTGGTTATGTACAAGGTAGAAGGTTTGTACTGAAAAATTGTTTGAACAAGGCTGGTTCATATTGTGTGCATATGGTCCCTTGAAGTGGAGGATGGGCTTATTTATGGAAGACTAATGTGTATTGAAGACAAACCTGACCATAACTCTTGTACCTTCTTGATAAAAGAAGATGATAAAACTAAAATAGAAGAAGTTTAAAATCAAAGGCTTCATGCGGGAGTGAAGACCTTGGATTAATATAAAGATCATTGTTCAACTTATATTTAGCAAAAGAGCAAAATTGTCAAAACCTTCATGCGGGAGTGAAGATGTTGATAAGGTAACTCTTAAGCTTATATGTGTTTAAGCACCCTTCTGGTTATGATATTGGTTGTGTCTAATCTATAGCTTGGTGAGAAGCTACTGTACATAGGGTTGATTTATTTTCAATCCTAAGTTACCATGCTTATGCTTTGATTGTGCTATAAGCATTGTTTATGAATTATGTTGAGGTGTTGGTGTATTCCGATGCATGGATTTTGATATAAACCTTAAAATATGAGAAGGATCCTAGGGTTGTTTTCCTCAACAGAATAAATGTTAAATGTTTACAACTTTATTAAAAGTGTCAAAGATGCTTGGGTATATCATCAAGTCCACTCATAAAGACATTAATTAATAAATTCGATGAGAATCAATTGATCAATGATCCTCACATACACATACATATTGTTTGGATACCTTGAAGACTATCGAGGATGGTGTGCTCCAAGAAGATGGAAATTATGTTCTATGGGATGTTAGAACATTTCCTCAGCAGGTATGCAACTACCAATTGAAGAACATATGATTTGCATGTTGAACAAGATGTTATGAACACTCTCGCTTGGAACCTACTCTTGATCTGGAAGAGGAGACCTATGGTTTGTGCATGATCAACAAATTATATTTCCCATGTATCAGCTTATTTTTTACCAAGGCTTATGGGAGTATAGAGGTTGAGCTCAATGCTCTTAAGAAGAACTCATAAAGGTATCTTCTCTAGACCCTTTATGTTTATGAGATGAGTTTGTATATGGAAGACCCTTCTGATAAGAGGAACCGAAATTATGGAAAATTGTTTGTGACTATAGAACAGATCCTGTTTGAAGTATTGTGATCCAACTATAATGTTTGTTTGATGCTCCTCAGTTCTGTTATGATATATTGGTTTGGAAGAGTATTGTTTTGAAGAATCAAGGGAAACAAACTTTATTGAAAAGTTTGTATATTTTAGTGTCATGCCTAGTTAAGTATGTTCCATAAACCTAATAGAGAGAATCTCCTCTGTAGGTACAGACAATGACATCCATCATCTCAAAGTCAGACAGGAGGTCTGAAGAAAATCTTATTGAGATGTGGCTCGTGTTATCCCCTGCATATGTTGGTAGCCTGATCTTGAAGATTGATCAGTTGTCGTTGGTATATTTTCTTGTGTTACCCCCCACAAGAGTTGAGTATAAGTTACTATGGATGTTACCCTCAGAACTATAGTAAGAATGGATGATGTTGTATCAGATGCTGGAACATCATCTCATCTTCTTCAGCCATGAAAGTGTGTGTTTTTGGAAGTGAGTTTAAGGTTCAACCACTGACCTAACCTGGAATGTTTTGGCTTCCATGATTGGATTTCTTGTCCAAGATTTAACAAGTATCACAGGTGTGAAGAACAAAGTTATCAGTTTTAACTAGTGTGAGGAGGTAATCCTATCTGACTAACTGATAAGTACTTTGACAGAAGACTAAGTATTTATTAGAGTTTCACATGAGTATTGATTACAAATACTTTGACGGGAGCTAAGTGTTTGTCTGAAGTGTGTATGCAATTCTGACTTCTGAACAACCTACTACAGAATATAGTGAGAGTTTATTTCTGTTGTATGGTTACTCTGAAGATGAGATCTTATGAGATCCTTTTGTGAGAATAAGGAGTTTTGTTAAAGGGCATGGATGGAAACAAGTACCTTGAATGGAGACTCCAGAACTAAAGCCGATAGGTTATGTAGTAAAGTTTATGATGTCCCAAATGATATTGTAACATCATTGTTGATGATAGTCTATGGAAGATACTTGGGACTATGGATCTTGATATTCTATCACCTCATTCAGAAGTGGCAGTTCTATCTTTGGTTTAGAATAAGAAGATTCTGAGTTTGTTTAGAGTAGTATGCTCATGCAATGTATAATTACAATTCTGGTTTGGTGACTTTACTAATATCAGCAACTACTAGTAAATGTAATGTGCAAAAGGAGGAATTAATCGGCACGAATGTGAAGGGGTTTTGAGATCAACAAAGATAGTGTACTTCTGCTTCTAATCATATGGAAAGTCTTTTAAAGACTAATCTTTTCAAGCCAGTAGAATAATGTCGAACAAGAAGTCATGACATATCTCAAAACATGTTTTATCCTTAAAGACCAGTAGGGATAGTTCTTAAACTTTTCATTTAAGATGTGTATTGATGGTGTGTATCACGTGTTCTGACTTGGTGCATGATTTGGAAACTGTCATTTCCAAAATAAACTGGGTGTGTTAAAGGCATTCATTGCTTTCAGCTGGTGCACAAATTCACCTGATGTGTTTTTTGTTGAAGTGGTGTTTCTTGACCAAGACAATTTTTATAGTCTAGGTACGTTACTTTAGTTGCTCAAGTATTTAGAGTGTCTTTTTGTTCCTTTTCTTTCCTTCACTTTTGTGTGTGTCCTTGTTTGTTGTGTTATCATGTCCTTTGTTCGGATATGATTAAGTTTAGAGTCTGTGAAGGTTATGTTTGTCAATTTATGGAAAACATGAGGGAAAAGGGTAGTGTTCAGACGTTGTTAAGTCTGAGGTCAATCTTTGCAGTTGTTTTAGCAAAGATGTTGAATAGGATGTCCTATTCTAAGTCTGTTTGTCCTTGCAGTTTTTGCAAGTTCCTTTTGTTTTGTGTCTTGTTTTAAGTTATGAACATAAATTGTGTCTTGTGTTCTGAGTTATCTAATATAGAGGTATGGTTCTCTATGTGTGTAAATGGATAGTTCAAGTATTTGTTTATGTTAATATGTTTCCTCTTGTGCTTTAAAAGAGGATGTTGTGTCTATCTGTGTCATAGCATAGTTCTCAGTTTGAGGGAGGTATTTAGTATCTTCTTCCTCATGTGCATCATGGCCTCAATTTTATACTTCTTTGTGAAGATGGTGTTTGTGGTGTTATGTTTCATGTGCTATAGTGTGATCTTCTTCAACAAGCCTTTGTCATATTATGGCTAAAAAGGGAGAGAAGTGGTTATGTGGATATGTCATGTTATCTCTAAAGAGCAACTTTTAAGGGGGAGAAAAATATGTTAGAGAAATATATTATTGTTGGTGACTCATTTAAAAGAGAGATAGCGAACATGTGTGGAGAGGACACTAGATGTTACTGTTGGAGAATTTTTTTTTGTTTTGCTGTAATTTTTAGGTTGTAATTTTTATTTATTTTTTTTATCCAAAATTTGCCAAAGGGGGAGATTGTAAGTTCCTTAAGTTTGTGGATTGGCTTAAATTTTATAAAATAAATAAAAGAAGCAACAATGTAATGCACAATAGGACATAACATAATAGGTACAACAAAAGTCCTATTGGAAAGTCAAGACATGTTGTGTTGAACTCATTCAACATCTGGAATAACATGTCGAAGGAGATGTCGTGACATTAGACATCTAACATAACACCTACTGAACTATTAAATTAGTTACAATTCTATTTTAAGTTATACAAAATATTCAGGGAATATTATGCATCCTATGTGGCGTGTTCTTGAAGGCATATGTGAAGGTCCAGAAGATTTAATCAGAAGCTAAAGTGAAAAATAAGGAAACTTAAGATTGAAGACCTTGATTGTAGCAGAAGTTATCTGCAGTTTATTTTTTGCAGTTTGTTACAACTGCTATGCTGTTATGTGAATGCCCAATGTCAGTTTGGGTACATGTTATAAATAAGGAGTTTGTAATCTAGTTTAGGGATCTAGCCAAGTTTAGTAAGTATGTAATGATTAAGGTTAGTCGTGTGAACTACCCGGTCTTTGGGATGGTCATTGAATGTTTTCCTCAAAGCCCGTAGGCAAGAGGAAATTTGTCTTCACTTAGAAGTTGTAAAGCAATGAGTTGAGTTATTGTTCTTGGAGGAAGCTTTGAAGAAACTCCAAGGTGTGTTCTAAGTTAGAAGCATATTTCTTTAAGTCTTAGATGGTTTGTGATAGAAGTGGATCTTCTGATCATGTGTCTTTGAAGAGTGTCTTCAGTTGTTATAATCACCGCGTGCGATTGAGGGGGAATGAGAGGGGTTTTCATTTCTAACAGGTTTTTAGGTAGAAATTGCATTGGGTAGTGATTAAGTGAGGGGTATAAACGAGGAGTTTAGCTCTGAATTAATAATGCTAATAGTGGATTTCATCCTTGGATTGGAAGCCTCCAGATGTAGGTGTGTAGCACTGAACTGAGTAAACAATCTTTGTGTTCTTTATGTTTTTCCTGCACTGTTAATTCTACCTTGTCTGTTTGCTTAATGTTAGATAAGATGTCTTAACATCCTTATAGAACATATGAGTCTGTTGCACTAGAATTTTAAATTCAACATTCATTTAATTTTTATTCATTACAATAATTTTGTTTAATAATATTTAACACCTCTACCCCACCACAATTCACAACATACTAAAAATTTAAATAATCACAAGAATCAATAAGATTTTACAAAGTAGTGTATGTGGCCCCCACTCCCTCTCATTCAACATGTTGAATCTTTTAAACACCAATTAATCCACGTTATTTTCAACACCTCATTCAACACTCCATTACAAGCATTCAATTATTGAATAATTTATTCAACACCTCCATTGTACATAGTCTAACAAACTTTGCACCTCCTTCTTCCTCTTTCCTTGGCATCGTTTTTCTTGGCATCGTTATGTTCTCCATTGAGTTCATGGTTGAGTGCTTCAACCTACACGTTGAATCCAATGTATGAGAAGATGAGATCTAATACTTTTCAATGCACTCTAAATCATAAATCTCATATCCCTTGAAGATGAACAAGTAGGATGTCGCAGGTTCGAACCCTCGACTATGTATCTGGTGTCTCTGCACAAATAACAACTGGTTTGAACATCACATATGTTAAATATTTGAAAAATGTAATATTGCAATATGTTAGTAATTTATCATTTATGAATTCAGCTGAACTTTATGCCCAATATATACAGTGATATTGGAAATTTATAATGGTTTTGCAAAGTTGTTTTGCTGCATTTCTATTTTGAGCGTCCAAGCTTGAGTAGAGTATCATTTCAAACATTATTCTAATATGAACTGCAGATTTATGGAAACTGATTAGAGTTTATCATTTGTTGCAGTGACTGAAGTTCATGGACGCATATTTGGAACTTAGACACCGTTGACCTGCACCTTCTGCTACATATGTGCATTCAACCTTGATAATAAGCCTATTTACCTTGCTACTTTATTGTCATTTGTCTGAGCGTTTGGCCATTTCTTGACCGAATACCTAATTTATCAAACAATGACAATTTCGAATCTCACTACTGTTGACATATTTAAAGGTATGATAAATATTTTTATTGTGTCCCGCTCCCGCCAATTTGACTTATATTATATTGTTTGCCTTAATTTTAAAATCAAATCATTGACTTTTACTTTCCGCCAATGATTTAATATTTTGGGATATTTGTTTTATCTTGTGTATATGGGCCAAGTTTATTTGTAGGCCAAGCCTTTTGGATGTCTATTCAGAAAGAAAACGGATAATTTGTTCTAAAATAGATTCTAATTTGATGTTGGGATTGAGGACTTTTACTTTCAAGCATGATTTTAAAATCAATTTTATTGTTCATCTCACTTTCGATCATGTCCATAAACATGAATCATTTTAATATCTAACCTAATCTCATGTCAATAATAGGAACATCAAATAATGAATGCTATTGCAATGGAATGCACACCTGAAAGTGCGTTTGAAGTCTTCTAATAGAATGCATTGGCTAGCAAAAGTATCATGGGATGAAAATGCGGTGTGATTGGTACTATCTTAGACTCTTTGCATGTTTGGATTCGTGGTGAGTTGGACACAATAGCAGCAAACTACTATGATATAGCAAAAACTAGAGTGTAACTTTTACAAAACGTTGGTGGCAAAACCGCGACACCAAGCACACAGTCTGTTAGGAAATCAAAGAGACGGGTCTCTAATATCTCATTGTTGTCCTTTTACTCCACTTTAAGAGTAGTTTCAATTTTGTAACAGTTATTTTATTTTTCTTTAAAAGACAAAGTTAGATCAATTATTTCTGAACTGTAATTACTAATATTTTTGAATCAATCTTGAAGTCAAAATAACACATTCTGCTAGTGCTATGTACACTGACAATCTCGAACCACGGTACAGGGTGGCCTTACCACAACCTCTCATAACCTGCTAATAATAACCATTTTTGTTGTTATATATTTGAGAGTATTTGAATTCGAATATGAAGGAAGTTAACTGTCAAATACTCCAAAGAACACACTGGAACCAGCCTGGCTAGTAGTATGTTTGAAAGCATACTCCTTTGACAATAAAACTCATTTTTTAAATATATTTTTTATGAACTTTTGTTTTTTTTCAATGTAAATAATTTCTTAGTTGGCTGCATGTTCTCATTAGCCACTTTCCTTGCATGTATTTGTCGCTTCTCTGAAATAGACAGCTTATTCTTTTCGCTAGCAGACTTTTTATCATTGAAATTTTCTTCTATTATTGTGAACTCAAAATTGCCCATCTTTTGGAAAAACTTCTTTTTATGCAAATTGAAATTCCAACATCACTTCAACTGTCACTCATACTGTTGCGCCATTTATAGACAAACAATGGCTTCTAACAGCATTAATGTTGAATCAAATCAGGTGTTATGTAATGAATCAGAATTCATCCAACATCTTTAAGTAAATGAAATCAAGTACTTCATCTACTTACTTCTTTAGCTAACAATACATTAGAAAAGGATGAGTTATAGGCTACACAAATTTTCTCTTTTCTTTTTTGGAGCAAACGGAATTGGACTTATCTGCTACTTCTTCATTTACTTGATGAGTAGGGATAAAAGGACAATTGATTATTATTTCTCACAATTCATAATAGGGATAAAAGGACAATTGATTATTATTTCTCACAATTCATAATTTATATTTTGAAAAAGAATTTAAATCAAACTTGCTAAATAATAAATTTACTGTCATTGAAAAGTGATGGTGCGTTTAGAAAAGATCTCTTGTCAGAAGTCATTTTTTTCTTGAAATGATTACTCCTCCTCGAACAAGAGTTAAACTCTAACATTATTGGACTTGTGACTTCATACTAAAGAAAAGTGACTTATGTGGTTTAGAGAAAAAAATTAATTTTGAAAATATTTGTGCAATAAAATAAGAGTTTAAAAACTTTAAATAATTCACATAACAAAAATAAATTGTAGAAAACAAATAGTGGAAAAGTAAAAATTAAGGGAAAAGATGAACACAAAAATTATAGATTTTGAGTAAAAAAATAAAAGTAGCAACTCCTTTTCTTAAGAGTTGGTCTTGAGAGTTTCCAGTAAACTTGAGAGCTTTTAATAAGATGTACTCACAAACCCCTTTACAAAAGGAATGATGGTTGACCTCCAACCAAACAATACAAGACCTCGGTATATAGTAGTGCTAGTCTTCTCTCCACAAACAAGAATCTTGGAACTACTAGTCTTCAAGCTTCTTAAACCTTGCAATCTTTTATCACATGTTGGGCTTGCGAACCTTAAACCTTAGTTTTACACGGGATAATGATTAACCTGTGAGCTTTTAAATTAATACCAGACTAATCTCGAACCTTATTCAAACCTTTCTCACGAGCTAAGCTTACAACTAATCTTGGTTTTACCACATGCTGACCAAGAATCAATAAGATTTTAATACAGACTAATCTCGAACCTAAAGTAGGGTTTGATATTCTCAAATTAAAACTTTTACAGGTTTAGCTTCTAACCTAAACAAAAATTACCTAAATGGATATTATTCAACCAAAGTATAAATTAAACCATTGGTGAATTTTACAATTATACCCTTCTAAAATTACAGCTTATTCTCACTCACAAAGGATTTTTTCACAAACGATCTAAGGCTAAAATATTAGTGAGAGAAAGTAAAAAATAATTTTAGGGAGAGAGGGAGAAAGTGAGCTCTGTCAAAATACGATCTGGATGAAATAAATTGAGAGAAATGACCTCTATGTATAGGCTAGAGGTTGACTCATAAAGGAATTTCCAATAAATACATTTAAGATAATCTAATAGATTGACACTTGTTTATAATTGATTAGAATTTTGAAATATAATTGACTATTAGTTTAAAAAAGGAAGGAAAATATATCTAGCCGTTGCACATCATTAGAGTGCTATCCTAATCGCTTGAAATTCAATTTTGAACTGGTCTAATTGATTATACAAAATTGCTAATCAATTATATAAGTCAAAATTTTACCTATTGTTATTTTGACAATTCCTAATTCATCTGGCATAACTTCAAGATGTTTCTTTTAATATTTCTTTAGTAAAAATAATTTGAAAATATATTTTAGTAAGTATGCTTTAGTCATGTGCTTTTACGATAAATCTTTTTGCATTACAATTGTTTCACTCATTCCTAAATTATGAGGGTCCTAAGCACTTCAACATATTTCCAGATGCTTTATTTTTAGTAGGCACTTGCTTGAATAACTTGAGATGATGTTTTAGTTACATTCTATTTGATTGTCATCATCAAATCGTCAAGCCCATCAAAGCCTAATGATTAGGTTTGCATCTTTATTGTCTTAATAATTTATTCTTGACTTGTCATGAGACATTGGTGTTGTACCCCCAATTTCCCCCCTAAGATCCTTTAATATCTCATGTCATTGCATTGCACAAAGATCACAAATTAGTTCTCTCTCCCTCCATTATCTTTGGGTTTGCCCTTGGAAGATCACCAAGCACCTTGATTGTATATGATTTTATGTATAATGATTGATTCTTGACTAATCATAATGTGTATATCACTTTCTCTTTAGATGTTGTGATGTAGGTGGATGATGCAAAGGTTTCTTATTCAAGAAGTCTATAGGTTCATGTGTTTATTTTCATGCCTTCTCTCCCCAACTCTCAATGTTTTGAAGTGTTATTTCTCATTAAAGACTCCTCTTGTCATCTATTATGGTCTATCATCTTGAGTGTGTGCTTCATATGTGAAGAAGATCATCAAAGTTGAATAATTCTCCATGACATGGCCACCTATCTTAGAATTAGGGTTTTGAGCTTCTGACGACCATATCTTGGTGTTTATGTGAAGTTTGTGGATGATTCCAAAGCCATTGGACTCTTAAAAGGATTTCAAACATGTATATTATTTGGTCCAAGGATTTTAATTGATGAGAAGTTTATTTTGAAAATCATTGATTGCACGCTCTCTAAATTGATACTTCATCTATCTTGTATGACTTCAAAGGATCATAACTTGGTCATCCCATGTCTCCTTGAGCTCATTACTTTTTCATAATGAACCTAAGAATGTCTAATACAACTTAGTTCAATTGGTAGGAAAATAAAATGCTTGGAGATTTGCCAAAGAAGTCAAAAGATTACAAGTCATGGGTGGGTTTCTCAATTTTTGATCAATCAACTTCAAAAGATCATATCTTGATCATCATTTATCACCTTGAGGTCATTGTTTTTGCACAATAATTTTGAAGAGGTGACTTTTATCCCCATTTGTGTTTCAAAGCTTGAAGATGTTTAGAAACTTCTTGAAAAAGTCAAAAGATTATAGGTCATTTCACAATTTTCCATCAACTTCACAAAACCATAACTCTCAATTTTTGGAGTTTTTTATTGGTTATTTTTTCAAAATGCTCTTTGAGAGTTTTTTATTGGTTATTTTTTGCAACTTTGAATTCATACTTAGAGCACTTCCAATTTCGAATTGAATACTCTATAAGCTTCCTTGAAACTCCCTGAAGCTAACAGAACAAGAATCGTGCCTTGAAACTCCCTAAATTGTGCCATTCAAGTCACGTTTCAGAGATTTTAAAGTGAACTTCGTTGAGGTAGAATTCTTGACCAAATCGCTTTAAATGAATGCCCAACTAGTTTTCCTCATCTCTCTGATCCTTGTGGTCTTCATCGTTTTCATTTTTATTGAGAATTGAGCTTGCAATTTCAAACTAAAAAGCTCGTTATACTTCTTCTTTTTCTCAAATTTCTCTTGGCTCAGTTTAAATAAATTTTTCGCGATGGTGAGGTTAGGATCGTCTATAGAAGATGAATCCAATGATACAGGTTTGAGCTTCAAACAATTTCGTTTGAAGAATCTCATAAAATGCCAATTCGCAGGTGGCTAGAGGTTGAAGACGACCTACGTGTCGTTCTTCAACTAATGATCGTTGGCCAAATGTGTTAATCTGGTTGGTTTGATATTTCATTGTTGTAAATGCGCGCATTGACCATGGCCTACCGTGTTCTCACACATATGGGTCGTTCAGATTGCCAGCGTGTTTAAAATGAAATCAGATCCAACATCCCTCACTTTTCGTTTATATTGTATTTTATTTTTAAAAGTTGATCCGGTGTGAATTTCCATGAGGTCCATAACATGCATAGCGCGTCAGATCCATTAGATCTGCTTACTAACGCGTTTTGACATTGATCAAATGGCCCAGATTTTTTTGGTTTTTATTTTTTTTCTCTCATTTTTACATTTTAAATGTTTTATAAACTTCAAAAAATCATAGCAAATTCATTTTTGACTCAAGAATTACGAAAAAATTCACAAAAATATTTTCAAGTACTCCATTTCTAATTTTTATTTTCTCATAATTTTATTTTTAGATTTAATATTTTTTATGATTTTTCTCTTTTATTTGATGTATTTAAATGTTTTAAAATATTTGGAGTCAGAAATTTCGTCAACATCAATGGAACTTGGGTGTTGATAGGTCTCATGACCAAATCCACCAAGATAGTTGGTTGATTTTGACGAAGTTAGACCGAATAAATTCATCTGACGCATGAATGATTTTTGTGACATATCCCCTCCCTCTTCATCTTATCCCATTCTTTTTCTTTTTCTTTTGTCCCGAATCGGAAAATGATCAATTGGTGGCATAAACTTTATGTTTTGTAAAAGCCCCAAAAATGATGACTTGAGCTTTGATTTTAGTTGAACACTTGTGATACTTGTCGTGTGGTGGCAATGATTTTTAATCAAGCTTCTGGCAAGTTTTCACTAACTTTGCCCAATTGAAACTCTCAATCATCTTTGATCAAGTGGTGATTACTTCAAAATCGATGATATACTTGACAAGCTTCAAGATGGTCATCTTGCTAACCTTACTAACAATTGAATTTTCGATGATATACTTGACGAAAAGTAATTAAAACTTGTCGTGTGGTCGCTATGATTTTAATCAAGCTTCTGGAAAGTCTTCATGCGCAAGCTTCAAGATTGTCATCTTGTTAACCTTATTAACAATTAACTTTACTGTATGCCTTTATTTTTTCGCCATTATTTTCCGCTTTTATTTTTTATGTTCTTTACTTTATGCACTTTGCTTTTAGCATTTACATTTCATGTCATTTTTCTTTGCTCATTTGAGCATTTTATTTCCTTTTCATTTTGAATTTGCTCACTTGAACTTTATTTTTCTTTTTAAGATACCTAATAATTCAAACTAAACGTAAAAGACTTTTAATTGGACTTGGTTACTATCTCTATGCTCGAAGTTTGACCTTTGGACTTAGGATTAGGACCTCTACCTCGGCTCAGAGATTTCTGTGATCTTGGTCTTATTTTGTCTTATTTGTTTTATTATCGTGTATGCAGGTTATTCCGTTTATACTCGATTATGAGTGGATTTCCTCCAAATACAGTCATTACTCTGTCAGTTTTTCTTGATACATGAATTCATCTGAGGCATTGATTTATCTAAAGCTTGGTTTTTTCTGTCTAGTTATTTGTGGCTTGTGTGGTAATCTAAAGGATGAGAATATGGTATTGACTTCTTGATGTCAAGTATTGATTTTCTCACCCGGTTATATCCTTCTTTACCCTTACCTTTTACTTTATGTACATAGGTTTGTCTTTTCATCTCCTCCCATATTCTTTAATATTCAAAATCTTCCCTCTTTTTCAAAGGATTCTTTTTTTCAAAACTCAAACCGCTTTCATAAAAAAACTTGGACTTAGGTCCATGCATTTTCAAAAAAAAAATTCTTAATAAACTTCCAATCTATTTAATAATACTTTGACCATTTCTCATAAGACTAAAAAACACATAACCTCATTCAAAATTTTTGACCCTTTGTCGCTTTCCTCTTAAAAACCATTTTCTTAAAATCAACCAACACACAGTTTTAGTCTTTTTTACCCGAATTACATGTGTTTTGATTTCAATATTGCACATTGTTGGTATGTAGGTCCGGAACTCATTAGAAGATCCATCAAATAAAAAATTATAAAAAATACTTCTTTTCTCACCTCCACCATTCATTTTGTACATATATGCTTTTTAGCACACATATAAAAATTTTCAAAAAGGTTCCTACGGAGTACCGTAGATGCTTTAGGTGTCTAACATCTTCTCTTAGCATAACTAACCCCCGGATCCAGATGTCTGATTTTTTTTAGGATTTTATTCGCTCTTTTTCCCAGTCCTTTGGATAAAAAAGCGCGGTGGCGACTTCATTGTTATTTTTTCGAGTTGAGTCAATTCAATGGCTTATACTCATAGTTTTTGCCACTACAATTGGTTGTCATCATCAAAATTTGATGTCCTTGTTGAAAGCATATCACCTGGAAAACAAAATTATGCATTTGCGACTCTTAGTGCAACTGCAAATGTAGCTCAAGGCATGTTTCATACTAGCTCTGCTAAAAATGGGAACCCTAATGGTGGCTCTTGAGATTAATTTCATGGCAGAGTAAGATATACATGAAGTAGAGGACGGGAAAGGCAAGCTTACACCACATGAAATCAACCTACTTATCAATTGTGCAACAAATATGGTCACTTTGTGCTTGAATGCTGGCATAGATTTGCTGAGTATTTTGAGCCTGCTCCAACCAACTTTTGGACACAAGGGACTACAACGAATAACTCTAGTGTTGCTCAAATCCCCAAGGCTCAAGATGCTTCAACTCCTATAGCAATTACACTTTTATCAAACCAGGACATCTTGAAAATCCCTCAAGAGCTTGAAGCACATGCATGGTTTGCAAACTTAGGCGTTTCTGATCACATTAAGTTTAGTGGTTAAATTTATAACATGTTCAATCTTGTGCATGGCAAAATGAGGTTATAATTGGTAATGGAAAAAGTCTAGAAGTTAAGACAATTGGTAAAAGGAAATGTTGATGGCCAAGGGCTTTCATTAGCAACATGGTTTCAATTTTCATGAAACTTTATCTCATGTGTTTAAGCCAACAACAATTCGTGTGATCTTGACCTCAGTTATTACACATAAATGGGAGATACAACAAATTGATATAAATAATGCCCTTCTTAATGATGATCTTCAAGAAAAGGTGTATATGCAACAACGACCTGACTTCATTGACTCAAATCCAGCATTAGTTTGCAAAATAAAAAAAGCTATCTATGGTTTAAAACATACCCCACGTGCATGGTATGAGAAATAACATCAAGCATTGATTCATTTTAGGTTCACCTCAAGTAGATTTGATAATTATCTATTTGTATACAACCATTAGAATGTCACCTTATATGCTTTAGTGTATGTTAATGACATTCTTCTATCTAACTCATCCTCCAAATTGATTCAAGATCTCATTAACAAACTTCATTCTAAGTTTTCATTAAAGAAACTATGTACCCCTCAATACTTCTTAAGTTTTAAGGTTCATCATCAAGCTAATGTTTACATGCTTCTAACACAAACCAAATACATTAAGGATTTTCTCTCCAAGGTTAACATGTCAGAAGCAAAGAGTGTGCACATACCTATGGTCAACCATTGTAGGTTGAGAAAACATGGCACATACATCAATCCATATCCCCAACTATAACGATCCACAATTGGTGCCTTGTAGTTTGTTACATTCACAAGACCTGATATAGATTTTGTGTCAATAAAATGTGCCAATTCTAGGAAACTCTAATTGAATAACATTGGTGTTCACTCAAATGCATCCTATGTTACTTGAGTGGAGCATTAATTCATGGTTTTACGCTTGCCTCAGCCAACCCTTTGCAGAAGTTCTCACTTTGAGCCTACAATGGTTCTGATTGGGCAAGTGATCATGGATATTGATGATCACATATCGAATTCAGATTCATGTGTGTATATTGGTATCAATCTAGTATCATGGAGCTCAAACAAACAAGCTATAGTTGCAAGGTCAAACACAAAAGCAAAACATCAAGCATTGGCACATAAAACCTCAAAGTTGTTATGGTTGGAGTCTATTATCTCTGAGTTACATATTGATTACTTAGTTTCTATGATACTATGCGACAATCTCAGTGCGGTGACGCTATCACATAATCCAATATTGCATGCTAGGATGAAACACATAGAACTTGACATTTGGTTTGTTCGGGAGAAAGTTGTAGCAAATCACATGCAAATCCAATACATTCCTGCCCATGCTCAGATTGTCGGCATGTTAGAAAAAACCTCTTCAAACTTTAAGTCCATTAATTTCATAAACAAACTCAAGGTTGTTATGCTCAAGCTACCATGAGTTTGTGGGGGAATATTAGAGTGTAAATGGTTCATGCATGTTGATAAACTCATAGATATTAGTTAAAATGGTTAGAATGGTAGTTATAGTTGTTATTAAATGTGACTAACTTTAAGTTAATTATAGGGATGATAATGACCCAAACCAACTTGAAAATAGTTCAAAATTCGATTCAAAAATTAAATCGTTGAACTAGATTCATGAACCAAATGAGTTGAATATGAGCTAAAAACTAAGTTCGTTAACTAAATGAGTTAATTTGATTATATTTGGGATAGATTATATTGTCTTTAAGAGTAAGTTTAAAGATTTGTTCTAATTCTTAGTCTCATATTTTCTTTTAATCTAACGGTTTTGATTGATAATTTATAGTCTCAAGTGAGCAAATATTTCTACAAATAATTATACGAATAAAATTAACATCGTATAAATTTCAATCTTATAACTTTTATTTTATTTCTATATTTTTTATTTAAAACATATTCATTTAAAAAATTACTTTTAAGTTCGTGAAATAAGCAAGTTGAACCTAATAAGATAAATCTAACGAATTGAACCGAGATGTTCGTGAATTTCTAAAAGTCGAGTTTGAGATGGAAAAAAGTATGTGATGATCTCGAACTCGAATTCGCCCAATCTTAACGAGTCGAGTTTTAACTGAAAAAAAAGTTTGTGATAAACTTGAACTCGGCTAATTTTTAACGAGTCGAACTGAGACGAGTTCGACTCGAATCATTTCCAATAGTAGTTAATTATCTACAATATCACTTTAAATCCTATATTCCTTTTTTTTTCTCTTCATTCTTCTCTTGACTTATCTGTTCCTTAATTTTACACTTTCTTTTAATTATAAAATAAATAAGAGAGAGATATGATCTAAGTCAATATAATGTGGGTTGGGAATCTCTCCCATGAAATTTTAACTGGAGGGAGTCTAGTTAACATATTTGCCTCAAATTCTTATAATTAACTTTGATTGTTTGTGGGGGAAAATGAATGGATGGGATTCTATTGCAAGAAAGTGTCATTGTATATGTTCCATACAATATAGTGTTTATGCTATTTTGTTTACTTAACATTACTGATAGCTTTGTCTTACTTCGAGATTTTCATATGTAACTTTTATATTTTGATATATATTTTTTAAATTTTCTTTCTTTTTTAAAAGTTCAAATTCAAAGAGTGCACAATCTAGCTTTTAAGGGCAAAAAAATTGCTCCAAATCAACATGTCTGACAATTTTTTTTTGAGATATATTAAATTTTATCTTTCTATCTATATAGATCCGTCGTCAGGAACGAAGTTACATTCTGTAAACCTATGCTCCTACTAACATTCTAGATATATTTATTATATATATATATATATATATATATATATATATATATATATATATATATATATATATATATATATATATATATATATATATATATATATATATATATATATATATATATATATATATATATATATATATATATATATATATATTATTTATTTATGTCTCTGTATATTAAATAAACAATGTCACTTTAATAATAAGAGTACATTCTATAGAATATAATTGATTTAATATGTAATTGTTGATTTGAAATAGGTGCTAATATAGCAATCACTAATATACAATTGGGTTCAATAATAGCTTACTAATATTGGGTGCCATGAAATTGATATCAGACTTTGTATTTATTATTATTGATATTGATGTTGAATTCTTCCAAACTAAAATTTATTAGATATCGCACACAAAAAAGAAGAAGATAATATAGATCATTTAGTTGTAAATATTTAAAGAAAATAATTGCTACCTATATACTCTTAGGTATAATTTCTAACTTAAATCCTTTACTTCTGTAATGTAATTTTTTTATAATTATTGTCATTACTTCTATTGACTAAAAAATTACTATACTAATTATATTTTTTATTAAAAATAGTGCACACTTTACATAGAAAATAACATATTATACTTTAATATAATTTAATTAGTATGTATATTATTAAATAATATAAAAAATTTATTCAAAATAATCAATTATTTCTCCCAAAATAAATATTATGCAAATATTTTATAAGTATTTAATATATATATATATATATATATATATATATATATATATATATATATATAGCTTCCATACTCTCATTTTTCTTACTCCGTCTCTGTTCATCTCACATTTTTGTGGATTTTTGCCGACGCGGACGTTTACACGAATTTTATAAGGTTTAAACTTTAAGGATGTGACGTCCGCTGAGTCCGTCCCAACCTCATTTTTTTTGTGAATCAGACCAAAACTTTATGCTCGCACCTTCTACTATGCTATTCTCATCCCACCTTTTACAAACTTTTGTGAGGCGGGCCTTAATGGAACAAACATCTTCGTTTTCCACCCATATTTATAATCATATTCAAAACACCGCATGTATCAGTTTTGTGGTAGTGATACTTTATATAAAAAAGTGTGTGGTGTTTGACACCAACACAACTACATTCAATCACTTTTATTTTCAAAGTACTACATGTATAAATATATTAGTGTTAATATCGTGTCTGATGCTTGTGATTGAGACGATAGTTTACGGTACAAGAGTCTCTTTGTTAGGTCTTTTTGTTGTTACTTGTGTGTCTTTCTCAACTTGATATTCAAATAAGCTCATCATATCTTCTTCCATCACTTCATTTTCTTCTTCGTCTTCGTCATCAACCACATCCTCTATTTTCTCAGGTTCTTCCTCTTCCACTCGATCTTGATGAACAATATCATTACCCAAACCATTGTTTTCCTCCATTACAATATCACTTTTTCTCTTTTTCACACCACCCATCAACTCATACGGGTTTTTCATCCAAAACTCAAACCCTTTCCTTCCAAGTACTTTGGTTTCATGTGAGTGTTTGAGTTGGTACAACAACCAAATGACAGCAGCTATTAAAGTAACTATTTTAAGACCTTGTTTAACCTTGTAGCCATTTGTCCTCATGTTTCTGTTAGGTGATTGCTTCAACATCTTCTACTCATAAATTTCCCTTACAAACTAAACATAGAATAAATGATTAAGCCTTCAACAACACATGATATTATTCATTTGTGTATATTTTTGAAACATGTGTAAGCAGTATAAAAAAGAAAAACAAAGATAAAGATAAATACATACAATGTTATATACAGTGTCATGATATTTAAATAATTAAAGAAAAAAAAAATTTGATTGGTGATTCATGAATGAATCTTATGTAACTTTCCAAACTAAGTTACCAGCATGTCAGAAAGATATTAACATTTCTAGGCCTTATTTGAGTGAATACAAACTTTTCCAGATTGTACCTAAATACAGTACTACATTTTTTTCCTTATGTTAAACCAAGTTTAGAAGTAATAATAATCTATTTTTGTAGGTTAAAAACAATACTCTTATTATATTATCCTAAGACTCATTATTTTAGTGTCTAGTCTATGCAAAGAGAAGATGTTTACATCAAATAATCTATGACAAATGAACATCTACAATGATTTATTATAACTCATAAGCCATAGTATTTAACTTTCTAAGCTGAAAAATTGAAAAGAAGACACAAACAACATAAAAATCTTAAATAAGAATGAGAAAATAGAAGAAAATGAGCATGAAACAAAATGTGCTATAGATTTTAATTAAGTGGATTGAATCTTACAAAGTTGGTAGTAGACAATGTAGAGTGAGAAAATGCAGTCTATAGCTGAGATTCTGAATTGAGTGGAGCAAGCAAAGCCAAAGCCAAAGCCAAAGATGATAATCTGAGTGAAAGTGAAAGAAGATGGTGAACACTCGTGAACGACATGGATGTCACGGGCCAGCCATGTCTATCCGGTCCTTTATATAGATATTATTATATCCTATATTTTTAAATCTTATATCTCGTTATATGCATGATTTATTCCTTTTTTTTTTTATTACTTGGTTCGATTATCATATTTGTTATAAACAATTAAAAAAAAAAAAAGGATCTGGGTTAAGTTTACTAGACATTCGACTCGAAATTTAATCTTCAACTAATTAAATTATTTGTCCATGTTAAGAGTACTATAAGCGGGTTCAAACTTCACTCAATGAATCAATTTTGTAGGTATGAGTTAGATCAAATTCCATGAGATTATCGATTCCTGTCACCCATAATTTATATGTGCACCAAGTCTAATAGTGTTGGGTGTAAGGGACTGTATTGAAAAAAAATCAAATCTCACATATTAATAATTCGGGTCATCCACCTTTATATTCACATACTAAGTTCAATAATATAAGGTGTGAGAGAGTGTATCGAAAAAAAATTCAAATATTATATTGATTAAAGATATAATCCACAAATAATTTATATACAATGACACCCCTCACATTTTTACAGGTTTTGTAAAAATGAATTAAACTAAATTATATTTCTTATTAATGGAGCCGTTTAATAAATTGATAATAAGTAAAATAATAATATAGATGCAAATAAGTTATGCATAATACGTTGCATTTTAAATCCTTAAAAAAGACAAATCTTTGTAATTATAAAGTTAAACGTCAAATCTCATGTGAGTTAAATTCAAACTAGAAAGTTGAATTTGAAACTACAACGATCGAATGCGAGTCAACGACAGTGAGTGAGTTACAATTGAACGACGAAAGACAATATTAAGTTGGATGATATGACGATGATGATTAATAAAGTGTTTAAGTCATAAGGAAAAGAGACAATATGATTATTAGGAGTGTCAAACGGGTATGTCTGTTTCATTTAGACTCGCTTTTTAAAAATTCACAAAAAATTAGGACAGACGTCTAAAATCTAAGTTTCATAAAAAATTGAGTGTGGGCAATGAAAGCCCACGGACACTACATCTCATAAGCCCAATCCAAAACAGTACCCCCAAGGCCCAATGAAGATGAGTCAGCTAATAAGATAGTCCAAGAATTGGGAAAGAGGCAACCCAAAAAGCCATTATGGATGGAGATATTATTCCTTTTAATTTCATTTATGTTATGCAATTTCTTTTTCCTGAAATTGTTAGAGATTGTTAACACCCAAGTTTCTTTTATAGCTGTACTGAAGAATCATTGGTCATGTGAGGAATGCTAAGAATATTCTTTTCCCCCTTTATTAGTGTCTTCCTTCTTCTCTTGTGGAGCCAACATTCGCACTAAGAGTGCCGATTTTGATCTCCTAAGAGTTTTAAAAAACGGTAACAATCGTGTTGCGGTCGCTTAATTTTTTTTGCAATTTTGGTCGATACATATGTATTGTAGTCGTCGTGGTGTAAATTAACTATAATTTATTCTTCAATATAAAAAATGGTGATAACGTATCGATATCGATATCTGTCAAAACCGTCGCGGTATTCGTGGTTATGGACCGATTTTTAAAACCTCATAGTAGAAATAATCTCAATCTAGGAAAGGGAATACATATGGACAAGGACATGGAGATTTAGTTCTCAAATATATCTCTGGAAAAATTAAAGTTAATTCAAAAACATATTTTTTAAAATATCATGTGTTCCAATTACTATGAATCAAGCAATCAGATTCATGAATTTGTTAGTTTGAGAGATATAGTAGTAACAAATCAATTTATGATTTATTGTGTAATATTTAAAATTAATATATGTTATTAATGCATAAATTTCAAATTTTGGAAGATTACTGCCTAATTTTATAATTTTTTCATAATAAATATTATGATAACAAACTAATGTTCCAAAATATTTTGGAAATTATAATGGAAATGATAACAAAACACATAGATAACCAGATCATTGACATATTAGAAACATGGTTCAGTGGTAATTCTAAATATTGACATAATAATTAATCTCTAATTTACCATCGGAATACAATGAAGTTCTTGCCCTTGAGGCCTTAAAGGGCTAGTTCGAAAAGAAACAAAAGGGCCCAAGTATGACCATTTACGTACAAAGGGTGGTTTATAACCCAATTTGAAACTCACCTTGTTTTGACCCCCTTACCCAATAAACAAAAAACAATTTATAGTTTAGGATACTCATAAAAACGAGAAAGAAAACCGAAGTGGATTTAATTCTGCGGTACATGGTTGTGGAGAATCGAATGTGAGAAAGAAGTCTTACATTGGTTAGAAAAGAGAAGAATTAATATTTTATAAGTGAGAGAACACACACACCTATCACTTTAAGGTTTTAGGTGGATATATGGTGTTCTCTCACAAAGGTGTGTCTCATGTAACATGCTCCCTCCTATAAATCTCCCCCTAACAGTGGTATCATGAGCCCATGGTTTCGAGATAGGGATCGACTAACTTGTATTGAAACACTTCTTGCAGGTTGTGGGTAGAAGGTGTTCCGTTGGAGAGTGCCAGATAGGGACCGACTAAGTTGTATCGAAACACTTCCCGCATGTGGTGGATAGAAGGTGCTCTGCTGGAGAGTGCCAACGGTGGTACAAGTGAATGTTGAATGTGGAAGAGAGCTTTCACATGAGGGGGAGCATTGTGACTCACATTTGAGGGGGAGTGTTGAGAATCAAGTGTGAGGAAGAAGTCACACATTGGTTAGAAAAGGAAAGAATTAATACTTTGGATATGTGGTGTGTCTCTCACAAATGTGTGTCCTATAAGAATGCTCCCTTCTCGAAATTCTCCCTAACAATGGTGATCATTGACTTCAATAGAAAAACCTAAAAATCAAATGGAATAGTTATAACTAAAATGAAAGTTGGATCTATGGTGAGACTCTTAGGGATGTCAATGGGGCGGGGCGGGGGATGCATTCCCATCTTAATCCTTGCTCCCAAATTTATTCTCCATCCCCATTTCAGATCCCCGCCATGGGGGAATTTTATCTCTCATCCTCGTCCCCACGGATCCTCGCGGGTCCCCTCGGATCCCCACGATTTTTGTGGATATCTATAAACATAAATTTTTACTTATTATTTTTAACTAATTTAATAGAAAATTTCAAAAACTAACGATAACAAATTAGTAAACTAATCATCTATGATAAATATACTGTTTTAACAATATTGAAGATTCATGAACACAAAGTTATTTGAAATGATAAATAAACCTACACAGAAATGTTAAACTATATATTAATTAACGATATTATAGAATTCTAGTGCGGGGCGAAGACTCCACGGGGCGGGGGACATGTTAGCCATCCTCATCCCCAAAGTACTTCGGGGGAAATTTATTCCCTCTCCCTGTCCCCGCGGGGGAAAATTCCCCATCTTTGGGGCCCCAAACAGAGAATCCTCGCGGGTATCCCCACTAACAGGTGCAAATTGACATCCCTAGGTGAGATCTGCCATCTACAATAGTGCTTTCAAAGTCAAATTGATACATATTATTGAACGTTACTAAATTTGGGTGTTAAGTGTTATTCCATCTACCATTCACGAGATTATGGTTCAACATAATTAATAAAGTGTTTAGATATTAGATATAATATTAGATATAATTGATGTTATGTAATTTAAGTCTAAATTTAATTAGGGTTTGTTATCCAATTTAGTGTACAAGTTAATTGTATATAAATACACTAGTTTGTAATTATCAGTTTGTATAATTTAATTCAATAATATAATCATTATTGTAACACGGTGAGAGAACTGACTTGTTTGTTTTGCATTTTATCACAAATGTTGCGGATAGCAAGAGTTACCACCGACTTTTATTTTATCCAATAAAGGAAAGGTGAAAAGAACAGGAAAGACCTTTTATCGGTTATGAGTACGGGAGATAATTATGAAAAGGGAAGGTATTAACACCTTTTCCATCCGTAGTTATCTACGGGCTCTTAATTTCTTAGCTCACTTTTTGAAAACTCGCTTTCTGTGTGTGTGTGTGATTTGAAAAGTATTTTGAAAAAGTACTTTGAAAATTATTTTGCTTTGACTTCGTAATGATTCTTGTATCAGTCCTCAAGAATGTATACGAAGTGTTTGAAAATATTTGTTTTTGAAAATGTAACTTTGTATTGATTCTCGTATGAATGTATACAAAGTGTTTGTTTGAAAGTATTTTTGAAAAGAATGTGAGGTGTGAAAAGAAATTTGATTGAGCAAGCAATTAAGAGTATTACCCACTCGGAAGATCGTTCTTATTATTTTCCTTCTCCTTTAGGATAGCGCTATCCATACCATTAGTTGGTAGGTAACTCTATCCGTTGGATATGAAGGGACATGTGTAGGGTCATTGTATGGTCTTTAAAGGCAACATTGTAAGGATACCTTAGCAAATTTGTAGGGACGATCATCACTTATTCGTTGGCAACAACCGAGGGACGAGATCATATATTCGTAGGCAACATCGAGGGTCATCGAGGGACTATGATCTTTGTGATGATTTTTGAATCGAGTGACTTTTGCTAACGGTACCCCTATGTTCGAGGGACATGACCATTGTTTATTCGTAAGGCAACAAGAGAGATTACCCTAGGGGGTGCAAGTGTGAAAAGTGTTTTCAACTCAGATTTTTTATCTTGATTGTTAGGGTGATCTAAGATTGATTGATTAGTCTTGCCATACAATCCTATTAGTCATACATCTAAGCAGTGTATATGCAGTTTATAAGAGTGCAGAAAGTAAAAGAGGAAAGTAAAGGTCCAACGCTATTACATGGCTTTGGGGCAGTTACATAATAAGAGGTGCATAAAATAAATGCGAGAAATTAAATCTACGCTATTACAAAAATATCCTTGCAACCTATACATCGATTTTTAGAATTTAAATGCAAAAAACAATAAATAAATAAATAATGAGAAAAATTGTTTAATAATTGTGAAAATATTCTAAGCCCTAATTATTAAAGAAAAATATTTTTTGGTATTTTTTGAAATTGATTTTAATTAAGAAAACCTAATTCTAAATTAATTAGAAATTAATTATGAAAATAATTTTAAGTGAAAAGAAAAATAAAATATTTTTGTGTCTAAAATTAATTAAACATTTTTTAAACCTAAATTTAAAATAAAAATATTTTTTAGGATTTTTCGTGGTCTGAAACTGCCTGTAACCCTAGATCCGGAGCTTCATGAGCTTGAAGCCCTAACAATGGCATATCATGATTTAGGCATTCTAAATATCATGTGATGGATCAAACCTGTTCTATGACATCTCATGAACACATTAGTGTGGTTAGTTCAAATTAAAACACGATAAAAAACAAAAATCAAAGTTCATGAATGTTATGCAACCGTAGCTCGTGGTATGCACGATTTAGACGTGTTTGGCCATGGTTATGGACCTGTACTTACCCTATGATACCCTGGGAACAAGAGTTGATGCTTAAAAGTGCTTAAAATGGGTTGCAAAAAGGAATCCGATGGTGCAAGTTTGCTTGAAATTTTTCAAGTTCAAACCCTAGTTCTTTGGCTGCTGAATCGTGTCCTTGTGCATCTGAATAGCTTGTATTCATATAGAGGAATAGAATTAGGTCAAAACTTGGGAGAAAATATATTTCATTCATTGAAAAATATTTGATTGAAAAATCAAATATAATCTTTCCAAAAATGCTCAATCTTCATGCAATCAGCTCTTACACGATATTGGCCAGCTATCATGATTATCTTGGACCTCGAGCAACTTGAATTTACAGCCTTGCGCCTATCAATTTAATTTTTGTATTTTATTTTAATTAAAATTGAATTAAAATGAATTAATTGAAAAATAAATAAAATAATTACAACCATGGCGTGTGGATGGGCTTAGAGGCTCTTAACAATGTTAGGAACAAGTTTGAATCAAAGAAACATAGGCCCATTTGGGAAAAAATTGATGAAGTATGTGAAAGTTATGCTTGGTCAAAGTTCTGTTGACTTTTTATCAAGAAACCCTAATTTAGAAACTTTGACTTTTGATCAATTCTTTGATTTTCTTAATGAATCATGATCAAACCTTTACCAAAAGATGAATATCACTTCAAAATCTTGATGTTGACCAAAAACGATGAAGTTTGATTGTATGTTGACCACATTTGACTTTGTCCAATACTACTGATTTTCAACCATCTAAGCAATTGACTGAGCAAACTTAGGGTAGGAGTCTTGAAACTTGACATGGTGATACCTTGAGACATATGAGGAGGCATGATGCTCACTTGATACAATAGAAATCAACTTTATCTTGAGAGAAACAAAACCCTAGTTATGGGTTGACTGCTTAGGAGAGGGTTCATCTAGTCAACCCTTGAGGAACTCATGAGTATGTAGATGTCTCTTGACCTCAAAAATAGGAGGGAAACTTTTGGGGTATAACAGTTTCCCCTGTTCATCTTCTTGTACCTGAGGGGTTGATTGGTATGCTTGCCTTTCGTGACCTAAAGGTAGAAGATGATTAAACACTCGAGTGCCCCTGAAATTTGCACTCACTGGTATATAAAATGAGATCGTCAGGTGACGACTTACTGGAATGGGCTTAAAGATGCCATTTGACAGGTCTGATGCTGGAGAGTGAGTCGTACGTTAGACTCTGTGGTAGCTCTATTGGAAAGGGGAATGCGTCCCACAATCGCCTTTGAATGAGTGCATTAATTTTTAACCAGATATCCAACAATCTGTAACTGGAGATATGATAATGTATAATCTAAGATGGGCTTAAAGATGTCATCCGGAGAGATTGATAAGAGAGTTAGAATAAACCTTCGTCTTGGTTTCATCTGAGATAAGTATTCGTTAGGACGTAGATAATTTTCCCGTCTTATTTTGGGTATTAATTTGTATCCTGTTGTTTGATGGTAACCCGTCTGGTTTCGGGAATTTATACTGTTTGATTATGTAGATTAGTCATCCAGTCTTGTTTTCGGGGGTTCATACTGGCTTGGTCGTATAGATAGTTTCTCCGTCTTGTTTCGGGCATTAATCTTTGACCTTCTGTTTGGAAGTTTGTAAATAATTTTCGCTTATTTGTGAATTTAACCTGAAAGAGTAAAGGTTAGCTCTATGCACATCATGATGCATGCGAGTATGTGATGATGCTCGAGAATTATGTTTGCACATGTTATGATTTTTACGAATGATGCATGAATATGGATGTTGTGGTATTTCAAAACATATCCATCTTGAAGAAGATGAGAATGTTCTGTTGGGGATCTTCGAATTCTACTTGGGATGGAGAAATATAGTTGTTGGAGACCATGACTGGGGAATAAGAGAGATGTGGATTCCTCCGATGCACTATCTGACCAAGTTTCGATTCTAGAAATTGATGATGTTGGAAGATGATAATCCTTGAGTGATACTCAACTGGGGATGAATATCTTGCGTATGGTTTTGAAGAAATAACCCTTGTTGGGGAATGATGTGATTTTGAATAACCTATTACTGCTCAGAGACTAACATAATAAGTTGATCGATGATTTGTTACTTCTCAGGAACCAATGTAACAAAGTTCACATTCACTGCGCGGGGACTGATGTCACAATATTGATGGTCACTGCTCGAGGACTAACATGAAGAATTGATGATCACTGCTCGAGGACTAACGTGACGATGTAGATGATCACTGCTCTGGGACTGTCGTTCTAAATTGAAAGTAGATGATCACTGCGCAGGAACTGACTTGATGAGTTGAGATGATCACTGCTCGGGGACTAACGTGATGGGTTGAGATAATCACTGCTCTGGGACTAGTGTGATGAGTTGAGATGATCACTGCTCGGGGACTAACATGATGAGTTGATATGATCACTGCTTGGGAACTAACGTGATGAGTTGATATGATACTGCTCGGGGACTAACGTGATGATTGTAGATGACCTACTACTGCTTGGGGGTTGATGTAGCAATAGCGTGTGTAGATATTGTAAGTAAACCATCCTACTTCATATGAGATGGTGGTGTAGTATTCTTGAATATGTGATAAATCTGTGAGACTTATGGGGGTATTTATGTGATGCCGACTCTGTGGGGATGTGTTGGTGACCTGGGTTGTCATCTCAATTCCTAGAGCCTGTAGTAATTGTTGTTTCTGTTCGCTTTTCGTGTATTAGTGAACATATATTTATTTTTAGATACATATAATCATTCAAAGCAATCAATGGACTTATGCAAACAAAACAGATCAAATTTAAAAAAATAAATTGAATTTAGAAGAGCAAATATATTGATTTTGAAAAGTGGGCCTATAGACAATTTGTGTACAAAGAGACAAGTATCCTAGTAAGAGGAAACTGTCAAAAGTATTGAAAAAGTGATAAAAGCTATGTGGAAATAATCCCATTCAGTTTCAATTATGCTATTGCTCATATATTTTCGACTATCTCATCTCCTTGCGGCCAGAAGAAGGTGACTGGATTGATCTGTGCCATTTGAATCTTGAAGCTTGATAGTAGTGTAGTTTGTAGATGATTCGTCGAGACATAGTCATACGCTTTAATATCTAACTTTTGCCTAGACCGCCCTTTCGGTTTTTCAGCCTACCAGGATACCCTTTTTTGCCTAAGCCGCCTTTGTAGGTTTTTGACTAGTCGAGTGTATTTTTTTTATATATATGTCCCTAATTTTTTCCCTAACCCTTTTGGTTCGCCAAGACGCCCTTATTTTTGCCTAGGCCACTCGACTTAGCGAGTCTCGTTTATGAGTAGTATTTTTTAACTATGTTTGCGTTCACAGGGTGCGGGAAGTCTTCTCCATCCATAGTGCTCAGTATCATGGCTCCTCTAGAAAATATTGTCTTGACTACAAATGGTCCTTCAAAGGTGGGAGTCCATTTTCCCCCTGGGATCACCTTGTGGTAGGATGATGTGCTTGACTACTAGATCGCCAACTTGGTATACTCGATGCTTGACTTTCTTATTGAAGGCTTTGATCATGCATTTTTGATATATTTGTCCATGGCAGATAGATGTAAGCCATTTTTCATCGATCAAGTTTATCTGGTCAAGTCGAGTCTCGAACCATTCGTCTTCGTCTAACTCTGCATCCTTCAATACTCTGAGCAAAGGTATCTAAACCTCAATAGGTAGAACTGCTTTCATACCGTACACGAGAGAGAATGGGGTTGCCCATGTAGATGTTCTTACTGAAGTGCGATAACCGTGGAGAGCAAATGGAAACATCTCATGCCAATAGTTATACGTCACTGTCATCTTCTGTAGGATCTTCTTAAGATTCTTGTTGGCAGCTTCCACTGCGCCATTCATCTTTGGCCAATACAAAGAAGAGTTGTGATGCTTTATCTTGAACTGCGTGCAAAGTTCGGTGATCATTTTGTTGTTGAGATTGGTACCATTATTTGTGATAATCCTTTCGGGGACGTCATATCGATAGATGAGATTATATTTGATGAATCGAGCCACAACATTCTTGGTGACAGATGCGAATGAGGATGCTTACACCCACTTGGTAAAGTAATCAATAGCGACGAGAATGAATCGGTTCCCATTAGAAGTGGTCGGCTTAATTTCTCCAATCATATCAATGCCCCACATCTCAAAAGGCTACAAAGCGGTTAGAACATTCAACGAAACTGGAGGCACATACACTTTATCTACATATATCTAGCATTTGTGACAAGATCGGGAATAACAATAACAATCAACTTCCATAGTGGACCAATAGTAACCTGCTCTCAGAATCTTCTTAGCCATTGTATGTCCATTAGAATGAGTACCAAAAGCACCTTGATGCAACTCTTCCATGATTCGTTCAGCTGTCTTCCGATCTACACACCGAAGTAATGCAAAGTCATGGTTGTGTTTGTATAAGATGCATGTAACACTGTCGGATAACTGACTTGTTTGTTTTGCATTTTATCACAAATGTTGCGGATAACAAGAGTCACCACTGACTTTTCTTTTATCCAATAAAGAAAAGGTGAAAAGAATAGGAAAGACCTTTTATCGATTTTGAGTACGGGAGATAATTATGAAAAGGGAAGTTATTAGCACCCTTTCCATCTGTAGTAATCTACGGGCTCTTAATTTCTTTAGATCACTTTTTGAAAACTTGTTTTCTGTGTGTGTGTGTGATTTGAAAAGCATTTTGAAAAGTATTTGAAAAGTATTTCGCTTTGACTTCATAATGATTCTTGTATCAGTCCTCAAGAATGTATACGAAGTGTTTGGAAATGTTTCTTTGAAAGGGTAAAACTTTGTAATGATTCTCGTTGGAATGTATACAAAGTATTTATTTGAAAAGTATTTTTGAAAAGAATTGTCAGGTGTGAAAAGTATTTTTTGATTGGAGCAAGCAATTAAAAGTCTTATTACCTACTCAGAAAGGAGTCGTTCTTGTTATTTTTATTCTCCTTTAGGATAGCGATATCCATACCATGGGTTGGTAGGTAACTCTATCCGTTGGATATGAAGGGACAGACGTAGGTTCATCATATGGTCATTGAAGGTAACATTGTAAGGATACCTTAGCTTTTCGAAGGGACGATCATCACTTATTCGTAGGCAACAACCGAGGGACGAGATCATATATTCGTATGCAACATCGAGGGTCATCGAGGGATTATGATCTTTATATAGAAGGGACTATGATGATGTTATTCGTAGGCAACTTTACTAATAGTATCCCTACGTTCGAGGGACATGACCATGTTTTCTCGAAGGCAACAAGAGAGAGTACCCTAGGGGTGTGACTGTGTAAAGTGTGTTGTTTTTCAGATATTTTATCTTGAGTATTAGGGTGATCTAAGATTGTTTTTAATCTTGCCATAAAATCCTATTAGTCATACATCTAAGCAGTGTATATAAGTTTATAATAGGTGTGGAAATTATAAGTAGAAAGTAAAGGTCCTACGCTATTAGATGGCTTTGGAGCAGTTACATAATTGGAGGTGCGGAAAAATAAATGCGAGAAATTAAATCTACGCTATTACAAAAATAACCTTGCGACCTATATATCGATTTCTAGAATTTAAAATGCGAAACAAGTAAATAGATAATGAAAAAAATATTCTAAGTGTTAGGAAAATGTTAGAAACCTAATTACTATAAGGAAAATATTTTTGTGTTTTTTAGAAATCGATATTAATGTACAAAAAAACCTAATTCTAATTAATTAGTATTTAATTAGAATTAGGTATTTAAATGTGAAAAAACATAAATCTAAAATAGTTTGGTTAGAGAATAAGAGAAATATAAAAATATGAAGGAAGTAGGTGCTAAAAAATAAGGATGGTCCTGCCAAGGCTTGAGCCCAAGACCTTAAGGTCATTGGTCCAAAATCTGACCACTGCGCCATCTGCATGTGTTGTAAATAACACGCCTCCAATTGTAGGTATGTGGTACCTGTGAAAATCAGGAAATATTGAAAAGTTTAACAAAAGGCAGGGATCGAACCCACGCCTTGAGAAAGGAAGTGACTTAGCGCGTGCATGGTTAACCACTGGGGTGGTGATACATCCGTTCATTTAGTTCCATCCATAAATATATATGTGAATCATATTTCCTAAAATCAATTAAAATACAAACGCGCCAAGGTAGACCCCAAGGTTTTGAATGGACAAATCAAAACACGCCACGCTTGCCCTTGATCGGTCAGCTAGAGTTAAAGACACCGGAGTCAAACTCCGGTACTCTTCTCTAACCACTCTAAATGTCAATCTGCAAAAATAACAAGATTCGAGACAAGAGCTTAAGCCTACCCCCCTACATCGACCCCTGCGAGTTCAATGGTGGCCTTAGTTTCGATTGAAACTGCTTGTACACGGAGATACGAAAGATCAGAACCTTCGTGCCCTAGCAATGGTGAAAATTGATTCCTGTATTAGAACTCATGCACGATGGTTCTAAACAATCACAAACATCAGTGTGAACATGAATATATGAATAGAAATTCAAGATTATGATTAGATCAAAGTTCTGTGAGCAGATGGAGGTGGCGAATACACATCCAAGATGTTGAAGATTTCAATGTAGAACATGGTGTCAATCATGAGGAATTGCTCCATATACGCCTCAACATAATGAAACTATAGAAATAAGAAACATAACCATATTGGATATGGAGATATGCGTTCTGAAGCAGAAGAATTTGTCAAAATCCTTATGGGGTGAAGTTGCTTCGACTGCAGTTTATATTATGAACATGTTCCCTTCCAAGAAATTAAAGAACAAGGTTCCTGAAGAAGTGATGAGTGGCAAACGACTATCAGTGAGTCATTTGAAGATGTTTCGCTCTGTGTTACAAGTGTCATACCCCAATTTTTTTACCTAAGATACCATCTCAATTTCTTCACATATGCATCATTGCATCACTAACAATTTCAGCACAAGATAGATCGTGTGTGTGCTCCTTGATCCAAATTAGGGTTTTAATTAAAATTTTCATTTGTTCAAGATATGATCAATTAGGGATTGAGTCTTCACTCACTTATAATGATCTATCTTCATCAATAATCAACATTTGATCTTCAAATTCCAATCATTTCCTCAAGATCTATGTTGAATCGACCAATTAGGGTTTTGATCGAGGATGGTGTGTCATTGAATTTCTGATCAATGAATGACCCAATTGCTTGGATAATGATCTCAAAATCATCAATGCAATATATTGACCTAATTTCTTGGTTCAAAACATCTCAAATGCCATGATTGATTCTCAGAGAAATTATGAATCATCTGACAAAAAGTCAACTATTCAAATCAGTCAAACTTTGACTTTTGGTCAACTTTTTGAAATTCAAATTTTTTCAATCATCAAAACATTTTAAATTATCCATCATGATCGTAAAAAATCAAAATGTGTGATTCAAGAAAACCTCAAAACATGAAAGTTGTAGATCTTGTTCCAAGCTTTCCAAAATGTCCAAGAACTTGTAAAAACATTTTGTGTAGCTAGGGTTTTGAAATTGAAACATAGAGGTCCATAACCATAATTTTCAAGTCATTTTCCAAGTTTACAAGTCATTTTTTGCAAATTCTTCCTTCTAGAAGCCTTATCACCAAAAGAGATAGGAACTAAGAGGGAAATATCGTATGAGAATGATTGAGAAGAGGTTAAGATCACTTGAGTGATTTAACCATGGTTGCAAAAATTAACCATGTGCATTAAATGTGAAAGATTCCATTCTTACCTCTTAATCCAAGTTTCCAAAGGTTCATTCCTATCCTTGCCTTGCTCTTCAGACCTCTTGGCCTATAAATAGAAGTAATTTCTCACTTCAAAATCACACCAAAGCAATCCTAAACAAGCTTTCTCACTTCTTTCTTCTTTTCCAAGTTTCAAGTTTCAAAATGAGAGAATTTGAAAATCTCCAAACCTTGCAAATTCTAACCAATCTTTGGCTTCAAAAACTCTCTAAACATCCTTAGGAAGTTGTTAGAATCATCAAGCCATCATAAAAACAATCAAAAGTCAGTTTACCCAAGAAAACTCCATAAACTTGCAAATTGAGCCTTAACCTTCAAACTTTCAATCCACTTGTGCACTTTCCAAATTATCACTTCAAACATCATCCATACACTCCATAGAGATGATCCAAACCGTTAGATAACTTCTGTAACCACAGAATCATCATCTTCATCATCAAACTAGTCGTGCTGCAGTTGGACTTGGGTAGGAAGTTCCAGGCTATCTCAAAGTAAGTTGAGCATTCCTACATGTTCCTTGAGGTCCACTGAAGCTGTACAAATCATCAAATAACTTTTGGAACGCCTCCTTTGAAGAATTCGATTTCCACTTGAAGAGGTAAGTTGCTCAACTTTGAATTCTTCATTTCTTGCATTCCAGTTTAAAAATTGTCATGCTATCATGTTTCTGCACCTATGAGGATCACTAACCCTCAGTCAATTACATATTTTCTTGCACATACACGATTGCATGATGATTTATCATATTTAGGGTTCATCTAGTTTCATATGAATTCAGTCACCCTACACTTAAAATAAATGGAATTAAACACCACCATCAAGTTCCTGGGTGCAAAACGATTAAGTTTGATGTTTACATCATTCAATTTCATTGAGAAATAAGGAAATTACAAAATCAAAGCTTAAGGAAGAAGAAGATGGAGTTCACGCGTGTTTCTGATTTTCAAAAAAATATCAAATATTTCATTTATAATATTATTAACTGAATTGAAATAAATAAACGGGTGTATAGCCACCCCAATCGTAGAATGCACGCTCTTAGTCCTTTGCCTTGCCTATGGTCCAGGGTTTGAATCCCCCTAGGACCTTTTTATTTTCAGTTTTCACTTCTTTTCACTTTTTCAACTATTTTTTAAACTATTTTCCAAACTAATTTTCACATATAATTAAACCAAGGCGTGTAAATGACAAGTCAAGCACATGGCTCAATGGTAAAACTTTTCACCTTTGAACCTAAGGTCATGGGTTCAAACCTTTCCAAAGCCAAAACAAATTTTTATCACTAGTTTTCTTCATTTTTTTGAGATGATTTTTTGCACACTGATCATTAAATATACTTATTTTATGATTATGTCAAAAAATATTTTCTTTTGATATATTTTTATTAGGTTAAAATTAGACGTTTTTAAGTATTTTAAATACTTTTGAAAATATTTTCTTCTTGATTTTTCAAACCTAATATTTTTCAAAACTTCTTGTGAATATATCTCACTTTTCAAAATCATTTCAAACTTTCAAAAACATTTTAATTGACTTACCACCTCTTTTCCATGATCGATTCGATAAATCTTTGAAAATACAAACCGAACTAGGTTTTTTTCTCGAAAATCTTTCGAACTCAAAATTAAATTGATCATGGGACTCCCTTATGGTGTATGTCCCAACCCTCCTATGTACATACTTAGTTTCCTTGTACATATCCACCCCTTTGTGTACATATCCAATTTCCTTGTACATATTCATCTTCTTTTTTTTGTGCAAATATTCAAGTATAACAAACTTCATTCATTTGTTTTTTATCCGCTTGTTTATACACCAATTCCACTGGTATTAAGAGGAGCATTATTCTCGGTGAAACTACTCTTATTCCAGTAGGCCTCCCTTAAGGTGTAAGCTCACTCCCTTGTATATATACAAGTTACACTAACTTTAATTGCTTGTTTTATACACTTGTTTATATTTCCTTTATAAACTCTTATGAATGCACGCCACACTTTGTCATATATATACTTGTTCATATACTTGTTCGTTTATTTATGTCATTACAACTAGTATAACAACTAGGTTCCCCATAGCCTCCTCTTGGGCTTTGTACAAGATAACTCACTTGTTGGGTTAGTCTCCTCTTGGGCTTCGTACAAAAGAACTCCCCTGTTGAGTTAGCCTCCCCTTGAGCTTCGTACAAAAGAACTCCCTCGTTGAGTTTAGCCTTCTCTTGAGCATCATACAAGAAAAAAATATGGAAATCTCTAACAGCCTCCTATTGGGCTTCCAATACAAAGAATCACCTTCGCTAGGATAGAACCCTAAGATTATGGTTTCATGGTGAAATCACTCTTAAATCCAAGCCAACCATACCCTATAGCCTCCTCTTGGGCTTAATACAAGGACCCTCGATGTCCCTCGGATAGCCTCTTCTTAGGCTGACAATACAAGGACCCTCGATGTCCCTTGGATAGCCTCCTATATGGCTTACAATACAAGGACCCACGGGCTTCTTAAAAGAATCCCCCTAATCAATAATCAATTTCTCCTAGAGATTTAGACATGTATCATCTCTATGGAAGAAGTATCTTATCTATAGCATCACATACAAATCAAACTTTTTCAAATCAAAACCTTTTCAAAATAAACACTTTTTTTCAAAACAAAACAGAACATCTTTTAATTGTAAGCGGTAACGCTTGTACACTCAAGCAAAACACCTAATGCTTACAATGAAAGATTGAACTTTTTAAAACATATTTCTTAACTATAAGTGGAAATGCTTGTACACTCGAGCAAAACGCCCAATGCTTACTGATCTGAATTGTCGATCAGAACTGGAGACCGTCGAGCGGTTGATAATCTTCCGAGAAAGTTGATGAAGATGAGGGTGGTGTACCTGCAAGGCACTCTGATGCTAAAGTAAGAAAATGATTGAATGGGTAGGTAAGAAGTATTTTGAGTGATTAAAGTGTAAGAAAAAAGATACCTTGCCCTCAAAGATATGAGGGTTTATATAATACCATAGGAGGATCCTCATTGGTTACTATATTCTGGCCAAAATATACGGGTCCACAAATATAGTCATCCGGTCTGACTAGGTCAAAACCGGACAGACACGACCGTTATTTACCGTTACGTCGGGCACTTAGCGTATAACGGGCATTCGGTGCGATGGCTGCGGGCTTTGTCATGGCCGACATATGTCGACCATGTTATGGCAGAAACGCTTGCGGGGAGCACTATGGCGATGTCTCCGGGTCGAGTTGGTCGCAACACCATAGGGGAGAACCACCTGCCCGAATGCGTTCGGGCTATCCATAACACTTACAATGAAAGATTCAACCAATCAAATCAATTTTCAAAAATGTATATGATGAAATAGATTAGATACATTTTTCATTAAGATGACATTTGTCTTTGTCTCTTAATAAAATCATCATAGCTTCCACTAACACATAAGTGAGAACTACGATTACTCTGACTTTCTCAACCTCCTTTTGAGAATACGTAGGCACAAGGTCTCACCCTGGGCGAGTATACCTCTTTCTCCCTCAAACCAAACAAACCCTAGTTCCCTTAGATCCGAGCTACAGATGCTTTGATTCCCATTAGGGTATATGTATGCAAAGGATCTCAATGATCTTTGCGAGCATAATAATAAAATAAACTTAGGTTCCTGCCTAACCTACCTTTCTTAAATCCCAAAGGAGAAACTTTCCCAAAATAGCATAACAAATAAAACACACAAACATACAAAATATTCATAAAATAGTTCCTATAGCAAACTATATATATATATATATATATATATATATATATATATATATATATGGTGTTAATACCTTCCCTTTATATAACTTGTAACACCCCAAATCTACCCCTCGAATATTATTCAAATCAGAGTGCGGAAAAGATAATCATGCAAGGGATGTCACAATTTCTTCGCAAAACAACATGCATTTATTCACAACTATACAGATACATAACACTTAGATCATGGATGAACTTATAACAACACTTTTCAATTAATTCGGTTAATCATTCTAAACCACAGAGTCATAATTCTTCAATAGTAACAACAATACATCTTTTATTCAACCTCAAAACATTTCATAATATTATTAATATTATTAAACTTCACGTAGCATAATTATTCAACTAAATCAACTTCAAGAATCAACATGACCAAGTATTCACATTATCCATAAACTTCAACATTTAAGCGACTACAACAAATTAAGCAACGTTCATCCCCCCGAGTATTACGTATCAGAGCAATGACACCAATTCGAACTAACATCAACTAACGACTTCATAATGATACTTTGAACTTCCACGGCTATCCTTGAGTACCTGCCCATTTCCCATGGTAGGGGAAATATCAGTAGAAGGGGTGAGATATCAACAACTATAAACAAGTGTATGATAAACAGTATATTAGATCAATTCATACAAATATCACCACTTTCAAACAACCATTAAAACGACAACCGACGATAGCAATTATAGCAACAATTTTAGCAACAAATAGTAACAGTAACGATAACAATGGTATAATAGCTACTTCGCAACAACAACAACAAAACATAATAATAACAACAACTTACTAATAGTAACAACTTACTAACAACAATGAAACTTAAATTAACACAACATAACAACAACAACTTAATAACAACACCAACTCATAACAACAACAGCTTATATCAACAACAACACCACGACAATCAACAAACAACGAGTAACAACAACAACTTCAAAATGCAAATCAAATGCGACTCAACTATGCACATGCATGTGGATCCAGTTGGAGTAAAACTCCCAACTCAAAATAATGCCAGGTTATCGAGGCATTCAACAAGGCATAAGCCTTCAACTTACAACTTGTGCCAATCCAGGCCAACGTGGATGAGCATAGCTCCAACATAAAAATTGTCAATCCAGGCCAACTTAATAATGCAAATGCTATGTATGATACAACAACCACAACATCAACAACAACTTAAAACGACAACAACTTAATCATGCATTAACTGCATCGACTTAATCAACACTGGTCATTTAGACCTACAACTCAAACAACACAACAACTTTCAACGTTGGCTATTAAGCCTCCAACTTAAACTCGTCCTTAAATTGGACAATACAACGTATACGGCTGTACCTGCAAAACAACTTATTCGACACCGTACCGACAAAACAAATAATCCAATATTACTTACTAATAATTAAAGACTACTCCGACCATTTTCGGTTAATTCCGAACAACTAAATTTACTGCCTATTTTTCTAATTCGGCTAATTTCGACACCATTTTCATCCACCAGTATTGCTACTAATTATTAACCAACTCTTACTAATTTTTAATAAACTGATATCATTGTTCCTACTAACTTTGCTAGCCTATATTGCTGCTATCAACCACACTGCAATTTAATTCATCCAGCACTTTTTCAGCAAAATAAGTGAACCACGATTATCTACTAATTAATCTTAGTTACACCGTAAATTTTTATTAAATTCCAGACAACTAATTATACCGCTTAATTCGGCTAAATCGAGACTGTTTTTATTATTCTTCTATTGAATAGTCTATACTACAATTGTTGTTTCCTATAAAAAGTACTAGACTGCTATTTATTGCATTCTGCTACAAGTATATTTCTTGTCAATTTTATTGTCCTACTATATATATATATATATATATATATATATATATATATATATATATATATATATATATATATATATATATATATATATATATATATATGTTTCAATATAATGGTTACTTGTATTTAAAAAAATGATAAACCTCGTACCTTTTACTACTAACTATTTCTACCACTTTATTATCAATATTCCAATTCATATGCTACTAAATTTAACTAAAGTAAAGTTCATAACTAAAATATCAATAATTTAGATGTATTATTATTTGGCAGTTCCAACTTACTCTACTGATAACTTTAAACATGTGAGAATTACGCAAAACAAATAAAATATGACTCTTAATAAGTCAAAACAACTCTGACAACTATTTTTGGCAACTCTAAATAATATATATCAAAGTATCATTACTATAGTAGTAAGTAAGATATATATCAATAGCTTAGAAACTTGAAATACTATCCTGTTATTTTTTTCTTCAAAATGACCAAGGATGTCGTTACAGTAGCTTTCATTCTCGAATTGAGGTCTATAAACTATACTATTTATATTCTTTTCCAAAGTAAACTATCTATGTATCATTACATGTATATATATCATAAATAAGTAGCATCTATATATATGTCAT
The DNA here is from genome assembly GCA_021764765.1 of Vicia sativa. NCBI lineage: Eukaryota > Viridiplantae > Streptophyta > Magnoliopsida > Fabales > Fabaceae > Vicia > Vicia sativa. The sequence goes on along the minus strand of CM038794.1, from coordinate 247,972,800 downwards.
ATATAAATTGACACACGCTACAATATATATATATATATATATATATATATATATATATATATATATATATATATATATATATATATATATATATATATATATATATATATATATATATATAACACTATGCTAAATTGCAACTCTATCGGTACAATAGTAATTCTATCAACTTGTATATACCAACATTTGTCATGGTTTTCGCTACAGTATGAGATAGAAGAAAACAAACATTGCATGATGGTACGCTACAGGGAAGTAATATATATTAAATTGGTTTTTCAATCATTTCTCAATTTCAAATATATATCAATTTCAAACATTAACAGATGCAATTTTTACAAATCCAATCCCACATATCATTCATCATATACCCTATTATAAAGTCAGAACCCCACCCTTACCTTAGATTTGACGGTGGTTATAACTTCGATCGAATTTTTATTTTCCGGTCCCGATTGTGCACCTCCGGTATCCTCTCCTAGCCCTTGTGCCTCCAGTTTCTCCTTGAATTTTCCTTTTTTCCCATAAACCCTATTTTCCTAATATTTCCTTCATTTAAATAGTCCTTAATATCATACTCTATTATTAATTAATTAATTATTCTACTCCTTTAATAATTCAAGTATTATTCTATCATATATTTTATTGGCCAATTAAATAATACTTCTCATTCTATTTCTCACCTTATAATAAAATTCACTAAATACTTTAATTAATTAATTTCTACTCATAATAATAATTCTCCGGCTAAATTGATTATTCACTTAATCCTCTTAAACCGATTTATAAATCCGTTAATGTCCCTTATAATTCTCCTTTTATAACTCTTATAATTAAATCCAACTTATAATAGTAATAATAATAATAATAATAATAATAATAATAATAATAATATTTCTATTGAGTTAATTTTCACACCTCTTTCTATACTTCTAACGCCAAATAAATAACTCTACACTTATTTCTAATATTATTTTCAATAATATTCTACCATAATTAATTCATCACTAATTATTCCCAAATTCCGATAATTCACTTAATCAACTTATAAATCTATTAACGTCCTTATAATTCTACTGATAAATCCAACTTCGGCTATATTCCAATGATTAAATCTTTTAATAATTTAATTAACTAATTAATTAAACTCGGGGCGTTACATAACCAACCCTCTTACCATGGTCTCTCCCCAATCTGTTGCGTCTAGTTCACGTTAGTCGCATCGCGTATCATATTTAGGGTATTTCAACTTCCCCTTTTCCATCTTCTTTCTTGTTTGGAAACAATAAAGCTTGGTGCTCACGGTATCTTTTTAAAACAAACAAAAAATCAAAGAGTAAATCGTTTTAAGCCGGAGATTTGAATTCTGATTCGATTCCCTCATTCGTCACTTTTTACCACGAACAACAAGCATGTTCCTGATGCGAGAAGTAGGAAGCTTGATGGCAAGAGTGAACCTATGATTCTTGTATGATATCATAAAATTGATGCATACAGGATATTTAATGCAATCAATGAGAAAACTGTGATAAGTCGAGACAATGTGATTGATGAAAATTCTACATTAGATTGTAATTCTAATTATGCAATTAACAAGCCATTGATAAGATATGGTTTCGACAAAGAAATTGATGAAGTTGAAGTCGAAGAAATTGTTAATATTCCAGTCAAAGTAGAAACAGTTATTGACATTCCCGACATAGTCAAAGTCGAAGAGGGTGTCGCTAGCACAAGCCAAATATCTCAAAGAACTAGAGTTCGTCCAACAACACTTCAAGACTATGAAGTGAATGGTGATGATGAAGTAACACCTGAAGGAGAATTAGTTTATTTTGCCTTACTTGCGGATGCTGAACCAATAAACTATAGAGAGACTATAAAGAATAAACAATGGAAGTCATATATGGTCAAAAAGTTACAGGTAATCAAAAGAAATAATACATGGGAGTTAATTGAATTCCCAACACACACAAAAGCTATCTAAGTGCATGGGTGTTCAAGTTGAAACACAATGTCGATGGATAGGTAGCAAGACATAAAGCAAGATTGGTAGGTCGAGGATTTCTTCAAAGAGCAAGACTTGACTATTTTTGAAGTATTTGCTCCAGTAGCAAGATTAGAGAGGTGGTAGCCTTGACATGCTAGCAAGTTTAGTGAACATTTCATTTAGATGTGAAATCAACATTTATGAGTGGTCTTTTAGACGAAGAGGTCTATGTTACACAACCTCTTGGGTTTGTGATTTATGAGGACGCGAGTAAGGTGTATATGTTGCACAAATCGCTCTATGGTCTCGAGCAGACACCTAGGACATGGAACAAGAAGATTGACTCATTATTAGTCAAAGTGGGATTCTACAGATGCAAATCTGAGTATGTGTCTATGTTCAGGTTGTGGCACAAAATATAACGATCATCTGCTTATATGTAACTAGAAATAGTTTGCTACAAATCTGAGTATGGTATCTATGTTCAGGTTGCTGGTAACTAGAAATAATTTGGATAACTTGTCGGGGGTTAAAAGAGCTAATGATGAGGGAGTTTGAAATGTTTGATATGGGAAATTGTCTTATTCACTAGGCATGAAATTTTAAATGTTGAAGCAAGGCATGATGTTGCATTAAAGGAAGAATGTTAAAGAGATACTCAAGAGATTCAAGATGAATGATTCGACTTTTTCATCTTTGCTTGTCGAACCAAATTTGAAGTTGGAGAAGCATGAAGATGAAGACAGAGTTGATGTTACTTTGTTCAAACACATTGTAGGATCTTTGAGGTATATCTTCAACAATCGATCTGATATAGGTTTTGTAGTCAGATTAATAAGCAAATACATGAGTGAACCGATGGTGTCACACATAAAGGTTGCAAGAAGAATCTTGAGATAATTCATAGGATCGATAAAGTGTGAATTCTATTTTGATGAAATTCTGAAAGCAAAGAAGCTACAGTTACTTTTCTCCCCAGATGTTGATTGGTGTGGAGATAAAGAAGGTCGAAGAAGTACAATTGGTTATTTCTTTCAATTATTTGGTGCCCCAATCTCATGGTGCTCGAGAAAGCAATATGTGGTGGCATTGTCATCGTGTGAGGTTGGATATATAGATGGATCTTATGCTCCATATCAAGCAATTTGATCAAATCTATGTAGGAAGAGATCGAGGTTGAAGTGAAGAAACCTCTAGTATTGCAGATCGACAACAAGTCAGCCATTAGTCTTGCAAAGAATCCAGTTTTACATGGAATGAGCGAGCATATCGAAGTTATATTTCACCTCATATGAAAAAAGGTAAATTGAGGTGAACTTGAAGCAAGACATTGGACATTAAAGCTTGGAGAGCTACTGATAAAGGATGGAAACATCCCACCAAGCTTGAGAAAGATGGGACTACTGTCTTGAAACCTGAGGAGGAATGGAGCAAAGAGGAAGAAGAGCTAGCTCTAGGGAACTCTAAAGCATTGAATGCTCTTCAATGGTATTGACAGAACATCTTCGGTCCATCAATGTGGTGGCCAAGGATGTTTGGGACACTCTCAGAACTACTCATGAGGGGACATCCAAGGTGAAGATGTCAAGACTTCAGATGCTCACTACCAAATTTGAGAATTTGAAGATGAAGGAAGATGAGAATATTCATGAATTTCACATGAATATTTTGGAAATTGCCAATGCCTCAGGAGCACTTGGTGAAAAGATGTCAGAAGAGAAGCTGGTGAGAAAGATTCTCAGATCCTTGCCTAAGAGATTTGCAATGAAAGTCACTGCAATAGAGGAGGCTCAAGACATCAGCACCTTGAAGGTTGAAGAACTTATTGGATCTCTTATGACTTTTGAGATGGGAATCAGTGAACCTGTTGACAAGAAAAACAAGAGCATAGCACTTGTATCCAATGAAGAGGATGCAAGGTGGAAGATGAAGAGAAGATATTTGAAGCTATAGCCATGCTTGGAAGACAGTTCAACAAACTGATCAGGAGGATTGATCCAAAGTCAAGGTCAAATATCAAGACATTCCATCGACATTAGCGGATCTTATGACTCAAGAGAAGATCCAAGTCGAGGAAAAAGGAAGTCAAGTAAAATCCAATGTCATGAATGTGAAGGATTTGGACATATTAGAATGTCCCACCTTTCTAAAGAAACAAAAGAAAGGAATGGTCATCTTGTCGATGGTGATTCGGAAGTGAATCGAGGAAGAAGGTGCCAAACTTGTCACGCTCTCTCTGAGTGTACAACTCGATATGGATTCTAGTGATGAGGAAGTGACATTTGAAGAGGTTCTGAAAACTACTGAAAGTGTATAAAAATGGAGAAGCATGTCGACAAAATGAGGAGCAGAAAAAGTGATTGAGAAGTTGGAAGCGAGAATGTGAAGTTGGAGGTCGAGAAGGAAAACACACCACTATAAATCACCTCAATAGTGATATTATTATCTTGAATTCCAAACTTGATCGGATGTCTAAATCATCAAAATATTGACATCCTGATAAGTTGGAAGAAATTCTTCACTTGGACAAAATGCGGAAATAAGCATGGTCTAGGATATGTGGCTGAAAAGCAACCTGTTGATGACATTAAGAAGAAGAGACATAGGAAAACAATGTCAAAGCAGGTGTCACAACCCAAAACAGAAATGTGTCGGCTCGGTATGTGATGCAAAGAGATTTGCTAATAACCGGGAATGGAACAAACACAAAGTCAATGACAAAAGGATGTCATACCACAAGTCGGAATAGGTCGCCTCGGGGTATGTGGAGACTAAAAGTTTGTCAATAACAAAAGGAAGAACAGACCTAATAGACCAATGTCAAAATAGATGTCACAACATTGGGTGCAACATCAAAATCATAGAAACATGAACAAAAAGTTTCAAAGATGGAGATGTCATTATTGTGGAAGGTTTGGTCACATAAAATCTTTCTGCTACAGACTACATGGATATCCTAATCAAGGGTCTTATGTGAAGTCTAAAACCAACAGGGTATCATACTCTCAATAGTGGAAGAAGAAGATTGTTGCTCTGGTAGCTAACACTTCTCTTAGTATGTCTACCAAGGAAGACTGGTACTTTGACAGTGGGTGTTCTAAGCACATGACTAGAGACAGAAATCTTCTTAAAGATGTTAAACCTCATTCTGTCAGCTTTGTTACTTTTGGAGATGGAGCTAAAGGAGAAATCAAAGGTATTGGAAACTCAAACTGTTCTGGAGTTCCAAGCCTAAATGGAGTGTTGCTTGTAAAAGGTCTGAATGCAAATCTCATTAGCATAAGTCAGCTATGTGATATGGGATTCACAGTCAACTTCACTAAGGCTGAATGTCTTGTAATCAATGATGAACAAGTAGTGTTTATGAGAGGAGTCAGATCAAAGGACAACTGCTACATGTGGGAATCTGAGAACACCACTCTGTCTTCTGTGTGTTCTACAGTCAAAGATGAAGAGGAAGTAAAGTTGTGGCAGCAAGAATCTGGTCATCCACACCTCAGAGGAATGAAAAGGATCAGTTCCATAGAGGGAGTCAGAAGGATACCAAGACCTTTCATGGACAAAGGGAGAATCTGTGGTAAGTATAAAGTTGGACAGGAAATCAGAATGTCACACTCAATGTCTAGACATCTGACCACTTTTAAAGTACTAAAGCAAAGTACTAAGATCTGGCATGAAAGGATAACCCAGTATCTTACTGTCAAAGGATACATGAGAGGAGTCTTGGATGAAACCCTCTTTGTCAGAGGAGAAAAGATCATGGTGGCATCCATATATGATAATGACATATTATCTGAAGGAATGTCAGACACATTGATGAAAGGCTCTACACTTCTTTCACAAAGCAAGTATGCAAGGAATTGTGTCAAGAAGCTTGGACTGAATAATGGCAGTCACACTAGGACTCTTACCCCTCCTCATTTGAAGCTGTCCAAGAAATCCAGTGGAGAAAGTGTTGTTCAAAACTTGAGTAAAAGTCCTGTTGATGGATGTTTCTTCTTGAGAAACAGTCTCATGTTTTGGATCAGCAAGAAGCAAAGCTGTTTAACTTTATACAATGTTAAAGTTGAATGCATAGCAGCTGGGAGAAATTGCTTTACGATGATCTGGATAAAGCAGATGCTGACTAAGTGCAATGTTGTGCAGAATGTCATGACATTGTCCTGTGACATCTCTACTAAAGTTTTTGAGGCCAGTCAGTGTAAGACTTTGAGGAACAAATTGGGTAGTTGGCAATATGAGGAGTTGTAGCAATTAGCTGTGCCTACAACAAGGGATGAAAGGAACTTTTTATTTCAATTATTTCTAAGAGGGTTATTTGGGTATTTTCATTCTTATTCTAAAAGGTCCAAGAGTAGGAAGAGACATTCTCATATAATAGCTTCTTCTTTTGAAAGTAGTATCACCTTTTTCTTCTCCCAAAAGAAACTCTGATACTCTCTGCCATTTTCACTTTCATTCTCCCAAAAACCATCAGCGAAAAATGGCTTCATCATTCCCATCATCTCAAGAAACAGGATCTTCATCTCCATCCATGGCTGTCGTCAGAACAAATAATGAAGCCATGCAAGCTGAAGCACTGAGGGTTACACCATTGCGTGCAATAGCTACTGACCCAGAAAAGGTCAAGAAATTGCGCACAAGGAATGCAAGAAGAACTCAAGCATCTCCCATGGGTAAGACTTCTGTACCATCCTCTTCTGTTCCCTCAGAAATAGTAAACACAGAGGAGTCTAGGGCTGTACATATAGCCATTGCTAGATTGGTAACCAGGATCCTCAACGAAGACCAACTGCTCGGGTTTCAATTCCCTAAACCGCCTCTAGCCCTAGTTTAGCAGTTGATCCGGATGTCACCGAATGTCAAGACATCCGTGATCATGATACTTCCGCCAAGAATAATGAAGACCTTTAAAGAGTCAAGTAGGTGTTGATGATGCTTGTAATAAAACTCACGATAAGGAAGATGAGATCTCGACAAGATTCTTAAGGAGTCCCCAAGAAAATGTTTCTCGATAAAGCCTCTGCGACTATATTTCGATAGTATTCTTGAAGAATCACCAAAGTGTGCCTCGTAAAGTCCCGATGACTACATTTCGACACATTTTGGAAGAGTCACCAGTTCAAGAATCTAATCATTTAACCGAACCTCCATTGATTTAGATGAGATGTTCTCGACAATGATCTTATTGCCAATGTCAATCCAAGCATTGCAAAAGAATGATGAAAAGAAAGGGAAACAGCATCACACGAGCCCGAGAAAGATATCAAGATGTGTGCAAACCGAGAAGTATCACCTGGACCTCTACAAGGAGAAGTAGAGTGAAAACTATTGGTGGTGACTCTAGGAGAAAAAGAGAGAACACCAAGTGAAAAGAGGATTATCTCTATCAGAAAGTCTTCGATGGAAGTATATTTGCTAAAGAGGATGGCTCGGAAAGAGAAACAAGAGTGCTCTTGAATGCAAAGAAATTGTTGACCTGATCAAGGAGGCGGGGCTGATGAAAACAGTGGAGAAGCTCTCAAACTGTTATGAAGTTTTGGTAAGAGAGTTTATTGTAAATCTCTCAAATGACTGTGGGGAAAGGAATTCTGCTGACTACCAGACTGTGTATGTGAGAGGGAGGAAAGTCAGGTTTTCTCCAAGTATAATCAACAAATTCCTGGGTAGATCTGATGATACTCAGCCAGAGCTGGAGGAAACTGACAACAAGATCTGTCAAACCATAACTGCCAAACAAGTAAGGCAATGGCCTTTGAAGGGAAAACTCTCAGCAAGCAAGTTGAGTGTCAAATTTGCCATACTGCATAAGATTGGTGCTGCTAACTGGGTCCCAACCAATCACAAATCCACCATCTCTATTGGATTGGGGAGATTCATATATGCAGTAGGCACTCAGGCTAAGTTTGACTATGGATCATATGTATTTGAGTAGACCCTTAAGCATGCTGACAGCTATGCTATCAAAGGACCAATAGCCTTTCCCTCCCTCTTGTGTGGTATTATAACTGATCAATACCCTGACATTCTGGTTAATAGAGACTCAGTATGTAAAAGAGCTCCTGCCCTTGGCTTCCACTACAAGCTATTTCAAGGGAAGCATGTTCCTGACATTGTCATTACATCAGCTGAGACATCAAATGTCAAAACCAACTCTCAGAAGGCAGATGTCATAGTTGTGCTAAAGGAGACCTGTAGGGAACTTGAAGCAAGGAAGCAGACCCTTGAAGCTCTGATCTCTACTCTTGAAAAACAAAAAGACACAGAGGTTGAGGAAGAAAGGCTTGATGGTGATACTTCTGCTACTCATATGGAGGAAGATGATGATGCTGACCAAGCAGTTGCTGACAAAGAAGGCTCTGAAGATGTGTCCTTTCACAGTGCTTCTTCTGGAGAAGAAATCACTTGAAGTTGTTGCCCCTGTTGCCTCTGATGTTGTTCTGTCAATTGTTTCCTATTTTCTTATTCTTGTATTTTCCCAATTTTTGTTTGACTGTTTGTAATCCTTTATTGACAGATTTGTAATGTCCTGACAGAAATGTACCCCTGAAACAATGCTGGTACTTAATTATATGTTGATTGTTTGGGGCAATTGTATTATTTCCTTTGGCCCTTTATGGCTAAAAAGGGGGAGAAGAATCACTGTGTGTGACAGTGGCTGGGAATTTTGGGAACTTGTAAGGCCTGTTTAAATTTTATATGTGGGCAATTGTGGGAATTGTGGGATTTTTGTATGGGTAGAATTTATCTTATCTCTAGGTTCTAGTTTATTTAAGCTTAGAACTAGTTTGTCTTCTGCTGCATATGTACTCTGATAGGTTAAGTAGTTTTAGCAAAAATGTGCCAAAGGGAGTTTGTTAGTGTTTTAAGTTGGCATTAATTTTGGTAAAACTAGGTTTTAGCAATGTCATGATGGATGTCATGACATTCGAGATCAAGATAAATCCTACCGCTAAGGATGTTAAAAGACAAGAAGAAGCTAAAGCAAATTCAAAAAACGATGATGTCATAGATGTTATGACATTCAAGGTGACATTCTGCTCAGAATTGCTTTTGTGTCCGTTAGGATTAGTAACAGTTGGTATTGTGTAATTCTAGTTTCTCTTGTGAGCCAAGCAACTATCAATTGATAAGTGCATTGGCCTAGGATTTGTTGTAAGGGTAGTTTATCACTCAAAGCTTTAAAGCACGAGTGTTTGTCTCTTGATTGAAAGCTTTGAAGCGAGATCAAGATAGTTTATTGAAGCGTGTCTTCACAATTCAATTAGTCAATAGGTTGATATCACTGCTGTGATTGAGGGGGAGTGAGTGGGTACTCAGATCTAAGTAGGACTTAGGTTGAAGTTGCATTGGGTAGGTTTTAAGTGAAGGAGATAAACTGGTGGTTTATTCCTGAATTAATTCTACTAATAGTGAATTTCCTCCCGGCTTGGTAGCCCCAGATGTAGGTGTAGTTAGACAGAACGGGTAAACAACTTATTGTGTTCTTTACTGTTATTTATATTTACTGTGTAAATTGTTAACAAAGTGTCAGATAGTGTGTCATAACATTCTCTGTGACATCACGTATCTGCTGCCAGGAATTTCAGTTCTAAACATGTCTGCAAAATAATCATTCAAAAATACACATCAGTTAAACAATATGGACTAAAACTACATGCATAATAATTTTGTATTAATTAAAATATGTCATGTTTTTTATAGGGACCAAAAACAAAATTTTGTAATTTATAAGGACCAAATATATATTTAACCCTAAAATTTATTTACACTTTACCACAATCGAATAAAGCAAGTGTGAAGAATTTTCTAAAAGTTCATGAGTTTGAATTCTAACATTAACAAATTTGTGATTTCTTTAATATTATAGCGAAACAAAACAATCAATATGATACGAAATACATCATGATTCACAAAAGAAACATGACGCGAACAATAAATCACAAACAAACAGGGACGTTGCGGCAATATAGAGATGGTGCAGCGATACAGTTCAATTGGTAAGTTTGTTCAAGTCAAAAAATTTCACCTAAATCTTCAATTATGTTTATGAATATTGTGTTTGTTTATTTGATGGAAATTTCTTCACCCACCTAGTGGGTTTCTTCCCCACCCCCAGTGAAAAACCAAAAATATCCCCCAGTTTCATAAGTTAACTTACGAAATAATCCACGATTTTACAAAATAAGGTGAATTCGCAAGTTAACTTACGAAGTCCGTGTATTATTTTAGAAAACACAAATTTTTTCCCAATACTTATTCATTTCAAAATATACTCAAATTTTCTCTCTTTGCTCCAAACCCTAAATTCTGCAAACTCACTCTAAGTCATTCTCATTATTTCAAGTCATTTCACCAACACATTTCAACTCCTCCAAAATCAACAAATTTGTGTAAGTTTTCTTCACTTTTTCCTATTCAAATTTCTGAATTTTTATTAGATTATTAGGTTAGGTTGTAGAAATTTAGTAGTATATGAAATAGTAGTAGGTAAATGTAGTAGGAAAAATTAGATTTTTGTATTTTTGGGACTGAATTTCTGGTTTTGGGAATTTTTGGACAAAGGGGGTTTCGCAAGTTAACTTGCGAAGTGTACCAGAAGAGACTTTACAAGTTAACTGGCGAATTCACCCAGGATGGGTGAATTCGCAAGTTAACTTGCAAACTTTTGTCTGATTTGTTTTTAAATTAGTATGCTAACAATGTAATGGTTTATTTCAAGAAAATGGTCGAGAATGACAACCAGATGACATGTTTGAGACATGGCAGGCAAAGCCAGACAATGTTGACTCGTCGAGAGCGAGAGTTAATGGCAAGGGCACAAAGGGAACAACTAGGTATATCATCACCTTCCGCACCGCGGTGGAGGAGTCATCTCTATGAGGTGTCTTCCTCTCGTGCACATGAGGAAGAGGTACCGGAGATAGAGGTACCAGAGGTAGAGGAGCCGACGGAGGAGGCCCAAGATGCCCATGACGCCAAAAATGATGAGGTCCCCGACGATGATGTTGAGGAACCTGCCGAGGCAGAGGATGGTGGCTATCCAAGAGGGCCATATGAGAGATCCCTCCTGATTTATTATGGGGACCATACTGCTAGTTATGTCTGTGGTGGAGAGGTATTATAATTTTTATCATTACATTTCGTATTATTTAGTTTTGTTTACTGTCCGTTCTTTTTTAGTTATTTTCATATACTGCCCGTTCGTATTATTTATTTATTTTCGTTTGATTCTTATGTTTTAGGAAAGGAAGGCCTTGAAACATGTGAACCACTCCCGCAAAATCTTTGAACAACATGCTCCAACGACTCAATGGTTCCACAATGTTATCCTCGCATCCGGTCTTGCCGGATTATACAGTACTAGTTACGGTACCATTAGCACCGACATGCAAGGTGCTTTTACTGAGAGATGGCATAGGGAGACGTCATCTTTCCACTTTCTAGTTGAAGAGTTGACGATCACCCTCGATGATGTTGCCTGCTTTCTCTGACTACCTATTAGAGGTAGGCTACTCAACCATTCCAAGATAACCAGGGCATCTAGGAGCTGATCCATGCAGGTCTATTGCAGACTATGACGCCACAAAGGGGCGCACGTGAAATTCTCCTACCTAAAGGAGTCATATGAGGAGCACCTCCGTCAAGCAGCTCTTGTAAAAAGAATTGCACATGCAGCTGGGGAGCCTATGGAGGCAGATATTTTTGTTCAGTTTCACCGTGGTTGTGCCTTTCGGTGTTTTCTAATGTACTTGGTAGGCACGTCCATCTTTGTGGACACGATTGGCCAGTACACCGATGTGGCCTACCTGAGATATTTTACGGACCTTTCTACAATTCAAGACTGGAACAGGGGTGTCACTGTTCTTATCTACCTCTACAGAAGCTGAATGAAGCTTCCAAGTAGAGGGCTAGGGCACTTACCGGCTTGTGCACACTATTCACGGTATGTTTTTATTTTAACGATAAATTTTAATTAGTTTTCATTGATTTGTACTTACACATTAAATTTTTTTGATGCAGAGCTGGATTATATCGTACTTTCACCGCATCCATGGTTACTCTGTGGATCCTGAATATCAGGACTTCATGCCCAGGGCTTCCAGGTTTATTCTCAACAGGGGCAAACCATAATATGGCTCCTTACCGGGTGTTCCTTAATCGCACCAACCATGACGATATCAACTGGACCCCGTTTGAGGACTATAGGGAGGTTGTCCCCTTCGATACCATTTCGTTATACTCTTGGTGGCTAGCCTGTGGGGATAACATGATGGTCTGGTATTTACCCGAGCGGTGTATGCGCCAGTTTGGCTATGTGCATATCATACCCCGATCTCATTTCCATGCTGCTCCCGATACCATGACACGGAGGGCTCTAGATGATGTCTTCTAGGATTGGGAGAATCATGTTGTGCCAGATGAGTATCGGTTGTTGTGGGCATCCTGTATGTGGCATTCTGTGGAGGGGTACGCGACATGTTTTTTTACAGTGTCGCACTCTTACATGACACCGGAGGCTGAAGGACGTCCGCCGAGGCCAGCACATGAGAAGCTCTTGGAAAACGAGCAGACCGAGGATGATCGTGTCATTGATCTACTACCCATCTGTCAGAGTATCCGCCAGATTGGACAGGAGACGTTAGATGACGGAGCGTGCAGCGCGTTACCACGGGCAGAAGAGGGCGCGGGGATACAGGATTAAGCATACCCAATAGCCTTTATGTTTTTTTAGTTGATTTTGTTGATCGTGTTTTTTTCTGAACAATTTATGTAATTTGATATTTTTGACAATTTTTCTCTTTAATATTCATAACATATTAATATTTACATATTTTGCGTATATAGATATTGCGTATATTAATATTTTCTAACAATTTTTCTCTTTAATTGAATTTTTGAAAATAGAAACATAATCTGAGTTATTGTGAAAAAACATAGTAGTTTTAAACATGGTTTTACATATTCAAAAAAGGTTTCGTAAGTTAACTTATCAATTCCTTAAATAAAGTGATTTCGTAAGTTCACTTACGAAATATTTTCTGAATGTGTAAAATCATGATAAAAATAATGAAAGTACCAAAATAAAATGAATTTGTAAGTTAAGTTACGAATGACATTTTTTATTTTTCAGGGGTGTTGGAGAAACCCGTTAGATGGATAAAAAAATTTTCTTATTTGATCGTGGTTCATGGATGTGGTTTTTCATATTTGGATTGTTAGAAGTAGAACATAGAACTTTGGAAAGTAGAAACTAAACTAAATTTGTATATTATGAGAGATTGAGACTGAAAACTTGACAAAAGTGAATTGGTTTAGAAAAGAAAAGAAGAGTTCGTTGGGCTAAGGCAGTTAGTTGTCTTAAAGAAGAGAGAAGAAAAAGAAAAGTCGGAAATGATTGTTGTTCCAATGGCTAGAATGGTTGTTCATTGTTGTGCCACAAGCTATCTAGGTCACTCTTATTCCATCTAAGTATGTCATTTGGATAAGAGGGTGTGAAAATACTATTGATAGAGTATGCTGGAACATTCTTTTATATATAAGAGAATGGAACGATGGAAGAACGAAAGAGTAACGAAAAGTAAGGATTGATAGTAGGAACATTGATATAAAGTTAAGGAACAAACACTCTTGTGAGAGACACACTACTTATCCACCTAAAGTCTTAAGGTGATAAGTGAGTGGATTCTCTCAATTATATATGTTTAAGTCTCCACATTCCTATTCAATGTGGGACTATTTCTTCACCTAGGGTCTCTAAAAAATAAGGGTTTTAAAATTAAATTTTTATAAATTATAAATATGAAATAAATATATTAATATTTTTTGTCCAATTTAAATTCGTTAGCATAGTGATAAAAATAATTTTTTTAATTAAAGATCAATGATTCAATCTTTGATGCTAACACATATATTATTTTTTTTAAAAAAAATTCAAAATATAATATTATTTCTCTACTTTTCTTTTTATTAGAATCAATTTTAAAAATTAGCAAAAAGCCTCCAAATTATCGAAGTCGGTCCTATATATATAATGTACAATTTTGTTAAAAAAAATAATGAAAAAATAACACACTTACTGTCCCGACATTACATTATCACTATCCATAACACTAAATGAAAACATATTTACTACGGTGATGAAATATACTTTTTGTATTACAAATATTTATGACTTTATTATGATAGTTAAAGTAACATTATTTATAATTTAACGTGTGTTTGAATTGACGGTGTATAAAATTGATTTTAGTAGAATTGTATTTGATAGAATTGATTTTAGAAGAATTGAGTTCAGTAGAATTAATTTATGTTTGGATACAATTATATAAAAGTTAATTGAATGATAAATTTTAGTATAAAAATTATTTAGAATCAATTCTGAAGGCAAAAACTATAAACTCTAGTTTCAAATATAATCAATTCTAGAGACAAAATCAGTTCTACTTTAACATAACTAAACATGTTAAAAACATTGCAGAATCAATTCTACACTTTAAAAGTGCTTCTAATCTTATTAAAATTAAAACCAAACATACACTTAATCTTGACTTTTTAATGCTATTTATTGGAACCCTTCTATTTGCACCTTTAATATTTTATATGCTATATATTGATGGTTACCATCTCTAACGTGGGGCATAAAACAAAAGGGTGTAATTTTAGATAGTCGGAATAAAATTTATATATAAATTTACAACATTAAAAATATAATTTATGATTTATAAATAAATAAAACCACAATTCTTCTCTACAAATTCTAATATTCTAAAGATATTAATCAATCTTTCATTTTCTAGCTCTAAAAGCAAATACTCCAACCATAAAACTTGAATTCCTACTCTTCATCAGTGAGATTTGAATTCCAACTATGCTCATTATAGTACACCAAGAAAATTCCATGAGTATACGTTTTGTATTTGTCCACGAGCGAGGACAAGCTTGCATAATTAAAAATGAATGAACAGTGTATGTCACTTATCTAAGCAACAAATTAAGAATGACATTAAATTATCTTACACTATCTGGACCAAAAACGACACAAACTCAATAATGTAATTGTAACTCACTCAGAAGTGAGAATCAGCAATTTATTTTCCTCCCTCGATGTGTATATATTATAAAAATAGCCATTTTAGGAAGTATGATTATGACACTACATTAAAAAAAGAAAAACACAGCTTAGTTGATGGAGGAGAAAAAGTGGTCCTAAGTGAATTCGTCCTAAGTGAATTGATTAAATATAGGGAATTTTTTAATCCTTCCAATAGTTTTGTTAGAGAACACGCGAAATTCCACAAATGTTCTTCAAAACTAGAAGTATACTTTCGATTCGCACTCTATCTTATTAAAATACGTTGAAAGGGAAGGATGTAAATCGGAAGTATATTTCCAGTTTCAAACTGTAAGTATACTTTCGGTTCCTGGACGCAGTTAAAGGCGTCATGCATCTTCCCCTCCCATTACAGTATTTTGAAAAACAAACTCTCAAACTCTCTTTAAAACCCTTTTTACCAAAAATCAATCTTTTTTCTCAAAAAATCAACATAAATCATCAAGCATTTGATACATATAACATCTAACAGAATCAAGCAAACAACAATCACTGTCAATCAATCAAGTAAGTGATTTAAGCTATTTTTAGAGTTTATCTGATTTCTACTCAAATTAGTGAAATAGGGTTCTAAATGTGTTGTTTTATCTAGTTTAGATCATTAGGACTCATTAGAAAACACTTTGCAAACTTTATTTGACGATCAATTTTTTTTTGACACATTTAGGGTATTGGGACACGATCAATGCCTAGGGGAGGTCCGTGGCTCTGTTTGCGTAGAGGGAACTGGAAGTATACTTCCGGTGTTTGGGAAGAATAAAACCACAAGTGTAGTTCCGGTTTCTGTCTGCACGTGTTTTTTGCCATGTTTTGCACTTTAGACCTTATGCTAACATTTCTTTCTTATTTCTACAGGAGATATGGATGAGAGACAATCACGTTTGAGGCACGGGAGGGTTGAACAACATGCTTCTGTGCGAAGAGAGATGAGTCAGGCAACCCAGCCTCCTACGATATCTTGACAGGCCATACCAGATGCACATTCTTCTGCTTTTGATTCTACTCCTTCTACATCGTCCTCCCGCAGCAGACGAGATTTTCCAGTGCATCCTTCCCCGCCCCGTCCTCCCGCAGACGCACGTCCTCACCTAAGATATTTCAAACGGAATGTTCATCTAGTACATATGCGCATCCATCTGAGGTGACACTCAATGCTACACCAGCGGCAGCAGAGGCACCGGTAGCCCGAGGCACCAGTGGCACCAGAGGCACCTGAGGCATCGGTGGCACCCGAGGTACCGAAGGCAGCGAAGGCACTGGCGGCAGTGCAGGCCCCTCAGGTCTTTGGAGGGGGCCTTCTAATTTATCACTGTCGTCTTTTTATCTCACCCATGTAGCTAGATATATATGGGATAGACAGGTATGAAATTTACATTTATATTACTGTTATGAATTTTCTTATGAATTCTAACTATGATTTTTTTTTTGCAGGCCTAGAGAAGGAGCAGGAGAGGAGGGATCATGCTCATGACGTGTTGCTTAGGTGTTGCCGTATCACGAAGCTTGTGCGGGATGGCAATAACAAAGGGTTGTTTCCTGACGGATCCGATGTCAGTAGTATTTTGAAGGTCATCATGGCAGAGGCTCAGGGTGCCCTGTCATACAGGAGGCATCGGAGGGACACCTCGAGGGTGACAGGTCGGCTCATCATCCGCCATACCCAGTAGTTTATGTTGATGATACATTTGTATTTTGATTTTGTATTGTTTCGTATTTGTATTACTATTCGTATTACTTGGATATCATTAATTGGATTATATTGATATGCATTTTGGATAATATTTTTGGTCTTTTGTTCTATTTCTAATTTGTATAATTTGTTCAATTTCTAATTTGTATAATTTTTCAATTATTGTTTTTGTTCATTTTTCTGCTACTGTTATATCCAGAATCGAAAATATAATTCCGATATGAAACTGAAAATATACATCTAATTTTAACACAAATATTTTATAATATGGTGCGCATCAAAAATATATTTTTGAGTTTAGAAAAACATTATAAAAAGTACATAGGATTTAACTAACCACCTTAGAGTGGTTTAAGAAATTCTCTAAATATAGTGATGTGGAATATTTTTGAGCTTAAAATTTTGTTTTGAGACGTGTAAAATTGAGGATGATCTTTTGAATGATAAATTCTTAATTCAAATTAAAATTAATTCTTAAGGAAAAAATTAACTTCAATGGACATTATTTAAGTATTTTAAAATCAATTTTACATATTTGAAATCACTTTTAACTCTCTCTCAAAATTTAACACATACTAATTGAAATCTTATGTTTGAAATTGAGTTTGAAACAAAATTCTCGGGTTCAATATAAATTCCAGGTTAAAATAAATTTTTGATTTCTCATCTTGAATTTTTGATTTCTTGTCTTGAATATCAGATTTATATTATTCCTCTAAAAAATGTTTTGTATTGATCGTTCAATTTTAGTAAGTTATTTCATGTTTGTCTTTTTCACATATTTGAATCAAACCACACTACGCTCTAGTTACGAGTTTGACGTGTCGGCAAATGAAATTCAACTTTGGGTTATGTTTGTTATTTCTCTTATTTAGCAAAATTAGGATTCATTTACAACTCATTTTATTTCTCACAATCAATCTACCTCAGTCAAATTAAGGTTCATGGAATATATTACAGCGATCTCCTTATTAACCGTAGTAAAAAATCATGTTTGGATTTTTTTTTTATTAAAAGATATTTTTCTATGATGATTATTAAAATCTGTAGTGAAATGTACCATCAGTTATAGAGTTTGAATCTCAGTTCCTTCAATTTTCAGTTTATCGTTACAAAAAATAAATGTTCTTGAATATTACAACGCTTCTTTAAGTCAATCGTGATGTAAAATCCAATAATTTCATCACGGTTCTTCTTATCAACTGTGATGAAAAGCGATATTTATTTATATATAAGTGAAATTATCTCTTGCTCAGTATATAATAGTTATTTCTCTCAAAAGAAATCCATAACATATTTCACTCTTTTCTCTCAAAACAAACCCTAACATCCATGTCACTCATCACACATACGACAACCTTTATATTCGTCTTCAGCAAACTAATACAGCAATGTCGTCTTCACTAATGGCTACCTTCACGTTTGTTCATTAAACTTATGTTCTGATTTCGTTTATGTTTCTGTTTTTTATTATTGTTTAGTTTATGTTTCTACTTATTGTTTATGTTTCAAACTCTAACATATTACTTTAAATTTTAGCTATTATTTTAGTTTCAAACCCTAAGATTTTATGTTCTTGCTTGTTTATTTCTCTGTGTATCTATCTGCTTGTTCTTACTTATAGGCATGGTTGGATGGATGGAAAAAAAATAACGAGAATGAAATTAAAGTGAGTGCAACAAACTTGTGTGAGCGCTACAAACACATGTTTGTTGCTCTGACTTCACATTCTCCTCCTTTCACTTTGTATTCTAATAAGGAACATGTATGTTCTATGTTTTTCTTTAAAATATTTGTTTTAGATGAGTTTATTATATTTTATGTGGTTTTCTTATTTTTCCAACACTTTATCGAATATATAATTTTTCAGATTGCGTTAGAAAATTATAATATAATACATAAAATTATATTGGAAAACAAGTTACACATTCAATTCTAGACAAGAATCTTTTAGTCTATTATCTGCATTTTGTTCTTTAATAGTGAGAATTTGGTTTAATGCCTATTAATTTTCAACATCCCCTTGCTTCATCTCTAGTTTAGTTTGCAATGTAAATAATATGTTCCAAAAAGAACTAAAGGTGAAGGAAAAGGGTTGGGAACTAGAATAGAGATGGCAATTTGGCTCATACCCTATGGGTATCTGCAAAAAGTGTCCATAAAGGGTAGGGTAAAAACACGTACTGTGTGTACGGGTACGAACACGAGTAGTTACTCATTAAAATAAACGGGTATGGGTGCGGGCACAAGTACCTTACTATCCAGCCCGCCCCATACCCACACAATATATTTATATAATGTCATTTGAATTATTATATCAAAATGCACATTTATAAATTTTTAAAAAATATATCGCTATTAAACTATTACACATTTTAATAAAAAAGTGTTTATTTATTTCCTAAATCAATAATAACATCTCATAATTTTTTTCATATTATTAAAAAAAACTTAAAATTATATGATATTTTTTGTAATTAATTGATTTATTTTACTACAAACGCGGGTAAACGGGTACGGACATGGGTATTGAGACACCTATACGGTACGTGTACGGGTATGAGCATAGGTGCCCACGCGAGTTTGGGTTCGGGTACGGGAATTTTTTCAAATCGCAGATATGGGGATGAATACTATAGTATTATGCCTAAAATTTGTCCATTGCCATCCCTAAACTAGAAGCATCAAAAATCAAATTCTCACTATTAAAGAACAAAATGTGGATGAGAAGCTGAAGAATTCTTGTTTAGCATTAAATTAAAAAATAAGGCTAAGTTCCCCCCAAGATCCTTTAAGTTATTTAATTGTAACATATTAGTTTTTTATGTTGTTTTCGCTACATGTGAGTCTTTTATGTTAACTAACGCTTGTATCGTTGACATTTTTATCAAACTCCTTTTCAAAAAAGTTGAAGTGACACTAGTCGTACAAATATGTCACTTAACATAGGTCAGAGACCATCATTAGATCGTATAATAAAATTTTCATAATTTTTTAGTGCATAAAAGTATTTTTAAACTAATTAAAATGTACGAAAAGGAAAAAATTAAAGAAAAATAGTAAAACAGAAAATAAAATTCTCAGAAAATTATACGAAGCGTAAAACGAGAAGAAACATTTTTAGGAATTTTTTCATAATTTGTTGACCAAAAACGAATTTAATATGAATTTTAGAAGTTAAAATAAAATTAATATAACAAAATAAAGCAACGTAAAGGTCAACGAGATTAAAATAAAGGACCCACATGTAGCGAAAACCACATAAAGGACCAATTTATTACAATTAAATTAGTAAGAAATTCGTGTTATCGCAGGGTTCTGTTTGGATTTTATATTATATGTATCTAATTATGACTTGCAAAGTTCCTTTATATATATCAAAGATAAAGATAAGTTAATGTAATTAAAAAATCCAATTTAATAATTTAACCAAAAAACAACTTTTACTACTGGATAATTTAGGGTTACGATAATTTAATATTTTCTTAAACTATCCTGTGGGTATTTTGCCAAAAAAAACAACTTTTACTATTGGATAGTTTTTATTTGAAATTTTCTAAATTAAGTTGGGTTCATCAATTCAATAATCAAAGAATATATATCTTATAATCTATTTTAATATAGTAATATATAAACAAGTTCAAGTTATTTAATAAATAAAAAATTAATATTTAATGAAATTTAAGATATGAAAATAAAATTAAGACACTAGTAAAAATTCTTTTATGAACACAACTCACCTCCGCATTTCTCAAATAAATAAAAAGATAAAAAAAACATCTATGTAGTCATAAAAATATAATATAACAAGAACAATATAATCCTCCTCACACAAAATTTAGAGGATTTCTTAATCCATTCCATGACCTTCCTACGTATCACATGAAATTTTATAAATGCTCTTCAAAATTGAAAGTATATTTTCGGTTCGTACTATACTATACATGAACTACGTTGGAAGGGTTGGGTGTAAACGTAAGTACACTTCCGATTTCAAATCATAAATATACTTCTGATTCCTGGACGCACTAAATAGCGTCATGCGTCTTTTCCTCCCATTACAGTAATCATTTTTAAAACAACTCTCTCAAACCCTTATTACATATTTGGTCAAAAAATCATCTAAAATCATCAACCATGGGTTAAATATAGCATTCTAACATAATTAATCAAACAAAATCAACATTAATCAATCAAGGAAGTTGTTTTTCAAATTTTTATAGTTTATGTAATTTCTACTTGAATTAGTGAATTAGGATTTAAAATGTGATGTTCTAGCTTGTTATCAACATTAGGAGTCATTAGAAATGTGTTTGTATAGTTAGTTTTGTGATCAACGCCCTTTTTATTCTCTTATTGAGGGGACTGAGATGTCATTTCGTGGCTTCTGTTGTCGCAGCAGAAATCAGAATTACATTTTCGGTTTTGTAAAGAACAAAACTGGAAGTATAGTTCCATTTTATGTTTGTGTCTTTTTTTTAAGGTTTGTTTTGCACACTGGACCTTATGTTAATATTTTTTGTACTTCTACAAGAGATATGGAGGAGATATCGTCATGATTGAGACACGGTAGGGTTGCACAACATACTTCTGATATCACTAATGTAACACCCTTCTAAACCTCGCGACATATTATAGAAATAACCAGAGTAAAATTAACCATGCATGTCAACAAAGGGTATCACACATATTCTATACATCACAAAACACCTGTCATGTTCAATAAATCTAAATTAAATTCATGTTTTTCATATACTTCACATAAGCATGTCACAGCAGAATCACTTTTCTAATAATAATCTCAAAATACAAATCTCAAATAAACATTATTCATTTAATCAACTTAGGCATAAAAGCCACTTCACCACATAATTCAATTAAAATTAACAAAATAACTAGAGTATACAAATGTATCTCTTAAAACATGAATCAAAACGTTTCCCCAGTGTTACATGACCAGAGCATGACTCAAAACCCAAATTGCGAAATAAAATAAAGATAACTTCTTCAGCTCCACTCTTGCCAAAGCAACTATAAACTTCAGTATCTAAGCAATGTCGTATAAAACATCATTCCAACAGATGGGTGAGAATTCACTTAATCATTAAGAATCATATAATAATATATATAACGTTTAGCATACATGCATAAAATAATATTCTCACATTTCATATGATTTATAAACATAACATCACACAATTAATCATATTGTTCACAAGGATATGTCAACAATTCACAATTTCACAATTATATTAATTTGATCAATTTCACAATTTCGCACAATGCACATAATCTCATATTATGACACAAAACACCATGTGACTCAACGCAAGACTCAATTGTAACTCATGCATGTGATACCAGTCTCTTGTTATTATTTTTTCAGTTTTTATTTTAAATCGGGTCTGTTCTCTAAACCGATAACACACAAAAAGCCTGTTCTCTAAGCTTTCAAGCCCCTCTCTGGTTTGGGACAAGTCACTAGCTCCCACGAAACTAACAAGCATTGCCTCTTGACAACAAATAATGCATGTGCAATTACAAAAATCATATGCAATTAAGATTGTTCTCTAATCTTAATATTCATGCATATCTTCAATAATTCATCACAC
This sequence comes from Vicia sativa, assembly GCA_021764765.1. Taxonomy (NCBI): domain Eukaryota; kingdom Viridiplantae; phylum Streptophyta; class Magnoliopsida; order Fabales; family Fabaceae; genus Vicia; species Vicia sativa. Next base: position 247,950,397 of record CM038794.1, on the reverse strand, counting down.
TTGAATTACCACACAATTGCACATAGAAACACATATTCATAATCATAACATCCATACACCAAACATAGCAAGTAATATACAAAGTATCATTACATTCCAACCTCAATTCACAAAATACAAATTACCGATTAAACATATAATAATTAATACATCATCAATAATTAAATTCAATAATCATATTATAACTAAAAATGATCAATAATTTAGTAAAGTTATAGTATTATTATTCGGCAGCTCAAAAATCAATCATACATGTCTGAAACGTCTTAATAGAGTATTTTGATTATTTTAATCTATACTCTTAACTCGTAAAAAGTTTTAATCTATACTCTTAAGTAAAAATGTTATAAAAATATATAATTATACTCGACATAATATTCAACGAACCATAAACTACTCTTCAACAATCCCAACAACTCTAACATAACTCTAAGATACTCAAAATTGCTCTACTGATAACTCTTGTATTATTAAAATAAATCTTATGCACTAAATTGGTTGACGGTCTGACTCAAGTAATACTGAAACAACTCTAAAAGGTCAAATACTTTTAATTTTAATTCTACGACTCATTAGATTTAACTCTAAACAATTCGAAAGTAACACTGACAATTATAAACGTGACAGAAATACCCAAAACTAATAAAATAAAACTTTTAATAACTCAAAACAATTCTGACAACTCTATTAACTCTAATAAAATTGTAAATAACTTTAATTAATTAATTAATCTAAATATGTATTTCTAACTCAAAAATATAAGAGAAAAAATATTCTACTAACAATGTTACATCATTATTATTACTATTTATTATACTTATGAAATATTATATGTTACTAAACCTGGACATGCCTACAATATTTTGATTATGGTTTTTCAGTTTAACAAGATAAAACCTTTCATCTAGTAAATATTAAATTGGTACAAAATTGATACTAAACTGATACTACCTCTTTTGTTTACTCGATGGATTCACAATAGTTTAATCCTAGGTACAATCCAATTAACACCACACGTGGTTAACCATTAACTAAGTAATATCTGAAAGTATTTATAGTATAATAATTAATATAGTGTTTATATATCTTATTTATAAGAGTAGTGTTATGCTTACACCAAAAATATTACACAGTAGCTTACACCAAATGAAATACATAGTGAAAAATTAATTATTTAATATAATGAAAAAATCAAACCGTATGATTATAAGGTTTAGTTGTCAAGTTTGGTGTAATATTATCTTTCCTCTATTTATAAACATAGGTGGCGATACAGTAACGTGAAGTCCTCAATTTTCATCTGCCAAATTTACTATACATACAATAAATTATCAAAATGCTATTTTAAAATATATATATATATATATATATATATATATATATATATATATATATATATATATATATATATATATATATATATATATATATATATATATATATATATGGTTTACAAATACGTGAATAGTGTATACATAGGTATTTTAACTTTTTAATATATTTTTTTCTAAAATTACTTTGATTAATGAAATATTAAAATTTGGTTATATTGTATAAAGTTTGGTTAATATATATTCTGAAATTTAGTATATATACAGTTCAGACTCCGGTTAATATTATGTATAAAATTGGTTAATACAGACATAATTTGGTTAATGAATTTTCAAACTTAAAGTTAAATTAAATTGTAAAATAAAATTGATTAATAGAGTGTAAAAGTTGGTTAATACATTTGTAATTTAATATCAGTACATTGTTAATAATATGTATTTTGTTGGTTAATAAAGTGGGAAAAGTGGTTAATGAATTATAAATAAAATAATTGTTTAATGACGTAGACTTTTATGGTTAATACAATTGTAAAATTGATTAATGACACAATCTTATATTTGTGTTATAAAATAAATTTTAAAATTTTTTAAATAATATTATTTTATTAAAAAAAACACAGCTCAACATATAAATACGGTGAATAATATATTTATATAAGTATAGTGTAGGAAATGGGTGTCAAAGTAGCTTGCCTCATAAGTTATTGATCGCTACAAGATACTAAATGAAGTTGATGTTACAATAACGACACTAGCAGAATGAAGATAATGGATAGGTGACAGAAACCGAAGAGAATTTGAAAGGACGACAACAATTATGGAAATTTAGGGGTTTTGTCTTAAATATGAATCTACCAATCATACATAATCATACAATCTCAATAATTAATGTAAAAACCCATCCATAATCAACATTCACACATAAACGACTTACGCTGGACGACAGTGCTACTGGGATAGTAAATTAGCGGAAGCAAAGTAGCCACACGTTATGTTAATATTTATTTATTTTTTACATAAAAAATATTAGCAACAATAACTATTTTTTTTGTTATTGATGCAAGATGTATTTTATTTTAAAAAAATAAAGATTCAAAATATATGTGTTTTTTTGTTTAAAAAAAATGAAATACTAGTGTTATTATTTTGATTGAAATATTTATATTTTTTAAGATTCGATCTCCGTGAATCTTTATGGGAATATGTGTGGATGAAGATGGGGATGAGGGAATACATTGGGCTGATGCGGTTAGAATACATCTTCTCGCTTGACATTTAATAAATCAATTAAAATTTATAACTTGCTTTCGAATTATATTTCATGCACATTTTATTTCAAATCATCAATACTTTCATCAAGTTAATTACTCTCTCCGTCCCAAACTATACGTCATTTTATAAAATTATAATAATTGTCTAACCTTTTATTGGAGCGGTAAAGCGACAAGCAAAACGTAAAATATTATTTTTACTGGGTGATATATAGGTTATATCGTATCATGTCCACAAAGATTGGTTATTGATTTGTCATTCGACAAATCTCGTTAATGAGTTTGGGGTTATTGGGTTGTAAGGAAATGGTATGAACAGAAATTAAATGTATACTAAAGTAAAAAGGATAGACAATTTATCTGGAACGAATGTACACTACCCGTCACAGACTTAAACCTATCGTCCAGTTATACTCAACCTACAATACTCGTCTATGTCATCACGTATCTCTCACAACCTAAGTCATTCCTAACCCAAATTGAGAATTCTACTGTATTACCTCGGTAGTTATCCCTCTACCACCTTAACAACACAGAAGTCAACCATGTCACTCGCATCGACGATTCCTCAACCGACACAACCGACACAGAGGCATTAATCTCAGATATCCATAGTGAATGTCAGCTCTAAATTTATGTCTAGAGTTTAGAAACTAACATATAATCATCATAGGTAAGAATCTAAGCAGTATATGTCTGTAACAACTTAAATCCCTAACACAAGGTAAAAACCTAAGATAACAACCAACACAGATTTGTAAATCAAGCTTTATATAACGTCATGGGCGACAAATATGCATGAGTTAAGAGAAAATATACATACAAAATACAACTAAAAGAGATTACACAAAGAGGAAGAGAAATGAACTGTAAATATTTCGGTTTATCAACTCCAATCAAAGTGCAATCCACCCGAATTATCCGTATGCAAGATCCGTAGTAGTTTTCTAAGCTCTAAATTATCAAGGATGAAGGTTTGATGAGTTGGGAACAAATACCCAAAACATAACCTAAAATGTGTTTTTTGACCCTTTTAACGTGTTTCTGACCAAGGGGCGCGCTAAGCGATGTCGAGACATTAGACATTAGGACATCACGCTACAGAAACTGTTAAGTTTGTTATAGTTATGTTTTAAGTTGAGCAGAATATTCTGAGAATATTGTGCATCATATGTAGCGTGATATTGAAGGCATTTGTGGAGGTCCAAGAGCTAAGGAGAAAGATCATAAAGGACCTTGATTGTAGCAGAAGCTATTTGCGTATTTAATTCTGCAAAGTTTGTTACTGCAGAAGTTTGTTACAGCTTCAAAGCTGTTATTTGAAGGCCCAAATCCAGCTGGGTAATAGGTTATAAATAAGAAGTTGTAACCTAGTTTTAGTAAGCTAACCAGTTTTAGAAAGATGTAGTCTTTGGGGTTAGCCATGTAAGTGAACCACCCGGATTATAGGATGATCACTAATTTGTGCCTTGAAGCCTGTAGGCAAGAGGTTTATTTTACTCACTCAGAAACTGTGAAGCAATGAGTGCAGTTGTGTCCTTGGAAGAAACTATGAAGTAATTCCAAGTTTTTTGTGTCAAAAGTTTGACAATAATGTGTTTGGAGTGAGGTATCTTCAAACTGTTATATGTTGTAGGAGCCAAGTCGTTGATGCAGTTGCTGGGATGTGAGTGCTAGACATCACTGAGGTGATTGGAAGTGAGCAGAGGTTCTCATATCTAAAGGAGGTAACTTAGGTAGAAGGGAAATTGCGTAGGATTTAAGTGAGGAGTGTAAACAGGGAGGTTTAACCCTAAATTAAGACTACTGATAATGCACTTCATTCCTGGCTTGGTATGCCCGCAGATGTAGGTTGGTTAGAATCGAACTGGGTGAACAATTCCTTGTGTTCTTTTGTTTTCTGCATTGTTATTTGTATATGTACTACCTTGTCTGTTTTTATCATGTCAGATCAGATGTCACGACATCCTGAGTCTGCTGTCACCAAAATTTCAACTGTTATGAGAAAAAATCAGCTTTGTATTTTCGCCATAACTTGAGAACCGTAACTTTGATTTGCGCCCAGTTCGAAGTGTTAGAATGCGTATTCAATTTCCTATCTAAGTGTGACTAAATATAAACCAAATTGATGGTTTTTATTCTTTTATTTGAGCCTTACACATTGATAAATTGCACAAAATTGCGTGTTTGAAGCTTTATTCAGTCTCTAACGCTTCGTACTTCAACCATGCGATAAATCCTACAAAAATGGGATAAAACTATCAAAATAATAGTATTTATAAAAGAATGAGATTATACTATTATTTACACAAAAATTGTGATTTATTACACAAAAATAGAATGATAAGTGTCACAAATTTACACAAAAATATCGACATTTTGACACTTATCACACTCCCCAACTTGAAACTTTGTTTGTCCTCAAACAAAGGTCAGAAAAATCTAAAGAAAATAAAGCAATAACCAAGAAAGAATGAATCAACAAGTTTTGAAACAGAAAACAAATGTATGGTTCAAATAAAAACGCACAAGCAAAGTACTTACTTACCATAATCCTACAACAATAACATGAAAACGAAACAAATCCTTTGTACAAAAATCATGTTAAACATTCTCAAACAATACAAGCTCAATCATGAATCACACCAAGAAAAAATCATCGGTAGATGAAGAACACACAAAGGTGTGGGACTTTTGACACTCATCTACAATCTTGTAAACAATAGACTAAATTATGCATTCATCCAAAAATTTATATTGAAAATACAAAGGCAAGAATCACAAGGGCTTTTCAAAGTTGTAATGTAGCTTGGTTAACAAACAAGTGATAAGTCCTAAAGATAATCGAAACAAAAACTTGCTTAAACCTAAGGCAGTGATCAACTCACAAATTTTCAACAATAGAATTTCAATCAAACTTCTTTCTCATCCCAAATTTCAAATCAATCACAATACTTATTAACACAACACTATTCCATACTCTTTTTATTTTTATTTTTTAAAACTTTTTCTCTTTTTCACATTTTTTTCTTTCTTTTTCTAATCTTTCTTTTTCACATTTTTTTTTTCTTTTTCTATTTTTCAACCTCATAGAAATCACAACATAAGCACATAAACAATTCTCTCACTAACTTGAATTCAACCAACATTAAAGTGAATACTCCATACTTTTTAAGGCAAGGTAAAAATTCAACTAAAAATCATAGTTGAGGTTTCAAGAAAACAAATAATCAACATTCATTCAAAAAGGAAAACCAAACACTCATAGACAACCATTAGGTTCAAAAATAACATGGACATTAACCAAAAAGGCTAAAAGGAGATTACAAAGGTCCACACACTCACAAGGCGAATTGAATATTTGGCTAGGTAGTTGTTCTCAAAATTAAACAAAATGTCTTGATCCTTTTCATGCATTCATATAATCAATACAAACAAAAGATTAGTTAAAAGAACAATGTGGCCTCCAACATATATGAACAATGTAAAGCTTTCTCACATTTATGGTTAAAATGGGAACCAAAGTGATTCAAGTCATGAGCAAGTAATGCAAAAAGAATAAATGACATGTTAAATGTACAAATGATAAATTTCCTAAACATGTTATACTATAGAAAGCGATAAATGAGTATTTGGCGTATACCAACTTCAAAACATTATAATTACCATACATCCGCAAGTTGAAACACTCAAACTTTGAAAATCACCAAATACACTTCAAGCTATCGAACCAAAATTCGAGTCCAAACAACATAAAAAAATTATTAGAATTTACAACACATTCACACTTCCTCAAATTAAACACTACAAGTTTACGGAAAAAACACAAAATTACATAACAAACAAACGGTTGAAAGTGAATTAACAAGTTGAAAAGTGAAGATTTAAAATTTAGAACATGTCTTATTTCAACTTGTTAAAACAAAAGTCACCACACACATAAACAAACACAAACAAAACACGCTTGTTGTACGTCGCAAACTCGATGCTTTTATTGTGCGAGCTAGTAACCTCCTCTCGTCATGCCGTGGTATTGTCACATCACGCAAACCTAAAGAAAGTATCCTAACAACCACACAACAAACTTTATGAAAATAATACAATTCACAACATCACATGAAAACAAAGAAAACCACATATATGCACAAGTATGTAAAACATGTAAAATTCACAAATATGATAATCATATACAAATACATGTACAATTTCTATACAACATATACATTAATTACAAAACTCATAAACAAAAGAAATATTGCGATGCGAAACAACAAAAGCAATCCCAGGCAACGGCGTCATTTTGTTGGAGCGGTAAAACGACAAGTAAAAAGTAAAGTATTATTTTTACCGCGTGATATATAGGTTATATCGTATCGTGTCTACAGAGATTGGTTATTGATTCGTCATTCGACAAATCTCTCGTTAATGAGCTTGAGGTTAAATGGGTTGTAAAGTAAAGGTATCAACAGGAATTAAATGTATACTAAAGTAAAAAAGAATATACAACTTATCTGAAACGAATGTACACTATCCGTCACAAACTTAAACCTATCGTCCAGTTATACTTAACCTATAATACTCGTCTATGTCATCACGTATCTCTCACAATCTAAATCATTCCTAACCCAAATTGAGAATCCTACTACATTACCTCGGTAGTGATCCCTAGGGCCGGTCCCGACATTTTAGAGGCCCGGGACAAACAAACAAAATGGACCCTTGGCAAAAACAATTTCTTGCTTGCCTCTAAAATAAAGAAGTATTTCGGAGACAAAATTAAAAATATGAAGTCTTAGTTATTTTTAATAAAAAAAATTTAATATGAAGTCTAGACATTATGTCATTTTTATGTATTGATCTACAATAAAATAATGAATGTAAATACGAAAACTTGGAAGAAAAAAAATGAAAATCTATAATAAAAGAATGAATGTAAAAATAAAAATTTAGAAGGAAAGTGAAAAACTACAATAAAAGAGTGAATGTAAAAAGAGGAGAATCTAACCAGTGCCATTATCTTAAATGCACCAACAACTAGCCGCTAGGCTAAGAATAATTTATTGTCATTTATTCTCGCTAATATATATATATATATATATATATATATATATATATATATATATATAATCATTATTATAATTTCTTAACTATAACACCTAAAGTTTTTGAGGCCCTGAGCTATGGGTCTATTTCCCCTAGCCAAGGGCCGGCCCTGGTGATCCCTCTACCACCTTAATAACACAAAAGTCAATCATGACACTCACATCGATGATTCTTCAGTCGACACAACCAACACATGGGCATTAATCTCATATACCCACAGTGAATGGCTCTAAATCTATGTCTAGAGTTCAGAAACTAACAAATAATCATCTTAGGTAAGAATCTAAGCAGTATATGTCTATAACAACTTAAATCCCTAACACAAGGTAAGAACCTAAGATAACAACCAACAAAGATTTGTAAAGCAAGCTTTATATAACGTCATGGGCGACAAATATACATGAGTTAATAGAAAATATACATAAAAAAACACAACTAAAAGTGATTACACAAAGAGGAAGAGAAATGAACCGCAAATCTTTCGGTTTGTCAACTCCAATAGAAGTTCAATCCATCCGGATCATCCGTATGCAAGATCCATAGTTGTTTTCTAAGCTCTAAACTATCAAGGATGAAGGTTTGATGAGTTGGAAACAAATACCCCAAAACATAACCTAAAAAATGTGTTTTTTGACCCTTTTAACGTGTTTCTGTCCAGGAGGCGCGCTAAACGCCAAAATCCCGCTCAGCGGCCTCTATTGTTATGAGAAAAAAATCAGCTTTGTATTTTTGCCATAACTTGAAAACCATAACTCTGATTTGCGCCTGATTCGAAGCGTTGGAAAGCTTATTCAATTTTCTGTTTAAGTATGACTAAATATAAACCAAATTGATGATTTTTTTATTTTTTTGATTTGAGCCTTGCTTGTTGATGAATTGCTCAAAATCGCGTGTTTGAAGCTTTATTCGATCTTTAACGCTCTGTGCTTCAACCATGCGATAAATCCTACAAAAATGGGATAAAACTATCTAAATAATAGTATTTATAAAAGAATGAGATTATACTATTATTTACACAAAAGTTGGGATTTATAACACAAAAATAGAATGATAAGTGTCACAAATTTATGCTAAAAATATCGATATTTTGACACTTATCACCTTTCTAATAAATTTGTATTCATACCTCGAAGTTGACGAGTACATGCGTCCACATTTCATGCAAGCTGGATTTGGGCACATCATCAACATAACCTCATACGGTGTTGATAGAAAATTTATTCTCGCATTATGTGAAAGATGGAACCTAAAACACACATGTTTCACCTACCAATCGGTTGTTGAGCTTACATGTGGACGGTGTCATTGTAAATGAAAGAACAAGTGTCGACTATGCGATAACTCAAGAACTCTTGGGTGTAGAATTTTCAGACAAAGCTAGAAAATGTCAATTCATTAAAATTACTTGGCTCCTTAACAAATACACAGATTTTTCTTTAACCGAAAATTCCACCATCGAACAAATACATAGAAAAACTAGACTTTATATTTTATTGCTTTTCGTTAGTTTATTATTTCCTGACACTGATGGTAACAATATACATCTTATATATTTACCAATATTAGCTGACTTCAATAAAATAGGTAGATATAGTTGGGGAGCTGCAACTTTATCGCGTCTATACAAAAATTTGTGTTGATGCGCTAAAAAAATGTTCATAATTTTACTAATTGTGCAACACTACTACAAACTTGGGGATGGTCCAGGATGTCGAGACTGGTGTCAAGAAATCCTAATTCATATCAGTTTCCGTATATGACCAAGTTTCAAACTTCTATTTTTTCTAATAGGTATTTTCTATATTTTTGCTAATTAAAAACTATTTCTTTTTAGGTGGTCCGTCTATGAGATGGATTACGAACAAACTCTCCATCATTGTGCTCTTGGATATCAGATTTTCATTGTTCATTTTCAGCTAAATGATGTAATATTTTCAATACTAATAATCGGTCATTTCTATTTATATAGTTTTTTGAACTAATTAATTCAATTTATGTAACAATCGTTCATCCCTACACAACCACCTTATACCCCAAGCCAATAATATCATCAATAAAACCCTTCATTTAATTCCAACCACCAATGGAGCACCCAACAACAAAATCCATATTTTAGTCAATCTACATCAAACACACAACCACAACCCCATTCACACTATATACCCCACAAGATCACAACTACCAAACACCCTAACAACAAATGTCTTTTCTCAACCACAACAATTTATCCCAAATCCATCACAAGACTATTACCAACCCTTAATAACTAACACAATGCCTACCACTACCCAACAAAACTGAAATTTCGAGTGAAGCAAATTAAGTAATGGCAGTGCGACGGCGACAAACTTTATAGATGAAGAAATGGTTCAAGAATTGTTAGATTGGGGATTTGGCCTAGGACCTTCTACTCAGCTACAAAATTATGACGTCAATCCTATAATGAGCATGCGTACTAGACAAGTTCCTATTTGTGGAACCCACCGATGGTTGACACGATCGAGAGAAAATCCACAATAAATATCTTTTATTGTGTTTTATTTTAATTTAATGAATTCTTTTCTTTAAGTAGTATTATTTTTTCAAAAAAAAAAAAAGAAGAAAACTAGTATTATTTTAATAAATATTTTGTTTATCTATTTATTAATAGTTAATTATTATATATTTAATTAATTAATTATAATTAAAATAAGGTGAAACTTAGGCTACCTTTTAAAAAATTGTGGGTAACTTATCCCTAATAGTTTATATCAATAAAATTTTGCGACATAAAATATATTTTTAAAATTACATATTAACCTAAAATCTCAAAACATTGAATCTATGCCTCTATATCTTTTTTCACTTCAAAGTTGTTCAACATTTTTTTTCCATCTAAAGTGAGAATCATTACTCACATTTGATATATACCAACGTCTTACTAGTAAAAAATGAAACCATATATTTTTTTGTTGATTTAATTAAATTCTTTAACGATTTAGATTAATATGTAATTTTAAAAATGTATTTTATGTCACAAAATCGTTAATATAAATTATTAAGGATAAATTGATTAGCTAAAAATTTACCTTAAAATAATGAAAAGAGGGGGGAAAAAACGTTTTAACTCTTCGTCCAATTAATGGGTGGAGCATATTCTTTTTTTAGGGATAAGACAGTAAAAAATTCGTTAAATGAATGTTCAAGTTAATTATACTTTACTTGCTATATAAGTAAACGTGTACTCTTGTATTTAACATGATGATGAATAATAACAATTCAGCACATTCATTCTTCTTCATCCAGCTCTTTTTCTTTTCATTTGCACGTTTGAGTCCTAACATAATTTAACCTAAATTTATTAGAACTCTTCAAAAATACATAACATGTTATAGAAAAAAATAAATCATAGTAATTGAAAAACTATTCAAGTTGAAAACTAAAAATATTAAAATAAATTTTAATTAATATGTTTGAAAAAACATCCATTATAAACTATATTTTTTCTCTTCTACTAATACAAATGTTTATTTTTCATAACTTAAACAAAATAACATAAAAATTATTTTTTTACAAATAATTATCAAAAAAATTTACACATAGAGAATAATAATTACATCAAGTTCAATAGAGAGAAGAATGTATCAAAAACAAAAGTAGAAAAGTGAGAAGAAATAAAAGTGAATGCAATAAGAAAAAAGACTCACCTAACTCTTTCCCTCCATCAATGTTAGGTAAGATATGTACCATATAATCTTTTAAATACACTATTGAACAATGAACAGGTTATTCAGAATTTATCCATTAAAGAAAAAAATCAAAACATTTCTGGAAAAAAAAAGTGATATTTGTACAACTAGTACTAATACAAATAAATTTTTTCAGAAGAATAAAATGGTTGAAATATGAAGTAAGATTAACACTAAAAAAGTAATTTACATTTTTTTTTAGCCTCTCAGTCTCCTCAACCATAAACCACTTTCATAATTAATCAGTACTACTATGATTCGTTTTTCTCACTGAAATATTTGTGTCAGCTAAGCTAATAATGCAACAAACGTAAGCAATATGAAAGACAAATGACAACATTAGTGTGATCCCTAGCTAGTAGGGAGGGTAGTAGACACCTATGTAGTGATGTTACTGTCTATTTCTTCGAGGTGCAAGATTGCTTTATAGTGATGCAAAAATCTTAATCTTGTAGCATACGAAAACTAAACTCTCTGACACACTTCTTCTCTTCTTCTTCTTCTTCACTTCTCATTTTTTCAGTTTCACTCAACAAATTATTGCGTTTTGCCTTTTCAAAAAATAAATAAGTACTACATGTATAAAATTTGCCAAATATCTACCATATACAAGATGTTGTATGAGTCAAGATAATAAAAGACAAAATATTAATAATAATAATAACATTTATATACTATAGTTGCTAGCTTGAAGTATTTAATAATTGAAAAATAAACAAAAATGGGTGATGTGTTCCATTTTTTTGAGTCAACTAAGGGTTGAAAAAGTTGTCCCCACATTTGCACTTCCAGCTTATAGGTTTGTAGTTTGAAAGACCATCTCCTCTTGATGAATAAGCTGCTGAATAATAATGGCTTCTATGTTTTAGAAGTTTTGATGGTGCAATAGGTACTTGAACTGCTTCACAATACACACAGCTTTTGCTTTTGCATCTTTTTTCACACTTTGGAGGTCTTGACCCTATATGAAATTTTTCTACTATAATTGATTCATGTTCTTCCACACCATTCTACACATGTAGTAATAACTCACTTTAGAAAACACCAACATATTATAGAATTAAAAAAAAGTGTTATAATAGAAGAATAGTTGTAGTACCTTTGCAACTTCATTGAGATTGGAAATTGTTCTTCCTGCATGAATATTATAGACATGGTTAAGAATAAGAATGTTGCATATATAAATAAAACATGATATTGATATTGAAAGAGGGTAAGAATGAGTAGGTAGTTAGTTAGTTAGTTACCTTGAGCCATGAAAATGGAAGGAGTGAAGAAAGAAGAAGAAGCAAAGAGAATGAGGGAAATGAAGATGATTTTTTGGCTATATTTGTGAGAACTGTAGAGACTCATTTTACTAGTTATGCTCATTTTCTCAGGGTATGTGTGTAAAGTAAAGAAGCAGAAGAAAGGAGTAGTTAATAAATATGGTTTTGAGTGTAGTAAATAAATATATATTGATGAAAAGTTGATGGGAGAGAAATAAATGAGATATGGTAGAAATAGAACAGTATATGTACGTGTGTGTGTGGGAGAGAGAGAGAGAGAGAGAGAGAGAGAGAGAGAGAGAGAGAGAGAGAGAGAGAGAGAGAGAGAGAGAGAAGAGGATATGTATGTGGCAGCAGAGAAGGCAGTGAGACTGAAATTCTGAAAAAGGTGTCCTAAAATGGGGCCAGATATTGAATGCCACCCCTCTATAATACATTGTTCATGTCATATTCACCCACTGCAGTGCACGTCCTAACCTGTCATACAACTAATTTGATTCAAATATCTATTCAAATTCATACATAGTTTTATCTAGTTTGTAAAAAAATTTAAGTACATTAAATAAATTTCACATTATTTTGTAATCCAGATCAACAAAAATTTATATATTTATATAGATTTTAAAAAATTACCATAAAAACCGTTACGACAATTGTTATTTATAACTATTTTATATGATAAAAAAATAAATTAACATTAATTTATAAATATTTGAAATTTAGAAAAACTTTTCATGATCTTAAGTGTTATTTAAAATATTTCTTATCAAATAAATAAGATTGTGTTAAACTAATTTATGTTTGGATAATTTTTGGTAAACTTAAACTAAACAATATTTTTTTTAATATAAGAAATTATTTTATTTTTTTTCAAATTTATTAAATAGTTAATGTATCTAATAAATATAAAAAATAAGTTTTTCTTATATTAAAGAATAGATGGAGTATATTTCAAATATAAAAATTATATTTAAATTTAATAATTATAAATCTTTAACTTCAAATAAAATAAATTATGAAAAACATTATCAATTCTACTCAAAAACTACTAAACATGTCAAAATTAATTATATACCTTCAAAATTATTATATACATTCAAAATTAATTATAAATTCTTCAAAAGTGAAACATATTATTAGTCTCTGAGCCTCTAACTTTAGCAATGACTCTTTTGAAAGTTTTACTTTTACCTCCATTTCCTATTATTTTCCCATCAATTGAAAAGGCAGGACTACAAAAAGGGTTGATGTTTGAGAGAAAGAAATGGCATAACAAAACCAAGGACCTCACCAAGACATGTATGTGTACAGCTAGGCAGTATCTCGTTTATTGAGCCTGAGAAACACCAAGTTGTATCAAATGGGGACAAAACATAAACCAAGATGAGCATATTGCAAATAACAAAAGACAGGAGAAAAACCAAAGCAACTTTATGACGACTTCTTTGGTTATTTAATTCAATTCATTTTTCTTTGTGTATGTATATATCCTTCTTCATCGGGGGAAAAACATTGCTCATCACACTATTTCAACACGCCAAGTATGTCTTATTTTCCCAAGTAACTCACTCACGGGAATTGTTGGAATATACAACATAAATAACAATGGTTTTGGTTACTCTATTTGAGGGTTTAAAAGAAGCTTATGGTACATGTGCTAACTCAAGCATAGAGTTCTTCTTCTAACCATGCTTGAAATAGAACGAGGGAGTACTACTAAATATATTTTATTAAATAAAATTCATTTTACTGTTTCAATAATATAATTATTTAATATTGTAATTTTTTGTTTATTTTATAGGTCAAGTAACTCATACATAAAATAAATAGTTATGGATGATGAAAAATGCGGTAACTTTCTTATAAAATATATTTTATTATGTGTTTTACTATAGTCAAATTAGTAATATATAACAACAAGTATAATACTATTAGTTTAATTAAAATTAAAGAAAATTTCGATTATACATTAATTATTAGAACAATAGTATATTGGACTTTATTCTTTCCTATGGGCCTTAGGTTTATGTTAGTCCAAGCCCATTAAGCTATATAAATGATGTATCATCTCTTCTTTTTGAATAACAAGAAATGCGGGATTTCCATTTCTTTTCTTTTCCAAGATGGTTCTACCATCTCTAATATGGTATCAGTGAAAACAATCTTTCTTCAACCTTCCGCTCTACTTTCATTTCCACCTCTCTAACTTGCAATTTCCTCGTTCCATCACATGTGAATCATCATTCACCATGGCCTCAGATGTTGAATTGGAACAACAAGCCACACCACAAAATAGCCCCAAAACTAGCCCTAAACACATTGATACAACCCACCCCTTCTACATTCATACCGGCGAAAATCTCGGCGCTACTCTCGTCGCACCACCACTCGACGACAACAACTACCATAACTGGAATAAATTCATGTGTCGCGCTCTCACCTCCAAAAACAAACTTTCTTTCATCAATGGTCGCCTCCCAAAACCCTCTGCAACTAACACTACATACGAACAATGGGAACGAGCAAATAGCATGGTTCTTTCGTGGATTAACCACACCCTTTCCCCTCACATTGCACAAAGTACAATTTGTTTCGACTCTGCATTCGAACTCTGGCAAGATCTCCATGAAAGATTCACCAATGGTAACCACTTTCGCTTTTCAGATCTTCTTCGCGAATTACATTCAATTCAACAAGGAGATCAATCTTTATCTACCTATTTTACCGCCATGAAAATCCTTTGGGATGAGCTCAAAGATTTACGCCCTACTCCATCTTCCTCTTGCAACATACCCTACACCTGTGACCTAGCCAAGGCCGTGCGAAATTACAAGCATATGGAGTATGTAACCAGCTTCTTCAAAGGCCTCAACGACAACTACCACAATATCCTCACATAAATTATATTGCTAGATCCTCTTCCCAACATTAGTCGCGCTTACTCGCTCATCGCACAACAACAAATCAATTTCGCACCATCCACATCAACACCTATTATCCTTTCAGCTAACATCAACAATTCTCGTGGAAAAGCCAAATATGCGCCCCAAGAATTCTATGGTTTGCACCAACTGCCACAAAACCAACCATACAATCGAGACATGCTACTTCAAGCATGATTTTCCTCCCGGATATCGCAACAACAATCCCAAAAACACTTCAAATAACAAAAGTCAGCACACTCATAGCAAGGACATTGGCATTTCTAAAGAAGACTACCAACATCTGATTCTTCTTATTCAACGATCTCACAAAGGTACACAATAATCCAAAGAAGCCAAGCCTTCCTCTTCAAATAACACTCTAATTTCAAGTATTGTACAAACAGGTAGTATTCTTCATAACCCCTCTATATGGATTCTTGATTCCGACGCATCACATCATGTATGCACTCATATTCATTTCTTTTATGACATCTACCCCATCCCATTTATCTCTGTTAACCTCCCTAATGGTAACTGCACCAATGCTAGATATTGTGGTACTGTCAAATTTAGCAATCACTTCCAATTGAACCATGTTTTCTACATAGCTGAATTTAAATTCAGTCTCATATCTATTTCTAAGGTTTGCAGCCACTCGATTTACAACATAAGCTTCTTACACAATTCCTGTCAAATACAGGACGTGTATACCAAGGAGACGATTGGACCAATAACACAGTTCCATAATCTCTAAATCGTTCACATGACTCCTATCACTCCCCCACTGGTGATATATGCACTTCTTCAAGCTTCCCCAACCCAAATAACACTGCAAACACCCTTTGGCATTATAGACTAGGACACCTTTCTATTGATGTTTTGCATAACATGATATTACTTGTAATAAAAAAAACTGTATGTGACACATGTCATTTGGCTAAGCAATGCAAACTATCTTTTCCTTTAAGAAAAACTACTACTAATCAATGTTTCGATCTTATACATATGGATATATGGGGTCCTCTTTCTATCCCCTTTATAGATGGATTTCATTATTTTCTTACTATCATTGATGACTACACTAGATATACATGGACATTTCTCATGAAAAACAAATCTGAAACACGCACACACATTAAGAATTTTATTTCCTGATGTTACAATCAATTCAAATGCACCATTAAAATCATTAGGAGTGACAATGGCACAAAATTTATTATGCCTACATACTATGCTTCCTTGGGAATATTTCACCAGAAGAGTCGTGTTGAGAAACCTCAACAAAACTCTGTTGTTGAACAAAATCACGAGCACCCCTTAAATGTCACTCGCTCCCTTCTTTTTCATGCTCATCTCCTTGAGTGTTTTTGGTATTATGCACTATGTCATGCTACATATCTCATTAATAAACTATGCACTCCCATCTTAGATAACAATACTCCTTATAACCCCCCTTTAACACATCTCCCTCATTCACCAATCTAAATTTTTTTGGTTGTTTGACTTATGTATCCACTTTACTTAAGAATAGAGATAAATTAGATACTCGCGCCACCAAATGCATCTTCTTAGGCTTCTCTGCTGGTACTAAAGGATTTGTTGTTTTTGATTTAAATACTAGAGTTGTGTCCATTTCCAGAAACTGTGTGTTCTATGAACACATCTTTCCTTACACACATACTTCAACCACACATAATACTATAGACAATAATACCTCTCCCCACGACACCATACCATTTCTCTTTGATGCTAATGACAACTTACCCAGCCCCGCACCTACTCCTAACAACCATTCTCATAACATCATTCCCTCCACTGCAACTACCAACCCTGATACTCCTCCTGCACCACCTCAAAATGACCAAACATCAGAAAACCAAACCAATACTGATACTGAATCTGATGATGAAAACCCTACTGAACCTTCCACCATTCAAAAATATGTTAGACTTAAATCCACACCAGCATACTTACAAGCCTTTATTTGTAACACTGCACACACTAACATTATATATGACATTTCCAAATTCATTACATATAATAATATTTCTCCTGCATATTTCAATTATATTTCTGCTGTCACTACTTCTTCTAATCTTGTATCATACAAGCAAGCTAGTTTTCATCCCCATTGGAACAAGGCAATGCAAGTTAAAATTCAGGCTTTGACTAATAACAATACATGGACATTTACTACTCTTCCACTAGGTAAGAAGTGCATATGATGTAAGTGGGTTTATAAAACCAAATTCAACTCTGATGGATCATTAGAAAGACATAAAGAACGATTAATTGCTCAAGGCTTTATACAAATTCAAGGTGTTGATTTCTTTGATACTTTTTCTCCTGTTATCAAACTCACCACTGTAAGACTCATATTATCCCTTGCTTCTTCTTTAAATATGCACTTACACCAATTAGATGTTTATAATGCATTCCTTCATGGTGATTTGGATGAGGAAGTGTACATGTCTCTTCCAAAAGGCATAACACCCTCCCATCCAAACCAGGTATGAAAATTATTAAAATATATCTATGGTTTAAAATAGTCTAGCAGACTTTGGTTTGGAAAGCTATCACAAACACTTCTGGCCAACAATTTCAATCAATGTTCTTCTGACCACTCTTTATTTATACATCAATCTACTTCCAACTTTACCTTTATGCTCATATATGTTGATGATCTCCTTATTGCAGGTACCAATCTTGACATCATCAACAACATAAAACAGTTGTTGCAACGTCACTTTCACATTAAAGATCTTGGTAATCTCAAATATTTACTAGGCCTCGAAGTAGCAAGAAGCAAAGTTGGCATTCATCTCAACCAACGGATATATACCTTGGAACTCCTCACCAACACAGGATTACTTGGATCCAAACTTGCTCCAACCCCCATGCCTCGTGACACACGCCTTAAGACGACTGATGGAACTGTAATGCCTGACCCCTCTAAATTTAGAAGACTCATTGGCCAACTCATTTATCTACTCAACACCCGCCCAGATATTTCTTACTTTGTTCAAAAATTAAGTCAACACATGAGTGCTCCCACCGATGTTCAAAAATTACTTCTGATTATTGCTTTATTGCATGGTTGTAGTACTTAAAGTTTTTCGGAGTATTTCTTAGCTCGCGGTGCTCTACGGATTTGTCATCCGTTTGGTATTTTCCATACCTTGTTTATCGCTTTCTCTTACAGTTTTCCTAGATATCATGAGAAGTAGGGGTTTATCGCTTTCTTTGCCATGATCTAGGATAGGAGCATTGGGCTCAAAGTCACTGTTTAAAGACTTGTAGCTAGGCATTCTGCAAATTGTATGCTAATTATGTTTGGTTTATTTAAAATCATCCACCATACATAGAGAGG
Source organism: Vicia sativa (assembly GCA_021764765.1). Classification (NCBI taxonomy): domain Eukaryota; kingdom Viridiplantae; phylum Streptophyta; class Magnoliopsida; order Fabales; family Fabaceae; genus Vicia; species Vicia sativa. The sequence continues at coordinate 247,931,402 of CM038794.1, read as the reverse complement.
TAATTCTTAGTAAGTGTTTACATTGTGCTTGCATAGGTCAGAGTGGTTAGGCAACCCAGAGTGGCACCACCAAGCAAAGTCCCGCTTTTTATATTTCCCGCCATATGATGATGATATGATGGGTACGCAGAAAGGGTCTGCAATCGATTCCCGCACAGTTCTAGTCTGTGTCAGCTCAGCACACGCGAATCGTGTTGCTTCCTTATCGAGTCAATGACAATAAAGTGGCAAGAGTTCCCTATTCTAACTCTCCACGCTTTCCTGGGGTTCGCATTTATTGCAGAGCTCACATCATTTACTCTTCACACTTGACAAATTCATGTCATACAGTGATACCACTCACGGGAGTCGAGATGTGTTGGTTCTTGGTTGCTTCCAGCCCTCGACTTGCTGTTGTAGGCTAAGGGACAACCCCCTTCTCCTGCGCTTGTGTGACATTTGTTTGTGCATTGTATTATTTGTGTGCTTCTGCCAAAGCACTTGATTGCTTCATCCCTTTGTATCCCTCGGTTCTTCAACCAAGATAGATATTAGGATAGTTTCCCTAGGTTTTCTCGGTTAGGATAATCTTCGAGCTTAGACTTTTATCCTCAACCATATGGTCATTTTTGCATGATAACATTAGGGGTAGAACTAGTTAGTTTCTCTTTCTTGTTTTCTAGTTTCTTTTGCATCCTTGCATGTAATAAAACTAAAACTTGCTTTCTTTTTCTTTTAAAAATCAAAACACTCAATAATGGTTCTAACTCCTTTTCAAAGGTAAAAGCAACCAACCCATACGAACTCTTTTTCGCCTACAGGCGCATTTTATTTTGTGTTTAAAACCTTTTTCATAAGTAAAAAACGCAAAATCCACCAAAACATATGATTCAAATTACAACACTTTGACTTTCCTATTGCACGAGGGAATACGTAGGCATCTTGTCATGGGGCTCGATCAAGCAAAACTTTGTAAATACTTCCTCCTTTTCCCCGTGTTCTCTTTATTTTATTTTCTTTCACATGCATTCTCTTTTAGCATACAGATATAGCAATTAAGCAATAAATAGATATAAACACACCCATTAGACAGAAAATAGAAGTGGATACCATAGAGTACTATGGGTGTGTGGGGTACTAATACCTTCCCCTCGCATAATAGACTCCCTTACCCTATCTCTCAATCGCAAGACTGTGTCTTATCCCTTCCAGGTTTTCGCGATATGTTTACCTTTCTACTTTTGCGAGATAAAAGACGTTTGATGGAGACTTCATTGATTACACTCGATTATTTTGTCCAATTCTTTCAGATGGCCTAGTCGATAGTGTCATATCCATTCGTCTCTGCTATCTGCAGTTATAAGGCACTGGTGCTCCATCACATTAAGTTCGATCTTGAAGGTTTTATTTTGAGACATATGAGCCTTCAAGATTAATATTCCATTTGCATCGATGACTCTTATCATCATGTCTTCGACCGTCACTTTGTAATTCTTTTGGACCAACTGCCCTATGTTGATCAAGTTGCTCTTCGTGCCTGGGATGTATAACACACTAGAAGTTACTAACCTTTTGACATATTTCCTCATAATCAGAACATCTTTAATACCTTTAGCTTCTAGAGTATTATCATTTGAGAATTTTACCATGTTCTTCATCGATGGTTTTAGATTGAAAAACCAATGTTTCCTTCCAGACATGCGTTATGAGCATCCTTAATTCGAGTACCATTGGTCCTTGAATATTTATTCATCTCTTGTTGTGACCATCATCAACATCTCTTTTTCTTTTTCATAATTTGCGAACTTTGCATCACTTTCTTGATTTTTTCGCTTCTCTAGACAATCACTTGAATAGTGACCATACTTCTGACAATTGTAACATCAAATGTGACTTTTGCCATGCTTTCGACCAACACATCTTCCTCTATTTGCCTCTTTGGTTTCCTTGGTATGGTATTCTCTAATTCTTCGCATTTTCTGCGTGCTGATTTCTTCTACCAGTCGAATTGTTGTAGCCACCTCTATCTTTGTTGTCGAACCACTTTTCTTTTCCTTTCTTATCTTTTTTTGATTGATCCTGCAGAGCCACATCACTCTCTAACTTGCCTACATCTCTTTCAGCCATTCTTTGCTCATGAGATTCAAGTGTCCCTTGAAGCTCTTCCTTCAATAAAGTTGACATGTCCTTCGAATCTTCTATGGAAACTACCACATAGTCAAACTTCAAAGCCAAAGATCTCAAGATCTTTGAAACATGAATTCTTGTTGTTAACGTCTATCCACAAATCTTGATTTGATTAACTAGTTTCGTAACCCTAGTAAAGAAATTCGATATGCTCTTGTTGTCTACCATCTGAAGAAATTTATATGTTCTTTTGTGAGTTTGTAACCTCACCTCTTTCACCTTCTCAACACCTCTAAATGATGTCTTCAGAATTTCCCAAGCCTCTTTTGCAGATTCAACATCACTAACCTTTCCGAAATTGTCTAGGCCGACACATTGATGAATTATAAAGAGAGCTTTATAATTCTTCTTCTTCAATTTTTTGTATTCTGCCTCTTCCAGTTTTGAAGCTTTTTCATCAAGTGGTTCTAATCCATATTTCACAAGATCCCAAAGACCTTGAAAACAAAATATAACCTTCTTCTGTTTGCACCAAATCTCATAGTTATCTCCTTTAAGAATTGGAAGATTTTATGGAAAATTTCCATTCGCATAATTCATCGCCATTGATTTTCTTCTTCTTCCCTTAATTGCTCAACCGGAGCTCCTGATACTAGATGTTGGACATTCACCAAATTTTGTGACGAATTTCTATCAATTTTGATGAACAAGATTGTTATCACCACACAATAACGATGAAAAATATGAAAGAAAGAAAGAAAAGACAATGATTTTCTGCAGAGTTTTTCTCTTCCCACAAATTATGGAAAACTTTATTATTCACTTGCAACTGCAAATACTGTGAATGAATAAATTGATTACAAAAATAAGGGTTACTCCCTCTATTTATAATTTTAGGTTAGCTTGCTTCGTAAGCCAAAAGCCCAAAACTATAAAAGAACAAAATATCTATTTTGGAACTAAATCAAATCTATCTATTTTAGACCTAAATTAAATCTATCTATTTTAGATCTAAATCAAATATGTGTAGAACAAATTGCTTCTACATTTTCTTATTTTCTATCGAGCAAGCTGCTTCGACACAAAGAATTACACTTTCAACAAAATCATCAAATAATATTAATTAAATAAATTTAAATGTAATTATAATTTCTCAATTTTATTTTATTCACGATCTTGAGATTTCTATTTTTAAGATTTAATAATAGTTTTGATCCATTTATTTTATCCTATTTATGAGTATTCATATTTTAAGTTCAAATAGCTTTGGTATCTCTAACAGTTTTGTGCATTTAATATTGACGATATTTTCATGGTCAAACGGCATGTCACTTGTGAAACGTGAAAAATCATCGCACAATCTTTTTTTTTATGAAATAATGAACATCTTTCTTGGGCTTTCATAGCCTCAAGCTGCTTTTAGCTTCTCACCCCAGATTTTTGAAAGAACATCAATCATAGTTATAACTACTCCTTCTTGAATAAAGAGTTATGCGATAACTCGTCCAAAAGGAAGAAGGACGTCACTCCCTTGTGAAAGGTCATGATAGTCAGCTTCAAGTAGTCAAAAATAACTTGAGGTAGGTTGATTTTCTTCCTTGAGTTGACGAGAAACAGAAAAGGATTGCTACCTATAGTTATAAGCTTTTGATTCTTGTTCATTGGCATGAAGTTAGATATCAGCTCTTGATGCCAAACTGATACCATGGAATGAAGATTAGAGACTTTTGTAGTGTTAGAAAAATATTCAAAGATGAGATGAATATAAAGGTAAGAGGAGTCTCATATGAGAATATATGGGGTAAAACCTTTATCAACATAATTTATTACTTTAGCAATAATAGATTATGTAATGATGATCAGAATTCTAGAAAATTTAGACTGGATAGAAACCTCCTGATCATTATCTTTGATAGACGCATTTACCCAGAATTATTTGACAAGATTGGGGTAAATATGACCATAAAGCATATCGAAGTAAACTTTCGGCCTTAATGAGAGACAATCTTTTGAAGATCAAGACCTTGAGCCTTCATTTCCTCAAAATAGAAAAGCCTTTCATTGATGGCGAATAACTCGCTTTTATTGCCATGGATAGTTCTTGAAGCCATCTCAAGTTTAAGTTTTATCAAGAAAGCGTTTTAGCGGAAAAATTAAGAAAACAAAGAAATAGTTGAGAGAACAAATAAAAGAGTGGGTGATTAAATAAAGAACATAAGAGGAATTTCAAAGAGTTATAAAGAGAGAGAAATAAATAATCAATTGTGTTTATAAGAATATGTAAATTGGAGGGGAGAGAAATGGAGAAATACTTTCTTGATCACAAACCCAAACATAAATGATTTAGGCACACACTCATAATACTACATATTTATTAACAATTTTAAAAATATAGACTTTTTACATTTTTTCAATTTTTATTTTTTGTTTCATGTGAGTGTGCCTAACCTTGTGTCCAAATGTGTTGTGCCTATGCAAGACTAGCTAAGTGAAACGATTATTTTCCCAAGAAATAATATTCCCAAAGGTGATACTCAAGTGTGTTTTCAGCTTAATGTAAGACAGTTGGCTTACTTTAAGGCCACCCAAAACAACGCTTTGAATTCCACTTTTAATATTAGTTAAGAGTCTAGAAGACGTAAGTTCCCCACACGGGATTTTGACTTTAGTCAATCTGAATTAAAGAACCCTCTAACTCTAGAAGGCTAATTGTTTCAGAACAAACTCGGAGTCTTATTTTACATATTTAGAGATAAAAGCATTTTTCATTCTATACAGAATTATATTTTTTAGATTTTCAAAATAAATACGAATCTATCTTCAGCAAAGGGTTTGGTAAGATATCAACCTATTTATGGTTTGTATAAATAATTTTAAATTTTAAAATTCCCTTATGAACATAATCCCTTATATAATGATGTTTGATTTCAATACGTTTTTCCCTTGAGTGTAAAATAGGATTCTCGGATAAGCAAATAGTAGAGGTGTTATCACATAAGATATGAATATTATCGTCCTTAATTTGATAGCCTTCTAGCTAACTTTTCATCTAGAGTATTTGTGTGCTACACACAGAGACTACAATATATTCAGCTTCTGTTGTGGATAGCGCTATTGTAGATTTCCTTTTACGGGACCATGAAATTTGATTTTCACCTAGAAACTAATAGCTTCCACTAGTATTTTTTATTTATAATCTACCCCGAGCATAGTCAACATCATAATATCCTACTAACTTGTATTATTTTGATTTTTTATACACCAAGCCAAGGTTAGTAGTACCTTTCGGATATCTAAAGATTCGTTTAACATCTATTAAGTGAGATTCTCTAGGATCTGATTGGAATCTAGCACATAAACAAACACTAAATAGAATATCATGCCTAGAAGCAGTCAAATATAGAAGATAATCGATCATACCTCTGTATAATTTTTATTCTACCTTTTTACTTGTTTCATCCTTTTCAAGAATGCATGTTGGATGCAGTTGAGTCTTAGCCATTTTGCATTCAAATATGTCAAACTTCTTCAGAAGTTCTCTGGTAATCCTCAAATGGAAAAAATGGGTTACAATAATCCTTGTAGTAATAAGATGCATTCTAGAAATCCTCAAAACAAAGTGACATCATCTGGTAATCATCAAATGAAAAAATGGATTACGATAATTCTCGGAATCCTCATAACAAAGTGAGTGGTATCCGATAATCCTCATATTGAAACAAATGACATCAAGACATTCATTGGATTCTCATGAGATTTTGAATCTTCTAGACAAGAACTAGTCTTTGTAGGTGTAAAGTTGTAATATAATTTGATTTTGGTGACTGTTGCTTTTTGGAAATGCAAGTAAGCACCACACATGATTCGTATTATGTATGAGATTTGTATTTTACACGTGTAGTATGTGATGAAGAATAAAACAATTGATGCATGAAATGTGTTGATTTCGGGTTGTGCCATTGAAGGTTAGGCCTTTTGATTGTAAATGTCTGATCTTTTTGCTTGTGTTATTAGGCTTTTAGGCCTCTGACATATGTATAATGCTATGATGCACAAGATGATACGCATGTCTTGATACTAAAGAAATTCAAACATGAATAATTTAAGGTGATGATTTATGTGATAACTCGAATGCTTCAATAAATTCCCATGTGAAAGGTAATAGACGGGTGGTCTTGTGAAACCAACTTTCTTGCTTAAGAGAAAAGGTTATTTGATAGGATATTATGCTATCATGATCCTTTGACACTCATCTTGAACTCAATGGTTTCTAATGTATTTGAAGTCTTGATTGAATAACTTGAAGTATGGAGATAACTTGCCTTCACAATCTATGTAACTTATCTTCCCCCATGTGTGTTGGGTTTTGAAAATTTCGCCTCAATGATATTTTTGAACAACTTGTCATAACCTTGATATGGCTTGCCCAATATCTTATACTCTAAAGTAGTACTCATATGATCAATCTATTATTGGAGGGTTTTTCCTTTGATCAACATATTCCTTATGTGGCTTGTCCCTGATTGACATAGTCTTTAGGCGATGTCCCCCTTATGGGACCACTTACAAATGATCAAGTTACTCAATTGATTGCATATTGCTGGAAATTTCTTGGTGCTATGTGCTAACTTCCAGATAAAATTGTCCCTTTAAAATGGTAATTCTAATGCAATGCTCATGTTGTGAAGTGAAGTGAATGGGTCAATAACCAAAACACAATGTTGATCTAGACATTCAAAGTGTGAAAATAGTAATGTGAAAGTATGATACAGATACAAATGATTAGAAAATATATTTGGAGTCAAGTTAACACAGTCTTTTTGTAGTATGCTTTCAAAATAATATTGCTTTAATTACGTCTTTTGAAGGTTGTAACATGGCATGGGTCACAGTTTTGGAAACAAAAGGATATAAGGCTCAAATATTTAATTTTAACCGACCCATTCTTCTTTTGATTACATCCATTCCTACGTGCAATTAATCCAACACACACATTCTATTAAATGATAAGCTACGATCTATAGGGGTGAATAGATTGCAAATAAAATTTTATTATTTAAAAATTTGTTTTAGAAAATGTATAACTACGACATGCGAAAACAATCCCAAATCGACAATCTTCTATCCCAAACCATTATAAAAACTATCAGATATGCGTTAAACCGATATAACGAATATGTAAGATGAGAAAAACAATCAATATAATTAACTTACGAAATTTTTCAAACACTTGGTGTGCAATCATTTCAAACCATATTTTTCTTTGAATTTGTTGTTATGAGAAACCAATTATAATCACATGGATTGCAATCAACTCAGTAAAACAGTTTGAAGTATTAGACAGTGAAATTATAGTATATCTATGTATCTATTGCACAATCAATTAATTCACAATTTGTAAGTAAATGTAAGAGAGAGAGAGAGAGAGAGAGAGAGAGAGGAGAATTTGTTTAGGCAGTTCCCCGATCAACCTTGTTATAGGTATATATGCCCCCTAATTCCTGTAGAATTGAGATAATGAAAATTAACCTTTGCAAATATAGTTCACAAGAAAAAAACTAGTAATCCAACTCTCAAAACCCCAAGTTTGATGTCGATCTTATCTTCTTATCTCCCCTTGATCAGAACTCGATCAAGTAACCCAATACTTCCAATCTGATCCTCCGATTACCATTACTCAAATTTGGCAGAACCCTCATTCCTCAAACCATTCACTTGGTTGAATTTAAATTGCGAATGTATTGTGACCCAAGATTACCAAAGTGATCTTCCGGTTACCGTTACTACTTTGACAGAACCCCCGTTCTTCAAAGCTTTCACTCGGTTGAATCCAAATTGCACAAACTTGTGAAAAACTCCTAAATCAATCCTTGATCTTATAAGAAAACCCTAAATATATTTATATTGAAATACCCCAAAGAATTCTCAACCCAATTTGATTACACCAATCCTAACTTGGACGTTATCAAACTATCTAAATATCATACAACAAAAATGAGTATGTGTAGTTGTGTTATATATACAATGAGAGAGGATCAAGATGATGAAAAGACTTTGTATATTTTTTGTTTCAATCATTTAGAAATGATGCATGAATATATATATATATATATATATATATATATATATATATGTGTGTGTGTGTGTGTGTGTGTGTGTGTGTGTGTGTAAATGAGAAAATAGAAAGAAAAAAACCAGGTTTGTAAAATAACACATTTGGACATTTTAAACAGAAGGAGTTGACCCGTTCGCATTGGGAATCAACTTCAAAGGCCCAAAAGTTGATGAAAAATGCTTCATTAGGAGTTACGACATGGCACTTGGGAGTCGACTTCTTTGTACTTTGTATCAACTCTAAATATCCTAGGAGTCAACCCATTCTGGATAGGGAAATATTTTTCAAAAAGGTTTAAGTGAGAGTCGACTCACGGCTCAAGGGAGTCGACCTATTCATGATGTGTGTCGACTACAAACATATATGTATTGACTCCAAAGAGGCATGGAACTTTGTTTTTAATTTTTCTTCAGAAGGAGTTGATTCCTAACACGAATGAGTCGACTCAAGATGTAGTTTTTCATAAAAATTCCTAATTTTGTCATTTTTTTAACTTGTTTAAATGCTTTGACTTGTTCCCTAAGTGTTATTAGATGAAAATGAAGCCCAATCATAAAAAGATACGGTCTAATGTACAAATACTAAATATTCACTAGTTTTGACATCATTGAAAACATCTAATAGATGATATTGCACTCACATATTCCCCATTTTTTGTGATGGTAAAATATACGACGCATTTGTAGTCTCCGATCATATCTCCCCCTGAATATGTGCATCATCCTTTTAATATTTACAAAACTGAGACTTTGTGCTTAGTTGTTGCATGAATAACTTCTCCCCTTTGACAATATCAAAAAGATAAAAAGGTCACAAAACATAAGAAGTATCAAGTAAAAATATATAATCACACAAACACACACTCACATAAAATGATGATGAAGAAAAAAAGGATAAATATAAATAACCAACAATTTAGACAAATTTAATAGTAGTTCATTACAAACATAGCATTATCAAGGCAGAATTGACATAAACCAAATACATAAACACAACAAAACATTTAATCTAGACAAATGGAGATGAAATTCATTATAAATGGAATAATAATAAGAAGAAGAAACACGAGAACATGAAAGAAAAATGAAATGCATGCAAAATGAGTTGAAATATTTTGTTCACAAAACATGTTGACTTAGTGTCCACACCCCTATGGTGACATCAATGGTGTTGGTTTCCTCCCCTAGGTGGTCATCCCTGGTCATTATTTCCATATTGATAATCAAGAAAATCACACATCTCTCAATAAAAATAATCCCTCTGTAAAAAAAACCTATTGTAAAATTAACCCCTAATGGAAAAATAACCCATATATAAAAATAACTCTTACTGGCTAGATAACCCTTACTGTAAAAATAATGCATACTGCAAAAATCTTTGTGGGATCCTTGCCTTCTTTAGATGCGATCAAATTATTAAATGGGATCCTTTCTGCCCATAGAGGTGATCAAAACGTTGAATCCCTGGATCCTTACCATCCATGGAGTCGATCAATTCATGAAATTTTCTATGAATAATTGGCTCGATTGTAATATTGAATTCTATTTTTCAAATAAATAATTCTCCCGTCCTATAATAGGTTAATCTCACCAATGTTGTTATTGCTAGGTTCCAAGTGTCTTTAAATAAAGAATTCATTGATTCAACAAGGTTTTTCATCTTGTGACCCATCATCGATCCTCGTCCAATGCAATTATCTATTTCTCTATTGGAATGTTACTCACCCACCTTAAAGCTTATTTACTTAACAATCTTATTTTCCCACCACAGTGTTAGAATGATGGTCGATTTAAAGCATACCATGCATCAATGGTAATTAACACCTCATCGGTGTGGAACCTGATGTCATTTTGATGGTTTGCATCAATAATGAAAAAGCTTTTTAATAATTATAATTCAATTTTTATTGTATTCAATTAGTATTTTATTTTTAATTATTAATTTATAAATCAAAATATTAATTAAATATAGGCTTAAATAGTCTTTTGCTTCCGGTAAGTTAGTGAGTTTTTAATTTTGGTCCTACTATATATCTCCTTCTTTTTTTGTTTCTAATGATGAGAGATGGATTTGCAACCTTCATCATCTAATATGGTGGTATAATGTTTATACAATGATAAACTTTAGTCTTGATAGAAGTGTGAGAAATCATTTTTAAGCAAAGAATAAAAGCACATGTGATAATTGTCCTTCAAACAAACAATTTGGACAACAAAAAGAAAAGGAAAAACAATGAATAATTTTGGGTTTGAAAAAAGGTTATGGGTGAAGATATGAACACAAACCTAGAATTTAGGATTAAATAATTTTTTGTCCCTATTAGTTGGTGTATTTTTTGTTTTAATCCTTGTAACCAAATTTTGGGTTTGTGTTCTTATCTTCATGTCCAACCTTCGTACACACCCATAACTTTTTCAGTTTGATGAGAACATATATGTTTTTTTATGGGGTATTCATGTATGTTTGTTTAGTACTCCACCATTTTAAACCAAAATCATATTTGACAGTTTGATCGTGTAACTTTATTATTCACACTTTTTTCATAATCTTCCATTATGTTAATATAACATCTATATAATTGAAAATGAAATGCATTATATATAACGCACTGCAAATATTTAACAAGTAATACAAGTGGCTTGGTGGTAAGACATCATTGATGTGAGTAAGATGTCTTATTTTCAAAATCCATTTGGATCAATTTTCGAAATGTTTATCATTTAACACTCAGGAACCAAAATAAAAAATGAACATTCAGGCACCAACACCAATGCAGATATTGATAAGGTGTTCAAGGTGTGGTTCAGATCGATATTGACACAAATACTAATTCAATGTACATAAAAATGTATTTGCAATTTGGTTCATTTTTCTATGAGATCCAAAAAATTTGATCCATCTCACTCGATATAATTTAGATCGATTTTTAAATATCTAAATTGTAAATAATATTTTTTATTAATATTATAAAAATATTAATAAATATTAGGTTTTAAATATATTATGAAAAAATATACTTGATTATAACTTAAATGAATAAAATAATAAAAATAAATAGATTAAACTAAATTAATAGATATTAATAAATACATAATATAATACATAAATTTAACACAATATATTATACGAATAAAAAATAAATAAGTATGAAAATATATATATACGTAGTTCGGTTGGATTTAGATAGATTTTAAAAGTCAATTTTTTTTTATTTTTGAATGGCGAATATAATATACAATAAAGAGTCAAGAAACATCAACAAAGGTAACTCAAAGCACAGGAGTGCCAAGATAAAACAAAATCACCACCCCAACTACTTAAATATAATCTCAATATTCATTGCCTAGATCTCAAACCAACCAGATCCACCATCAAAAGGTCAGATCCCAACAAAAGATAAATGGAAGGTCGTTCACACTCTGAAAATGACAAACCTTTGATTTGCAATAGGTGCAGACTGCGAAGCACGAGTATGAAAGCATAAAGTTATTGTTCAATGTCATTTATGTGCTTTGGTATCTTTTGTGTGTTTTGATATTTTATCAATTTGATTATTGATTGATTACGTATTTGTAATTTGCATATCAGTTCACTAGTGTACTTGTATGTTTTTATCATTTTAATTTGTTTGTAATCGCTTCATCTACTATTATTTTGTACTAATAAGAACCCTTTACATTTCATCAATAATATTTCCTTGATTCTTGTTGGTATTTCCTTTTTGAGCCCTTGAAATTTCTATTTTGTCACTTTCATGGGTGTAGCTTGAATCACAAGTTAGAACATTTAAATTTGAATGTCTTGGTATTTGATTCGAATTGAATCAAACACCTGTGAAAATTGGAATTTTCCTCTAGATAAAATGATTTAAATCACAAATTGAACATATTTTGAATCATAACCTCTTTTGATTCGAATCAAGTGCATATCATGATTTGAATCATGAAGCTTGAAAAAATCTCCTTTTAGACATGTCCAGATTGATTAGAAACATACTTTTCTTCTTGATTCGAAACACATATTTTAAAATCTAATTTTCCATCTCTCATTTAAATAGTTGTTTCTTTTGGTGAAAGTAATAAGAGTATTAAACCTATGACATACCCATAGAGACAAAAATGTGATTTAATCTTCTATTTTTTGTTTGTCTATCCGCATAACCATGTATATTTCTCTTTTTCACAAAAACAACTTCTTGATTATGAATTTATGTTGAATTCATTATTCTTTTTGTTGCCTCTTATTCTTGTGAAATTTGTTGTTGTGTTTCAGTGAATTAGAGATGGGGATTTGTTAATCATGGCGTGTGTTCATGGCTAATCAATTTCTTGATAACAATAAAACCCAAGACTCATTCATCTAGAACTTGAGAGAACCTTATGTGCATGTGTTCTTCATTCACTGTTATCTAAAACACTTGACTAACACCTTGTATTTGTAGTTTGTTATGCGATATTATGATATTGTTCACCATTTTTATTCTTAGTCTTGTTTCATTATTGATAACCTTCATTTCTAAAGATTGAGTGTTGAGGGATACTAGTGGCACATTAAGGTTTCTAATGTTTTTAATTGTTTGTAACAGATGCATGCATCGTTTCTTAGATGCAGTTTGGTGTTTATTGTTATTCATAAAAAATAGAGTTTCTATTATACTTCAAGAAAGACTTTGGTGAGATCTAGTATCAATTTTTCGTAAGGCGGGGATATAAGTTATCTAGCTTTGATGGTGTTGGAGAAATATTATTTGTAGACAAAGTTGGGAATTGCCTAATCAATGTTTGACTATGACAATCGCTCAAACAAGAGATTAGTTGAATCAGGTGGATTGCCATATATGAATACTTGGAGCAGAATTATTGTGTACAAGGAGGTTATTGGATCAAGATCTTTTAGAGACCTTAACTTTTGTTAGCAATTTAGTATCTACATCAACAGGGAGAATTATCGTATGCTAGTTCATTGTAATAAAAATGTTGTAATCAAACTTATCAAAATAGTGAAAGATCGTGATTATTTTTCAACGGTTTTCAACACCATTGAAGAGTGAAGTAGGCAATCCGAGGACGACGTTTGAACCATTATATATCATTGTGTATTTTTTCTTCTTCTTATACCTCTTTATTTTTTTAGTATTCATTATCATGCTATTGCATTATTGCATCTTTGCATTGATTGTATACCATATAAGTTAGACTTTTCTTATAGCGGTTTAATGTATAAGTTTAGGTTTGTGGTGTATCAATCTTATTGAAGCATCGTGACTTCAATTGTGTCCTCTTAGAATCTATGAGCTAAGTGTTTTGAAATAACCTTTCTTAAGAGTTACTTGAGTAGTCTTGTGATGACTTGCATTTGAAGTAATCAAATGCATAGATAATATCATGTGTAATCTCATCTAGCTCAATTCATTGATATGCTTCCAAACTCTCTTTTTGTGTTTTGCTTACGCGCTTCAATTGTGTCCTCTTAGAATCTATGAGCTAAGTGTTTTGAAATAGCCTTTCTTAAGAGTTACTTGAGTAGTCTTGTGATGACTTGCATTTGAAGTAATCAAATGCATAGATAATATCATGTGTAATCTCATCTAGCTCAATTCATTGACATGCTTCCAAACTCTCTTTTTGTGTTTTGCTTACGCGCTTCTTAAAATCTCTGATTTCGTACATATTGAGAAAGGGTGTATCACCTTTCTCATTCTAGATTTTTTTATGTCCATATTCTTACCTAATATAGTACATTGGTACTCGTATGGATCAAATTTGTACCTTTTTTCATCTTTGGTACGCACATTGATACACCTACCCATGAAAAATGTAGTTTTTTTTCATTTTTAATTTATTTAATTAATTTATAAAAAAAAAAAGAGTAAAAAATCAATTTCATATAGTCTTATCCTTTTGCATGTCTTGCACCGCTGCTATGCAACTTTTAGATTTGAGTCTTTGACTTTATGAATTGTTGGCACGTTGAGATCCTCTCTAAAGAAATGGACAAAACTATTATCAATGTTTACACTATATAAATATTGAAGCATACAAATATATGTCACACTTTAAAATAATATAAATACATTATACACCAAAACTTTGGTAATGGCACTCTCCATTTCTTTGAAGAAATGGAGAGGATCTCAACTCGATTTTATGTTATTGATCTTGACTTTTTTTCTGAACAAATTACTTTATAGTTTTGATGTTTTATTATCATTCAAGCAATATAATTTCTTCTTTTTATTTTTTTTAATAATTTAATCATTTTAAGTTATTTTTATAATTATATTTAAAAAATTATAGTGATGTACATATACTTTAATTATTTTGAAAATGTAATATTTTGTACCGTACTCGAATGGGATTCTAAAATCAATACTCCATCTGATCACAATTATAAGTCAAAATAACTATTTTTACAACAATTAAAAAAGAAGTTAAGATCCTCTCCAATTTCTTTCTCTATTTTTTCTCTCTATTACTATAATTTCAAAGACATATGTAATGTATAAAAATTAAATGTACCCATCAAATGTCACATTATTACATTTATATTACCAAAATTTTAGTAATGTACAAAATAGAGAAAGATGGAAATGAAGAAGATTTTGATTCTTAAAAAAATTACTTGAATGTAATTAATTTTTTTGATTTTATGTCTAATCAAAATAAAATTTATTATATTATTTTTAGTGATATTTGACAAATCATCTATTAACATTAAATATTTTTTACTTTATTTAAGAGTATAATAGTAATATAAGTATTAATTAATCTAAAAATTAATATTTTTATTTATAATAGTGATCAAAATTTAGGGTTGTGTTTTTGTTTATAACAGTGACGAGAAGGATTAACCAAAAACTATTTCCCAATCAAACAAATGCATCGTTCCACTTTTCCGTTGATCAAATGATCACATACCAAATCATAGAATTCCTTTTAAACTGAACCATTTTTATAAAATAACATTTAAATATATTTAGTAATATTCAAATTTTTTTCCAAATTTTTAAAGTAATTTTCATTTGGATGGAGTTGGATTGGATATGAACACCTAATTATTGAAATGGAAAAGTGGGATAATTTGGACAAAACAAAGATATTGATTTGTACGTGTATGTATGGAGACATAAATGCATCCTCTTTCGTGCTCAATGTCATTAACTCCTCTTACGCAATGGAATGGTAGGATATCTTGGATATAGTTTAATATAGCATGCGTTCTGTTGCCACAGTTGCTTGCTGTTACTACATCACAGTTCCACTATTACTTCCTGTATAATTAATTACTGTAACTATAACCACAGAAATCATTAAGTAAAGCTTCCTCAGACATTAACGTATCACACACCCATCATACACTTTCCTTCGTTCATTCACAATTCCGACTTCAAGTCTGCAACACTTCCATAATAGATTTAGTGGGCTCTTCTAAAAGTAAAAATTCTTTCCGGTTCAGCGCACTTACGAATTTCTAAAATAAGGTAAATTCATAAATGCAGTTACGAAATAATCTAAAATTTTAAAAGAAAAAATAAATTCGTAAATGCACTTACAAAATAAAACAAATAAGGTGAATTCGTAAGTGCACTTACGAATTTTAGATATAACAGTAAATAAACAATAATACAATATAGTAATATTTTGGTTTCCAATATATATATATATATATATATATATATATATATATATATATATATATATATATACGATTTCACATAAAAAAATAAAAATATATATGTATTTAAAGCCTAATTTATATTTGACCTATAACAATAAAATCTATTAATACAAGTGATATAAATATCAAATTTGACAATGATAAAAATCATATTAATACTATTGATATCAATTTCTATATGAAGAGATACAAGATACAATTGATTTTTTTATCTTGATTTACTTGATATACATTAATTGTATAATATATCTCTAACAATTTAATTAAATTGAATCTTTCTTATTTATATCATTTTTTCATGCATATAAAAATGGAATTGTTGTTTTAATTATAACTATTTTCGATATAAATATTATAAAAGAAAAATTAAATAAAAAAAATTCAATAAAGAACCAATTGAAGAAAATTATATATTTCACTTAGTAAGAACTACTTAATAACACAAATAATACGAAACAAATAAATACTAAATAAAATTAATTAAAGTTTAATATAAACTCAAATTTTAGAATTATTCTTATTAAAATAAAAATAATAGATATTTTGTTGAAAGGAAATAAAAATAATTATTTTTAGGCTAAATTATATTTTTGGTCCCCCTATTTTAGTATTTTCACGATTTTAGTCCCCCTATTTTATTTTTGAACACTTTTAATTTTCATTCCCATTTTGACTAAAAAAACAACTATGTTTCACTTTTTAAAATACAAGTTTTTCCTTCCTTGTAATTGTATAACACACAACTGATATTTTATTATATGCCACGTATTTTAAAAAATGACATATAAGCGTCTTTTTGTAGCCAAAGTAGGGATGGAGACCAAAAATATTTAAAAACAAAATAGGTGAACGAAAATCGTGAAAACACTAAAATAGGGGGACCAAAACTGTAATTTAGTCTTATTTTTAAACGAAAAAAATATAATTGGAAAAATATTGTAAACTATTTAAAAGAATATTCTTGTTTATTTAGTTGTTTGAAGATGATGCATGAATAAGTCATTATTGAGAACTCTAAAAAAAGAACTTATATTAATTATATATTATACTAATCTTCATGGATTATTATACATGAATTATTATAACTGTACGGATATAAATTTGAATTAATATTTCATATAAAATCTTTTGTGATAAAAAATTATTATAAAAATATTTAATTATATGATATTTTTACACTGTATAATAAAACTGAATGAACTGTCATAAAAAATTATTATAAAAATATTCTATAATATGATATTTTTTCACTCTAAAATCCTAATAAAATTGGGACATTAGACAAATTCATACAAAATAAAGTGAATTCGTAAGTGTACTTATTAATTCACCTAAAAAAATCAATTCGTAAATGCACTTGCGAATGACATTTTTTTATTTTTTAGGGGTGTCAGAGAAATTCACTAAATAGGTAAAGAAATTTCTATAAAAAATGATATAACACACTTATTGATACCTAGAGATTTAAATTTGAATTTATGTATAATTGTCTAATTTCAACGGATTTTAAATGTATATCGTATATGCATTTTTATTTTAATGTTTTGAAGGATTTGTGGATCTATTTTAATTTAATTTTAATTTGTTATTAAAAGTTGTTATTCTACCGATTTTAATTGAGCGTAAAGTTTAATTTGTAATTTATGTCTTCCGAATTGATTCTGGATAGTACTGTTAAAATTTTTATAAAATAAATTGAATTATCAAATTGAATTGAAGTTAAAATGATTAAATCGTTAAATTTAATTAATGAACCGAATCATATTATACAAACGGTTCTAGAATCAACCAAAATTGAAACAGAATCGACTCAAAATTGAAAATAAAATACTATAAATTTTAATTTTTAAAAAAATTAAAAATTAATTTAAAAGTTTAATTCTTAATAAATAGTTCAATTTAAAAAAAAATATATATCTTTTAATAATGCAGAGTTTCGAAATACTAGTATAAAAATCAATAATTTTGGTTTGATTTGATTTTAAATAAATTAACATAGTTCAGTTCAATTTAAATAAATTTTGACTATGATTTAATTTGATTCTATTTTATTTTTTCCTTGAACGGTATAAAAACAACCTTAACTCTTAATAATTTATATATTAAAATTTATTATTAAATTCACTTTTAAATAAATATATTCACACAATTCTCCAAAACTCAATTTTATTATAATAATTATATTCACGATTAATCCAAAAGACACCCACCCTAAGATGTTTTTGTTGCAATATATTTTTGAATCTATTGTAGACAGATAACTAGTCTGAATGTTGATGATTGAGCACTATTAAATATTAGTAATATTATGAAAACTTAGTTGCTCTAAATAATTTTCTTTCCAAATATTTGTGTTGGTTTATTTTTAATCTACTGCATTAATTCAACACAAATCAATCTATTATTTTTTGTGAAATTTTTATTCTATTCCATATCTTTTTTACGCAGTACGTGATTATTCTAAAATATTTTTGGAAATTGAAAATATATTTTTGATTTGTATCTTATATCATACTTCTTTTTAAAGAGCTGGATGTAAATCGTAAGTATACCTCCGATTCTAAACTATAAGTATATTTCTGGTAGGGATGTCAATGGGGCGGGGCGGGGCCGGGGGGACACTTCCCCATCTTTTTCCCCGCCATCAAATTCATTCCCCGTCCCCGTCTCCGATCTCCGTCACGGGGGAATTTCTATCCTCATCCCCGTTCCTCATGGATCCCGTTTCAGGATCCCATAGATCCTACATTTATTCATTAATATTTTATTTTTTTAAAATGTTTATATTTTCTATAAAAATAAAAAGCACAAAGAATTCACATATTTATTATGTTATTAAAAAATACTAGTATTTGACATTTATTATTTTTTATTAAAAATACTAATGGAACACAAAATAATAATATTTTTTTTTATAAATTTCTATAAAATGCTATAAAATTCAACAAAATGAACTATAATACTTTTTAAAGTAACAATATGCCTAAACAATAGGCGGGGCGGGGTCCCCGCGGGGCGGGGTGTATTCCCCGTCCCCGTCCCCGAAATGCTCTCGGGGGAATTTTTCTCCCCATCCCCGCCCCCACGGGGGAAAATTCCCCATCTTTGGGGCCCCGAACGGGGCGTTCCCCGCGGGGATCCCCATTAACAGGTCCAAACTGACATCCCTAATTTCTGGTTCTTGGACGCACTTAAAGACGCCAGAAACTCTTTTCCTCCCCATAACAACAAATATTTTTAAAAACACACTTAAACTCTCTCAAACACTCCTTTCAACCTTTTCTCGCAAAAAAAATTTTCTTTTCTCAAACAATCAACACAAATCATCAAGCCTTGGATAAATATAACATTTAACAAAATCAAGCAAGCAACAACTATCTTCAATAAATCAAGTAAGTGATTTAAGATAGTTTTAGAGTTTATGTAATTTCTATTGAAATTAGTGAAATAGAGTTTTAAATATGTTGTTTTATGTAGTTTATATCATTAGCAGTCATTAGAACACTATGTTAAATTTTATTTGACGATCAATGCATGTTTTTTGACACATTTGGGGTTTTGGGGAGGGTTGCTACGTAGCTCTATTTTCGCAGAAGAAACCTGAAGTTTACTTCCGATTTTGGAGAATAACAAAATCGGAACTATACTTCTGGTCTATGTCTGCATTTTTTTACCTTTTTTCCACTATAAGTCATATGCTAACGTTTCGTCCTTACTTCTATAGGAGATGTGGCTGAGACCTCACATTTGAGGCACATGAGAGTTGCACAACATGCTTTTGTGCGGAGAAAGAGGAGTCGGTCAACACAACCTCCTTCAACATCTAGACAGGATATGTCGGATGCACATTCTTCTGGTTCTGATTCTACCCCTTCTACATCTTCATCCCCTAGCATACGGGATTCTCCAATCCATCATTCGTCGCCTCCTTCCTACCGCAGACGCACATCCTCACCACTGCGGATTTTTGAGACAGGATACTCATCTGCTTCACAGGCGTGGCCATCTGAGATGAGACATATTGCTACACGCGCAGCACCCGAGGTATCAGTGGCACCCGAGGTACCGGTGACACTCGAGGTACCGGTGCCACCAGAGGCACCAGAGATACCGGAGGTAGCGATGACACCCCAGGTCCCTCAGGTCTTTTGAGGGAGACCTTTTGACTTATCTATGCTCACTCTTTATCTTATCCATGTGGCTAGACATATATGGGATGGAGAGGTATAAAATTTATTTGTTACAATTATGAATTTTCTTATGAATATTATTTGAATTCTAACAATGAATTTTTTCTTGCAGGATCGCGACACACTGAAGGTCATAAACCATGGGATCGCAATACACTAAATATTATTATGAATTCTAGACATATATGGTTTAATTTTATTATTTCAAGGATGGATCCTACAGCACTTCCCCCGCATTTCTGGATGGTCACTTGTTGAGGGTTATACTGAGGATATGTCGCGTGTCTGTGCATACGAGCCGCTCAGAGAGAACCATGCGACATTGTCATTTTGTGTTTACCTAGACCTGATAGTGCACAAGGACATTCACTTCAGTGTCTACGCCGACCACCATGAGACGGTACTGTTTGATGAGGTTTCTCTATTTACAGGTTGGTTGGCCTGCGGGACTCAGAAGACTGCTCCTTATATGCTTGAGTGGGTGATGCGTCGGTTCGGATTTACTCAGACTATTTCTCGGGATCTTGTTGTATGTGCTCCTCCGACAATGAAGAGGAGAGAGATGGATCAGTTGTTTGATGATTTTAAGAATCATCTTGTACCTGATGAGACTAGAAGTACCGTGACTCCAGACGACTTAAGTTACGCGTACGGTTACATGATATGGTTCTTCAGGGTGTCTCATTCATACATGGTAAAGGATGCTCCAGGGAACCCACCCAAGCCACTTCATCAGGAGATCCTGTAGGATGGGCAGGTGAGGAGGGATCAATCTCATGACGTGCTGCCTAGGCGCTGCCGTATCATGGAGCTTGTTAGGGATGACATTGACAGAGGGTTATCTCCTGACAGATCCAATGTCAGAGAAGTTTTGGAGGCCATCATGGCGGAGGCTCAGGGTGCCCTATTATACAAGAGACAGCAGAGGGACGCCTCGAGGATGACAGATCGGCTCATCATCTGTCATACCCAGTAGTTTAGGTTGATCATCCACTTGTATTTTGATTTTAATTTTTTGATTTGTATTGAATTTGTGTTTTTGGATACCATTATTATGAAATGCATTTTGAATAAAAATTTTGGTCTTTTGTTCGATTTATAAATTATATAATTTGTTAAATTTCTAATTTGTATAACTTTTTCAATTATTGCTTTTGTTAAATTTTACTGCTAACTGTCATGCCCAGAACCAGAAATATACATCCGATATGGAACCGAAGATATACTTCCGATTTTAAATTAAATATTTCAAAAAATAATGCGCATCGTAAATATATTTTCGATTTTAAAAAAACATTTTAAAAATGTATAGAATTTAATTCCACCCATAAAGTGGAATAAGAATTTCTCTAATTTTTTTTTAGTCTAATTTGAGTTTATCAAAAAAGTGCAAATCACATCCAAACCTGTGCATATTTTTCAATCAATTTAGACATCAAACTCTCTTCAAACCGATCCGCGAATTTTTTTTTGGAATAACCAATTTTTGAAAAAAAAATACAAAAATAACCAACTTTTGAAAAAATTTACGCAAATAACCAAGTTTCGTGACAAAATAGCAGAGCCATCTCGATGGCTCACCGAAAATCAAGAGCGGAGCCATCCCGATGGCGCCTCCTTCAATATTTGCCTAAAAGCCATCTCGATGGCTCCTATGTGTAAAACACTAGGGAAAAGCCATCTGAGATGGCGCCTTAGTGTTTTTTTTTAAAAAAAAAAAAAATTTTTTTTCAATTTAAATTAAAGTGCACGACAATTTTGTGAAATAAATCTTGTATTATAAATTTTGATTACAACAAAAGCGATTACATAAGTTCATTCATGGCGACCCGGACTCGTAGATGACCACCGGTTCCATGCGTCTCTCCTAACTCGTCTGTGCGAGGTTCTCGATCCGGTTGTTGTTGGGTCGATGAGACCTGATCATGGGTTGATGGCTGCCCGTAGTGAATGAGATCAGGATCCATGAATGCCTCAAGATTTACATTGCTTGTTGCACCAGTTTCATATAAACGTGTCCCCATGTTCTCAAGCTTGGTCGTCGCGGTTGGGGTTAGGGTCCATTTGAGGACTATAGCACCTCCAGATATGTGGACCGTGGAATGTGGGTAAAAAGGAAATTGGTGTTGGAGTCTCGCACCCATATGAATGGCGGGGTTTGGTACGATGGTTGGTGGAATGTTGGGTTGGTTGGGAATATTCTTCGAAGCCGTGGTCGGGGTGAGGTGAGATGTAGATGGACCCATATAGGGGTTGGACATATGCCCTTTGTTCGTGTATTGAACTTGGGTGTGTGGCATATGTGAGTATTGGTGGGTGGATGATGAGGTTGTTGTTGGGTTGGGGTTGGGATTGAGTGGTTGTGGTTCTACGCCGGGTTGATTGGCGGAAGTTGATGGTTGTTGGTAGTGTTGTTGGATGGTTGTTGGTAGTGTTGTTGGGATGGTTGTTGGTAGTAGTGTGGTTGTTGGTAGTATTGGGGTGGTTGTTGGTAGCGGGGTGGTTGTTGGTAGTGTTGGGTGGTTGTTGGTAGTGTTGTTGTGTGGTTGTTGGTAGTGGGGTGGTTCTTGTTGTTGCTGGTAGTGTTGGGGTTGTTGGGGGTGGCTGTAGCTTGTCTTCGTTGTTGTTGTGACTCTCGAGGTTGCCCCACCGGGTGCGAGGGTCGACCAAATAGCGAGGTTGGGAAACATGCATATCTGAATCGGATGCTTGGTACCAAGCAATGTACTGACGAGAGTGTTGCATAATCTCGTCATCTTCATAAACGGGAAATTGTAAGATATGGTCTGCTCGATTTTTCCACATCCTACAATACTCCCTGGCAAAATTCCTCCAATTGTTGAGTCCCCATTGGGCATCGACCCTTTTTAGATGCCAAGGATCCAAGCACATCGGATCGCGGGTATGTCTTGGAACATACCAAATCGCATCTTGACACGGTCGGTGGTGCATCTCCACAATGTTGAACCGTATAATAGCGTCATGTCCAAACCTCTGATCTTCATCATTTGGTACATGGTCCAAACCCAAGTACGGTCTCCATGTAAACTGTTGAAAAAAATAATAGAGATTAATAATAATGATAAAAATAATATACGTTAAATTTAAAATAATTTGGAGTTAATAGAAATGACGTACATCGGTTGGTCCAAGGTGGTCTATTAGATTACGGTATAGGAGAACATTGTGTCTCGGATTCTTTCCGTAATCCATGCCCACTACGCTAAACCTAAATGAATTAACATTTAATATATTAGGATTTTATATATGTGAAAGATATAAATAAAATTTAATAAATTAACAAGGTACTTACTTCGTAGGGAAAAGTGAACGGTAGGTCGTTGACGGGATTGAGTGATTGCATTCTCCACCAACCCCATGTTTGAAGTAAGAAAGCACATCCATTGAAAGTTGATGTGTCTTTCATACAATTTTTACACAACGAGGAGTATAGCTGGGCAAGAACAATGAACCCCAACTATATCTTCCTATCTTATTGACATCTCTAAGTAAATTCAAATACATAAAATTGACACTATTCCCGATTTTGGGAATAAAAACTACCAAACATTAACATAATGTAGTTTCTAGTTTTTATTATTTTTGTTCTTCGTGGAATTTTCATCCAAAACAAGAGAATAATAATACTCTAAGAGTTGAAAGAAATATACCTTGGCCTCTTGCGGTAGGACCTTCCACCATATCTCTACCCAACAACTCCTCGCAAATATTGTTAGGTTGTTGTACCGACCATTCACCGCCTTGCCATCGATAGGAAGACCCATCAACAT
This sequence comes from Vicia sativa, assembly GCA_021764765.1. NCBI lineage: Eukaryota > Viridiplantae > Streptophyta > Magnoliopsida > Fabales > Fabaceae > Vicia > Vicia sativa. Next base: position 247,907,523 of record CM038794.1, on the reverse strand, counting down.
GTACACGCCCTCTAGTGTGACGGTACACTCACCTATAGGTAGATGAAATGTATGTGTCTCGGTCTCCACCTTTCACACAATGCTAGAATGAACTTTGAGTCGATCGTAGTTGGAGATTTTAATAACCTCTCCAAAACCGCATGTTCAAGGTATGGAACGATGAACGGATCGGGAACAACATAGTGATGTGAGCGACATCTAAATTTTTCGTGTCCTATAGATAATGTGGAAATAAATTGTGTAAGAAAGTGTAAATAATATTTAAAATGTAATAAAAAGAATACAACAAAAAAATTCAAGAAAAGGAATGAAAACAAAAAATGAAAGGATACTTACATAGCTTGCAATGTTCGCCCTTGTTCCTGCGATTCTCCCAAAGTCAAGAGACTCATGATTGAAATTTCTACAACTTATTTGAGAAAGAGAGAATTGTATTAGAGATAGAGGAGGAGTGAAGAGTGGTGGTGATGGAAAAACACAAATGAGAAGCCATATTTATAGGTGATTCAAGAAGAGAGGAATAAATGAGGTGGTTGGAGGTTGCATGCATGGATGACACTTGTCAAGGAGGAGCCAAGTGGGATGGCTCCTCCCTTTTAAATTTGAACTAAGGCGCCATCCTAGATGGCTTGTTCCAGGCTAGGTGGCAGCTAGGTTCAGCTAGGTGGCAGGATGCATGCAAAGGTGTCACGTGGCATCTATTTATGACTAGGCCGCAAAAGCCAAGGAGATGGCGCCTCCCTTGTGTTTTACACATAGGAGCCATTCAACTTGGCTTTTTACAGACCTAGTGATAAATAGGTCTGTCCACTAGCCCACCTAGACTGCATGTGATTTTTTTTTTCAATTATAAAACCCTAATCGAAAACCCTAATTTCCAACACTAAAATCAGAAACCCTAATCAAATCAAAAACCCTAATTTCACACACTCAAACCCTGATCGAAATGTCATCTGTACCACAATATGTTATCATCAGAATTTCAATGGCGAGACATACAACAGTGAGGTCTCCGTTTTTGTTCAAACACCGAAAATTTCCAATTTTGTCTAAATAGCAATGCGAATTTTTCAGATTTCAAAAGAGACTCGAGAACAAACTTCGCCGAGGTCCGACGTCAAACATTTTCTACCAACATCCTGCTTTTACCGGTGAGAACCAAGTAACATTTTACCGTAGTCGTGAAGACGACGAAGATCCGCAAAACATGTTTTGTAATCATGAATATTCGGTACGACTCGATTCGGTTGTACGTCGTGTTCCGACACACGAGAGGTTGATCCTATGGAGGAGGAACAAGTCGAGGTGGATGTTCGAAAGAAGAGGAAGTAGAGGAGACCCGCTCAACATCATGGTAAATGAAGAATCGAGGCCGAGGAAGAAAGCCAACTTCCGCCACATCGATCTTCACACCACCTCCGTACATGACCACCCGAACATGTCCACATGACCATTCATCCGATATATTCTACAACCCCAAGTGCGTCGATGCAAATTTGAAAGTCAAAGACAAATTTCGCTCAAAAGAAGATTGCGTCCGAGAATAAAAAGTTCCACATGATAAACAACTATGACTTTCATGTGGATCGAGCAAAGCAGAGAGATACGTAATCATCTCAGACTCACCCCGAGTGTAACTTCCATCTAACGCATCGTATAGATTGCGTAGTGATTCCGGGTGATAGGTTCTATGACGGAACACACTTGTGTTAATTCCACACAATCACAGATCACCGAAATTGAGTCATGATCTCATTTGTCAAGAAATCTTACCTCTTGTTAGTCGTGATCCTTCATTGAAGGTGAAAACAATAATATCTCACATCACTACAACATACAACTATACCCTCGATAGAAAGGCCCGGTTGGCAAAAACAAGGCTATCGAGCAAATCTACGGAAATTGGGAGGGTTCGTACAAAGAGTTACCTCGCTACATGAATGCATCTGAACGATGCTCCCGAAGCTTTATGCTCGAGACGACGCCGCTTTTCCCAAGACGGTACTGTCACGGACATGGTATATTCAGAGACTTTTCCTTTTCGACCTTGCATCACCGGGTTTGCACAATCGCAAACCTATCATACTGATAGATGGAACATGGTTGTACGGAAATACAAGGGCACCCTACGATGGCCGTGGCACAGATGGCAACAATAACGTGTTCCCAATCGCCTATGCTCTTGTAGAGGCGAGACCGGAGCACTTGAGTTTCTTCCTAAAGCATCTTCGAACACACGTAGCACCACAACGTGATCTTTGTCTAATTTCCGACGACATGCCTCAATTGAGAGTGCGATAACAATCCCGCCAACGGTTGGCACGACCCACCGCTACACATGTTTATTGCGCAAGACACATCGCTCAAAACTTCATGCGAGATCAAAGATAACCGTTCAAAATCATATGAATGCAAGATACGCCTAACACAACCGTGTTTTACATATTATCGCATGATCGATTGGAAACCCGATGCAAGTGGTTGATAATCTGCAGTGGAAAAGTGGACACGATACGATAATGGAGTGCGTTGGGGCCACATGACAACAAACCTAGTCAAATCAATGAACGGCGTCTTCAAAGGCATAAGAGCACTCCAATAATCGCGTTGGTCAAGACATATTTTAGAATGGCCTCCTTGTTTGCAGAGAGGTGAAAAGTGGAACGCGTGGTACAATCCGGACAAGTGTGGAGTGAAAGTGCCGAAATTTATTAAGGCCGAGAGTGCCAGCTAGCACTCATCTTGTTACAAGATTCGACCGACATAACCATAACTTCATTGTCAAAGAGATAATCGACCACAATGAGGGTTTGCCTAGACAAGAGTAGTGGTTAAACTACCATCTCTGGTGCGATCGGAAAATTTCAGCCTTCAATGCCCCGCCTCTCATGTCATTGCGTGCACATGTTCATCGATGCACTAGTGCTTCTTTCTCCAATTTACAAGTCTCGGACCTTGCTCAACGATACAACAATGCCTTCGAACCAAGAGCAAAAGCATTATTGGCCTGCGAAGGGAAGTAGTTTATATAACAAATGCGGAGAAATAAAAAGGGTCGTCCCAAGAGCAAACGATAACAACCGAAATGGACGACGTTGATAAACTAGAAAGAAAGTGTGGTCTATGTCGTCAATCCGGACACAATCGAAAAATTGTCCCCTGCTACAACCTCAACATCCTAAAATTTGTATTTCATTTATCCGCACTTTTAATATTGTAACAAATCTTGTTCTTTCCATTAATTCGCATTTATTACAAACACCAATACGGAGACAACAAAATTAAAAACTACACGATTAAAAGAAACAACAACATGAACTATGACGCATCAACAACACAATCATTTTTTAAGACACTACAACCAAAAACAATCTCATCGAACCATACATCATCGCAATAACGCCGACGTCTGCTTTGACTTCCTCCAACCAAATTCGAGGTTGACCAGCCAAGTTCATGGTTGTTCGCCTTTGAATCCTTCTAATTTCATCACCATCTTCAATATCTCCTCTAACCAACGATCAACTCTTTTCGGTTTGGCCATGGTAAATATGTGCCAAAATTTCATTTTCATTGGAGGTTTTGTGGTAGAAAACAACGATCCATCTCCGTATGGATGTATGGAGATGTCATGGTAGAAAAAAAGAGAGAGATACAGAGAATAACAGAGAATATAAGAGAGAATATGAGATGAGAAGTTGAACAAATGTGAAAAATGAAGGAGGGATGAGTGTGTATTTATACAAAAAAAATTGAAATTTTTTTTTTTTTTTTAAAAAGCACTGAGGCGCCATCTCAGATGGCTTTTCCCTTGTGTTTTACATAGGAGCCATCCGAGATGGCTTTTGTGCAAAATGAAGGAGGCGCCATCTCCTTGGCTCGTGACTGATTTAGGTGAGCCATCCGAGATGGCTCCTGCTTGTATTTTGGTCCTGAAACTTGGTTATTTGGGTAAATTTTTTCAAAAGTTGGTTATTTTTGTATTTTTTTTTTTAAAGTTGGTTATTCCAAAAAAAAATTCCCGATCCGCGTCTTTAAATTATTTCATAAAGAAGAATATACTGCTCACTAATATACACGATCGTGATAATTAAATGTTGTTTTTAATATATTCGCATTTCTTGGCAGAAGATAATGATAAGCCAAGGACATTTCCCTGAGCGAAGAATCTCACCGACATTAGCATCTACAGAAAGAGGTACAGTAACAGTATAATATGGGACATTTTAAGACAGATTTTTATTTTTGTTTGATATTGAAATCTGAATCGAGTTATATGATGGATGCACAAAAACTATCTTGAACAGTGCAGCTTTTATCTGTTCTTTTTTCTTTTTGATAATTGCTTTTATCAGTTTTTTGTATGTTCTTTTCTTTCTTTTTTTTTGGTGAAAAAGAGGGAACAGCACTCTCAAAAGGGCATGAGAGTAAAACATTACTTTGAAAACACAACACTTTTATCTTTACATTGAGCACAATATCAATTACATCATTTAAATAAACTTGGAAGCATCTCAAATCTCATACACACATAGTGTTTATTAATTTAAGTAAAAATAATAATCACGTTTCCTATTCCTTTCGGGTACAAGAGCTAATTCAAAAACTTAATTATACGACCGTATAGAATAGGTAACATAAAAGCATCCTCTTTGTGGCAGTGATGCATTTACTTGCCTCATTCCATACATTCATCAACATATATCTCTCTTTGGTGTCCTAATACTTGCCTTTTTGGCCTATATATTTTCAACTTCCGATGCCATTTTTGTACACAACAAAGGCTGAAGTTTGAGCCTTCATGCATGCTACACAAACCCTTCATCACTACTACGTGGCAAAATAAGTTGGTGAGAATGTCCACAAACTATCTCCTAGCTCGTCTCCCCCAAGTAGAAAATAGAGTGGCATTACTCTACTAATAGTTAGAAAGGGATAATATAGGAAAGTTCTATAACCGAAAATCGTCAATCATATGTTGGACCACATCAGCTCCATCAGAATTGATGCTGTAAGTCTGAACCTGAAATATAAATAGAAAATCCCAGCATAGAACAAATATACTTGTTAAAAGCTATGACAAATATTAAGATGCAAGAGCCAAGCTATTATCGCTAGATTTTCAAAATATAGATTGTGATATTGATGTCAGTATGACAGAGTTGGATGAGATCACTGGTTGAAACTCAAGAACATAATTTTTATCAAAATCACTGTCAATAGACATGCACTATATTTTCACAAAGCAGAAACTAGCTTGCCTGAATTGCATTATGTGCGAGATATTTCTGCCTGCTACCACTGAAGCTGACATCAACTCGATCCCAACTCACAGTTGTTAAGCCTTTGATCATTTCCTCTGCAAGTGTTGTTATTAGTTATATGATTATATAGTTTAGCAACGTTACAAAATACAAATAATCAATTCTCCATCTTCAACCAGAAGCAGAAACAATGTAAATTGAACAGGCAAACAGATGATATGCATTATGCGCAATTGTTTGTCAAGGTTCTTAATCACTAGAAGATGCAGAAAGAGGATAGTAGTATAAATATGAGCTTTCCAATTCAAGGAACACGGGTCCAATATTCCCCTATAGGTACCACATGATACCTTAAGTGTGCAAACAAAAATTACGCCTCTATGCATTCATAAAATCATTTCTTAGAGTAAATCTATACATTTTTGAACAAATGCTTATGAAATTAATCATGAGTTTTCAAACTGCAGCTTCTCTTTCCCTGCTAAGTTAAAACTGGTTTCTACATGTCAGTTTTCAAGATATTCTGTTGTTTTTTTTCTCCGTAAACATCTATAAGCTCGTTTGAACTTTTTTCACAATTGAGAAGCTCCCTTTAAGATATATGAACAGAACGAAATCATTTGTTTCTGGTATCTATATATGTACAGACGAAATCATTTGTTTCTGGTATCTAACAGACCTCAAGAGAGAGAGAGACAGGTGTGATATCTCAATATCTTACTCCACCAGAATACCTACAATAATATGAGAAATTAACTAAACCAATGAACACACCTTCTTTTTTTAAAAATAATCTTCAAATGAAATCAACTTTGGTTTGGGGTTTCTATTTCCAGTTATGATTTTATGGGCCATTTAATCCCACAAAACTATGCAAAAATGCTTAACTTTTGAGCTTCAACCAGGCTTCTCGACAAGAACTTGTTAGATATCATAAGACAAGATGAAACTCGTTGGTTCAAAAAGATGAAATACCTTCCAAGTCAATTTTACAGGATCCACAACTAACTTTGGATTTACTTGGAACTTCCTCTGATACAGAGGTCGGTTTTGCTGTCTCTTCATTTACAATATGTGGATACTTCTCGTGTCTTTTAAGATGCCGACGCTGAATAAAAATCTTGTTAGATACATTTCACTTAAAGTATGTGTATCACGGCATGAGTTTGATGGTCTACCTTTGGAAGCTCGTTTCTACACCTTATAGATGATGTGCTCCATCCAACCAGCTCTATTTATGAGTCAAGTTGTTCATGTAAACTTACAGAAAGTAGAAATAAACTGTGATAATAATAGAATATCCAATGGTTAATGCTACCAAACTAAAACAAAAGGATACGGTCATAACGAATGTTTGCGTAGGCAATGCGGCGTTTGAAGGACCGCAAAGCAGACCTGTAGAAAAAAGATATAATATGATGTTTGCTCATGGATCAGTTTCTAAATCATTAGCAAGTCGCAAAAAATCAAACCGACCAAATTATAAACTTACATGAATTTAATATCTTCAGAGTCAGAGACCATCTGGAGAAGAAGAGGAGGTTTTCCATTCTTACCATCGGTTAAAAATAGGTGTTTCCCGGTTTTACCGAGAAACCATGAAAAACGGGATGCTGCTTTCTCTAAAGAGCGAAATCCACCGAACAGAGGAACCTGGAGTATGTGAAATTCCAAAACCATGTCATGAAGCCTTTATCAACACAGATTAGTAGGAGGACACATAGTAAAGACGACAGGAATTACATAGCTTGCAGCAAAGTTGCATTAGAGAAATCACAAAATTTAATATAAAAAAAAAAAACATATTATACTAAAGGCTAAAAGAATTACCTGCTTATGCCCTCTACAACCAAGGTGTGGTGTTGCAGACGTAATAAAATTAATAGGCTCCAATCCTGCAATTTTTCCTTCATATTTTCTATCATGACATTCTTGCTTTGAAATCTGACTCTCATAATGTTCATTCCCCTGAGATAGTTCCTTCGAAATATCTCGTTCATAAAGCTTGGCTATTGCATACCTTGCAATCAAGCCACCTAAAGAATGAGCTATAAATGATATTTTCTGAACACTTGGGTGGCGTTTTATAACTGATATAACCTGAGAAAACAGAAGGAGAAAAAATATCCTTTATCTTTCTGGATTTGATGCAATAGAGTTAGAGTCAATTCACTGTCCTAATTTCTAAGATTGACACAGATTCGGAAAACAGTTATACAGTCACGAAATCCAATATGAACTGTGAATGCAATAAAGAATTACAAAGGTTAGAGTTGAATGTCAAAAATATCACACACCTCCTCTGCTAGTCTATCTCCCGTTACATCAACACCATCAAATGTTAACTTAGAAGAATTAGATTCACTGCCTGCATTGCAAAATAGTGAAGCATTGATTCAAATGACTGAAACCGGTTTAGCTGTGATTGTGAAAGAATGAATTAGAGAAGAGAATGAAAATAATCTAAAATTATTTTACCTTCAAAGTACTTTTAGCCAATAATCAATTTACTCGAAATCAATTTTCTTCACCGCATAACCAAACATAAGCTAACAAACAGAAATAACAAAAGGAGGAAATTACCATGAACAAGAGTACTTACAATGTACAATAGCATCGTAGGGGTACTTTTTGAGAAACTGTTTAGCAGCATATTTCCAATTCTCAGCACTGCAAAAACATCGATTATTACTCAAGAAACAAATTAACTAATCAAAATCACATAATCAATGAGTGAGTGATGAAAACAAAAAACCTGCCAATGAGACCATTAACCATAATGATCAAATGAGTAGGGTTAGACTTGTGACCAGAAGCATCAACAACTTGGATATCAAAACCATCACCTGTATCATCGTAATCGATTCTAAAACATCCAAATCTACGGAAATACTTCTTCTTTTTCTTCATTTTGTTATTGACGCTGTTTTGAACTTGGGGAACTGGTTCTTCTGATTCCACGGAACCCATGAGGTGTAACCGTATAAGATTTAGAATAAACGGTGTAGCGGCGGAGGATGGAGTTATGAGACGGTGGCGGTACGGTTGTTGGGACGGAACGGGCGGGTGAGCTCCATACTTAAGGTAGGAGCAGGCAGGCTTGTTAAGACTTTGTGGTTCAACAGGTTGACTGTGACCTTTCTTCCATTTTCCATTTTTTCTTTTATACTTTTTTTTGAATATTTAGGATTTGGAATTTAATTTATTGAGTGATTGGAAGTTGAGTTGATCTGGATCGTAAGATGTGACACGTGGGATTATGTGTGTTGTTGGATTTGAAATTGGAATTCGTATTAAGCTGTGCCTAACTCAACGCAAATGTTAATTATTGTTCTCCTTCTAGAAACTTCATACAGCGTTTTAGTTACGTTTCAAAACTATTTTCTATAAACAATTAGTATATGTTCATATACTTGTAAAAAAATTCCTTCGGTTAAAACCAATATTTTAAAAACCAGGGAACTTGCTCAACCAAGATGAAGAAGACTACAAGATGCTTCACCAACTATCATCATATGTATATCTTAAAAAAAGTAAAGAGTTAGTTGCTCAGAATTTGTTCAATAAAAAGATGGAGATGAAGAATACTATAAGATGTTATTCAACTTCTGATGATATATATATATATATAAGTACCATTTTAAACTTCTTCTATTTTTTTTTAAACTACCACTTTAAAAATAACTATTTATATTCTTTTATGACTTTATTATTACTTACTATTTTTAAGATTTTAAATATGACCATTTATTAGTATTGCATTTTTCATAAGCAAAACCTTTAGTATTCCTTTTTAGGTTTTTAGGCTTTAGTATCTTGGTTTGATGGTTCGACAGAGTTTAGCATGCAGTTGAAGGTTGCTCACATGCTGTTGTCGAAGTGTTACAAGTTGTATTCGAAGTGTCTTCTAGTTTGTAGTGACGAAGGATGCTAGGATTGTTAGCATCAAATTGGGCATGTTTGTTATGTCCAATTGGTTAAGTTAGTTTGTACCTTAAGTTAACTTGTAATGGGTATTTGTGATTAAAGTCCATTAGTTAGTATGTTAGGTTTATTATAAATAGTATACTAGTCTCACATCATTGCATACTTGATAAGTGTCAAAATGTAGTTATTTTGTATATATATTTTGTGGCATTTATTCGTTCTTTTGTTGATATTTGGTTGAATAATCCCGACTTTTTGTTGTAAATACGTTTTATTGCATTTTCGGTACATATTGTATCGTTTGATTAGTTTTGTATATATTTTGTAGGTATTTGTTGCATTATTGGAGCATTGAGAATAAAGTCCAAATGGAGCTCCAAGATGCATTTTTGATTGAATAAAGGAATAAGGTGATAGCAATTAGAAGACACAAGAAAAGCAACAAAAGCTGCTGCCTGGGCAATTTCGCCAGGCGAAGGCCTTGCGTCGTCGGGCGACGGTTCTGTTAGAGGAAGATGAGTTTCGCTCTGACTTGTTTCACTGCCTGGGCGCTGGGCGAGGAAAAGAGAATTTCTTCGGGCGAAACTAAATTTCGCTAGGCGAGGGTAGATATTTGTACAGGTTGAGAACGTGGCTTAATTTGGGCCAAGTTAAGTGAAGATTCGTTGGGCGAAGCTTTTAGTTCGTTGGACGACTGCGGAACTAGATTTTCTTTATACTTTCATTTCATTTTTTTAGTATGGTTTTGGGGTGTGAAGTTCTTGCTCTCAATTCCATCACCCATGTAGTTTTTGATAGTTTAGTTTAGAAAATAACACTAGGGTCTTGCTCATGGTTGATTGGAGGTGGATTGCTCTTTGATAGGTATTGATAAACCGGTGTAAATAGGTAGTTTATCTCCTCTCTTCTCTTTGTATTTCTCTATTGTGTTGGTTATGTATGTATATTTACTCTAAACACATGTATATTTTTCGCCTTTGGCGTTGTATGAGGATTTGAGCTTGCTAGAGATAGACTGCTTAGATTCTTACCTAGAATGATTATCTGTTAGTTTCTAAATGCTAGAAATAGGTTTAGAGCTGGCATTCACCGTATAGTATCTGATCTTAATGCCTCTGCGTCGGTGAAGTATGTCAGAGATGAGTATGGAGGTGACGCAATTAACTTCTAGTTGTCGAGGTATGCCAAAAATGGATATTGAGATGATTCGGGAGGAATCTCAATTTGGATTAGAAATAACTGAGATTGTGAGAGATATGTGATGACACTGACGAGTATCGTAGGCTGAGTATAACTGGACGATAGATTTAAGTCTGTGACGGGTAGTGTGCATCCGTTCCAAACAAGTTGTCTATCCTTTATACTTTTTGTTCATTTACTTTTTGTCTTTTATTTTCAACCTATTTAATCTCAAACTCATTAACGGTAGAATTGTCGAACGACGAATCAATAACCAATCTCTGTGGACACAATACAATATAACCTAACCGGTATATATCACCCGGTAAAAATAATACCAACTCTTTGCTTGTCACTTTACCGCTTCAACAATATTGCAAATCCTATTTTAGGGTGAGAGGGTTATTTGTTATTCTTGTATACTTGTAATCTTGATTTAAGATAAAGGAAAGAATAACAGTTAATAATCAATTCCTTGTGTTCACCGTGTTCTTCATTCCTTTTTCTACCCTAATTGTTTATTGATCATTAAGCAACAAGTTTATATTTTATTCCAAGGCATCTGATTCACAACAAATTGGTGCGGTGAGCGTGGAACATGAGATTGAAAAGTTCACCGGAGTGAACGATTTCGGTCGGTGGTACTTGAAGATGAAAACCCTACTGGTTCAACATGGTTGACTAGAAGCGTTAAAGGGAGAGACAACCATGAACGAAGTGTTAACGACAATTGAGAAGGCGATGATGATAGAGAAAGCCAATAGCGCAATTTTGTTGAGTCTTGGTGATAAGGTTCTTCAACAGGTATCAAAGGAGACGACGACAGGGTTATGGGTGAAACTTGAAAGTTTGCACATGACCAAATCGTTGGTGAATCAACTCTACCTGAAGTAAGCTTTGTATTCATTCAAGATGATTGAAGACAAAGTGTTGGCTGAGCAGTTGGATATGTACAACAAGTTGATTCTTGATCTTGAAAATATTGATGTGAAGATCGATGATGAAGATCAAGCGTTGTTGTTGTTGTGCGCTTTTCCCAGATCACATGCTCACTTCAAAAAAAAAAACCTCTTGTATGGAAGAAAGTCTCTGACCTTTGAAGAAGTTCAAACAGCTTTGTATTCAAAGGAATTAAACAACCAAAGGAGCATAAACCTTCGACGGTTGGTGAAGGTTTGGTCGTTAAAGAAAAATTCTTGCGAAAGGATAGTAAGTTCGACAAGAAGAAAGGAAAAAGTCAGCAAAAGTTTTACAATGGGGAAGCATCTGGTATTCGATGCTATCATTGGAAGATGGATGGTCACACAAGAAAGGTGTGTCTTGAACGACTGAAAGATCATGGAGGTAAGGGTAATGGCAATGCAGTTGTTGTTCAAGATGATTTTGACTCATATGATGTTCTTGTGGTTTCGAGCAGTAACCTGTCGAAGGAGTGGATTATGGATTCTGGGTGCACTTGGCACATGAATCCAAACAAAGACTTGTTCGAGGAATTGTGTGATCAAGATGGTGGATCTGTGTTGCTGGGAAACAACAAAGCTTGCAAAATTTTAGGTGTTGGATTTGTGAGATTCAAGCTCCATGATGAGTCAATAAGGTTATTGACTGAAGTCAGGTATGTACCTGATTTGAAGAGAAATTTGATTTCTCTTGGTGAATTCGACAAGAAAGGATATATTTTCCAATGAGAGAAAAGTATTCTAAGAGTCATGAAGGGGTCGAAGGAAGTCTTGAGAGGCGTGAAGAAACAAGGCCTGTATACCCTTGAGGCTGAAGTTGTAAGTGGTTCGACAAATGTTGTATCCACGAAACCTTTGTCGAAGATAAAAATTTGGCACATGAGATTTGTCCATGTCAGTGAAAGAGGTCTAGTCGAATTGGGGAAATAAAATTTGCTTGGAGGAGACAAAGTCGAAAAGCTAAAATTTTGTGAACCTTGTGTACTTAGAAAATCTTGCAGAGTGAAGTTCAACAAAGGAAAACAAAGAACACGTGGATTGTAACACTCCAAATCTACTCAATGTATATTATTTAAATTAGAGTGCGGAAAAGAGAATCATACAAGGGATGTCACAATCTCTTCGCAAAACAACATACATTTATTCACAACTATACAGGTACATAACACTTAGATCATGGATGAACTTATAACAACACCTTTTAATTAATTTGGTTAATCAATCTAAATCATAGAGTCATAATTCTTCAATAGTAACAACAATATGTCTTTTATTCAACCTCAAAACGTTTCACAATATTATTAATATTATTTAACTTCACTTAGCATAATTATTCTACTAAACCAACTTCAAGAATCAACATGATCAAGTATTCACATTATTCATAAACTTCAACAATTTAAGCAACTAAAACAAATTAAGCAACGTTCATCCCCCCGAGTGCTACGTATCAGAGCAATGACACCAATTCGAACTAATAGCAACTAACGACTTTATAATGCTACTTCGAACTTCCACGTCTATCCTTGAGTACCTGCCCATTTCCCATGGCAGGGGAAATATCAGCATAAGGGGTGAAATATCCAACAATATAAACAAGTGTATGATAAATAATATGCTAGGATTAAATCATACAAAATTATCACATCGCGGTTAGCACATCACAACAACTTCCTAATTAACAACAATATGAAATTACTTCACCGTTAGCAACAACATAATTCACTTCCCAATTAATAACAACATAATTCACTTCACAGTTAACAACAACATAATTCACTTCACAGTTAATAACAACATAATTCACTTCACAGTTAACAACAACATAATTTACTTCACGGTTAATCAACAACATAATTCACTTCACGGCTAATCAACAACATAATTCACTTCACGGTTAATCAACAACACAATTTAAATTCACAGTTAACAACAATACAATTTAAATGAGACACAACAATGCATATGCATGTGGTACCAACAGAGTTTTAGCTCCCTTCACTATTGTCAATTAATAGAGGCACAAGGCATAAGCCTTCTTCATAATTCCGTCAATACAGGTCTTTTCAAATGCAAATGAAATGTGATGCTAACAACATTCAACAACGTAAATTCACTTCACGAGGCACACGCCTTTATCACTGTTATTACCAATAAATAGAGGTAAATATCGTCACTGAATTATTCTGCAACTTCGCATAAAACAACAACAACATATGGCAACATACACATCGCTAGTAAAAAGAAAATCACAATACAACGTACTCAACATAATTTCATAAAACAAATCAATCATGATTACCTACTAACAAACATGAACTACCACAACAATTTTCGGTTAATTCCAAGCAACTAATTATACCGTTTATATCTACTAATCGGTATTGTTTCTGTCAATTTTTCATTATGCTACTAAATTCTAGATATATATTACTCATTTAAACATGCATAGATATACTAACTTAATCAATTAATTAATTCAACTAAATATATACTGCTATTAATTATCTCTAATTCAAACTCCTAAAATATTATACTAATAATATTAACTTATTATTATTTATATATATATATATATATATATATATATATATATCATAAAGTTGTACGTGGAGTGTGGACCACGTACACACTCCATACCTTATACAACAGGATGACGTTCAACACTCCATAGCTAAATGCATCCCGTCATGCCCAATTTTTTGATACTTCTATCAAAATAATTATTCTACAGAATTTCATCGATCGTAAATTTTCAATACCAATATTAGTTATGCAATCAATCCATGAGCAATTTCAACACCATAACATCAAACAATTTCTCACTAAACAGAACAACTACGAATTCATGATAATTTTCTCATTACTCTAATTCCCACATACGATTCATCATAAATCAGGTTATAGAGTTAGAACCCCACCCCTTACCTTGGATTTACGATCTCTCTATAATTTCCAATCAAATTCCGATTTGGCTTTCCGGTTCGTAATTCTCCTCCTCCGACTAGTTTCCCAAAACCCTTGTTCCTCTTTTTTTTCTCCCACATACAACTTTTTCCCAAAAATATTCACTAAACCCTTATAATCCTCCTTTTATACCTCTTATAATTAAATCCAACTTATAATAATAATAATAATAATAATAATAATAATAATATTTCTATTGGATTAATTTTCACACCTCCGCGTTACTATATATCACACCACAACTATACCAACTTAAATAAAATAAGAGTCTTATAATAATAATATTATTTCTAATATTATTTCTCCAACATAACCAACCTTATTAATCTTCTGACTAACCGACTAAATAATCTAACTACGCCGATTAATTCCCAACTTTGACTAAATCCAATAATTAAATCCTTAAATAATTTAATTAAATAATTAAATAATTTCTAGGTGTTACATGGATCCCTTGATTACATCCATGCTGGTATTTTGGGACATGCAAGGTGTTCATCACATTCAGGAGCAAAGTATTTTCTATCCATAGTTGATTGATTATTCCAGAAAGTTGTGGGTATTCATCCAGAAGACTAAGGATGAAACTTTTAAGAATTTCAAAAGTTGGAAGACTCTGGTAGAAAATCAAATTGGCAGAAAGGTCAAGAGGTTGAGAACAAACAATGGCCTTGAATTTTGCAATAAGGTGTTATACCCCAAAATTTGCCCTCCTATTTTCAAGATCAAAAGGCATCTCCATACTCAAGAACTACTCAAGGGTTGACTAGACAAACTCTCTCCTAAGAAATCAACCCACAACTCGGGTTTTGCTTCTCTCAAGACAAAGATGAGTTCTAATGGCTCAAGTAATCATCATGCCTCCTCATATGTCTCAAAGTATCACCATGTCAAGTTTCAAGCCTCATAGCCTAAGTTTGCTCAGTCAATTGCTCAAATGGTTGAAAATCAATTGTATTGGACAAAAATTAAATTAATGAGTACAAGGTTGTAAATCTAAGCTTCTTGAGGTCCAAGTAACTCATAGCAAGTTAGCAATTTCGAAAATATTTGATTGGCATGAAATTGGAGTGATTGAAGATCAAAAATAGCAAGATTTGGTGTTGATTTCCAATCAAATATATTTGCATTCAAGGATTAATTTTTTTATCAAAATTGTTGACCTAATTCATTCAACTATATAAACACAAGCATTCCAAATGCTCAAAAAGACTTCTTGCATGCCAACATAACCTAACCAAGTTGCAAAAATTCGTGACATTCAAGTAATTGACAAACCTAGAATTCGATCGATTCAAGCTATTCCAAGGTTGCCAATCAATTCCCTGAAGCTAACTGCATCATCATCATCGATTGAAGCACCCAGAATTACCAGAACACGATCACGGTTTACCTGATATTTTTCAGATTTCATACATATATGCACTTTTAACATGATTTAATTAATTATATATATATATATATATATATATATATATATATATATATGTATGTATATATGTCTGTAATGATGTTTCAATGCTTTCTGGATAGTTTGATTGAAGTTTGAGTGCAGGTATAACGATTCACCATTGCTAGGATTCATAACTCAGAATTAGGACTTTTTGAAATAGCCAAAATTAAACAAAACCAAGGGCACCACGAGAATCAGAAGATAATTTCCAGACGATCTATATCTTTGAATCTGATTTATCATCCATATTTTTAATTTTTGAATTGTGCAGGGATTTAGTGACGAAAAAAGCACCGCCGGTATAACCTTACCGGTGGACAGACCGTGGTAAAATTCCCAGAAAATTTGAATTTTGGGACGAGGGTGAACAATACAGGGCGCACGCGTTTTTTAAATAATTTTCAAAAAAAATAGTTTTCTTATATAATAATTGTGCTTCGTTTCCATGACAACTAGGACACCTAGCTCAAATGGCAAGTGGCGCACGTTGGTAACCAGGAGAACCTGAGTTTAATCTAGTCTCCACCACCTTATTTTTTGCCAATTTTCTCACTAACCTATTTTTTTTCTTCATATTTTCTTATTTTCTAGTTTATTTCTATTTAATTTCCTTTTCAAATATTTTTCTAAATATCATAAAAAAAATCCCAAAAATCATTTTATTTTTAGAATTAGGTTTTAAAAATTTTAAGTTAATTTTTGACACCAAAAACTTTTTTCTTTTCCTTTTATTTAAATTAATTATTTAATTAACCATAAGTTAAACTTTAATTTATTTTCTTAAATAAAATCAACCCACAAAAATACAAAAATATTTTTCTTTCTAGCAATTAGGATTTTTATTAATCTTAAACTTTTTACTAATTTTAAAACTCTTTTCTACTAACACAGAAATCTTTTTCCTACCATTATTTCCTCTTATTTCAATTTAATCTTTCTCTTGATACCTTTTCCGATTATGTATTTGTTTCTAAGTTGTAATAGCTAGGGTTAATTTTTCGTATATTTTTATCGTTATGTATCTGCTCACAGGATGTAATAGCTTAATTAGGGTTTATTTTCCGCATTTACTTTCCGCACCTCCTATTATGCAACTGCTCCAAAACCATGTAATAGTGCAGGACCTTTACTTTTCCGCATTTACTTTCTGCACCCTCTATAACTGTATATAACTGCTTAGATGTATGGTTAATAGGATTGTATAACAAGATCTAAAAGCAATCTTAGAAAAACCCTAATCTCGAGATAAATATCTTAAATTAACACACTTTGCACACTCACACCCTTAGGGTATTCTCTCTTGTTGCCTTACGAATACAATGGTCATGTCCCTCGAACGTAGGGGTACCATTAGCAAACGTCCCTCGATTCAAAATCATCACAAAGATCATAATCCCTCGATGACCCTCGATGTTGCCTACGAATATATGATCTCGTCCCTCGGTAGTTGCCTACGAATAAGTGATGATCGTCCATTCTAATTGCTAAGGTATTCTTACAATGTTGCCTTCAATGACCATATGATGACCCTACACATGTCCTTTCACATCCAATTGATAGAGTTACCTACCAACTAATGGTATGGATAACGCTACCCTAAAGGAGAAGGAAAATAATAAGAACGACCTTCTGAGTAGGTAATAAGACTCTAAATTGCTTGCTCCTATCCAATTAAAAATACTCTTCACACCTCACTCTTTTCAAAAATACTTTCAAAAACACTTTGTTTACATTCATACGAGAATCGTTACAAAGTTAAAATTTCAAAATATTTTCAAACACTTCGTATACATTCTTGATGACTGATACAAAAAGCATTACGAAGTCAAAGCAAAATACTTTTCGAACACACACACAAAGCGAGTTTTCAAAAAAGTGAGCTAAGCAATTAAGATCCTATAGATAAATACGGATGGAAAGAGTGCTAATATCTTCCCTTTCCATAATTACCTTCCGTACTCAGAATTTATCAAAGGTCTTTTTTGTTCTTTTCACCTTTCCTTTATTAGATAAAAGAAAAGTCGGTGGCGACTCTTGCTATCTACACATTTGCGATAATACGCAAAACAAACAAGTCAGTTCTCCCACTGTGTTAGAGAACTGGCGACTCTGCTGGGGAACAACCTAAAGACGGGTTTGTTCGCGGTAAAAAGTGACGAACAAGGGAATCAAATCATAATTCGAATCTCAGGCTCAAAATGATTTACTCTTTTGATTTGTTTTGTTTTAAAAGATGTCGCAAGCACCAAGCTTTATTGTTTCCAAACAAGAAAGTAGATGGAAAAGAGGAAAGCTGAAATACCCTAAATATGATATGCGATGCAACTAGCATGAACTAGACGTAACGCATTGGAGAGAGACCAGGGTAAGAGGGTTGGTTACATAAAGGGAATGTATTAACACACTATATATCTATAGTTTTCTATAGGAACTTTTTTATGCATATTTTTGTATGTTTGTGTGTTTTATTTGCTATGTTATTTCGGGAAAGTTTCTTCTTTGGGATTTAAGAAAGATAGGTTAGGCAAGAACCTAAGCTTTGTTATTATTATGCTCGCATAGATCATTGAGATCCTCTGCATACACATCCCCTAGTTGGAATTAGAGCATCTGTAATTCTTTGATGGCAAGCAAAGAGTCGGTATTATTTTTACCGAGTATATATACCGGTTAGGTTATATCGTATTGTGTCCACAGAGATTGGTTATTGATTCGTCGTTCGACAATTCTACCGTTAATGAGTTTGGGATTAAAGAGTTGAAAATAAAAGACAAAAAGTAAATGAACAAAAAGTATAAAGGATAGACAGCTTGTCCGAAACGAATGTAAACTACCCGTCACAGACTTAAATCTACCACCCATGTCATACTCGGCCTACGATACTCGTCCGTGTCATCACATACCTCTCATAACCTAAGCTATTTCTAACCCAAATTGAGAATCCTTCTGAATCATCTCAATATCCATTTCTGGCCTATCTCAACATCACAGAAGTCAACTACGTCACCTTCATACTCATCTCTAGCTTACTTCACCAACGCAGAGGCATTAAGATTAGATACTCTATAGTGAATGTCAACTTTAAACTCATTTCTAGCATTCAGAAACTAACAGATAATCGTCCTAGGTAAGAATCTAAGCAATCTATCTTTAGTAAAGCTCAAATCCCTAACATAGAGTAAAAACCTAAGACAATCACCAACATAGATTCGTAAAGCAAACTTTATACAACGCCAAGGGCGACAAATATACATGAGTTAAAGTAGATATACATACAAAACCCAATAAAAGAGATTACAAAGAGAAGAGAAGAAGAGGAACCAAACATTTCTTGGTTTGTCAACACCAATCGACGAGAGATTCGACTCCGGATCATCCAAATGCAAGCTCCAATGTTGTTTTCTAAGCTCTCTAGACCAAAAAATGATGTTGATGGTGTTGGGACTCAAAAATACCCAACCCATGACTTAAAAATGTGTTTTTAGCCCCTTTTAAAGAATTCTGAAATCGTAGGGCGCGCTTAGCCTGGTATTTTCGCACTCAACGCGGTCTGCACTGTCTTGAAAAAAATCAACATCTTGTTTTTGCCATATCTTGAGAACCGTAACTCGGAATTGCGCCCGATTTGAAGCGTTGGAAAGCTTATTAAATTTACTATCTAACCATGACAAAATATCAATCAAATTGATGATTTTTATTCTTTGATTTTGAGCCTTATTCGTTGATGAGTTGCTCAAATTGCGCGTTTGAAGCCTTATCTTCGACACTTTATTACTAAATGCTCAAATTATGAATGAATACCTATAAAAGAGATGAAAAACTATCAAATGATACAATATTTACACAAAAACTCAATTATTCTTTATGTACACATTTATACCAAAAGCGGGGGATTTATTCGAAGAATATCAACAAAAGAACCGATAAGTGCCACAAAACATATATACAAAATAACTACATTTTGGCACTTATCAGTAGCTCGGATCTAAAGGGAACTAAGTTTATTTGGTTTGAGGGTGAAAAAAGTATGCTCGCCAAGGGTGAGACCTTGTGCCTACGTATTCTCAAAGGGAGGTTGAGAAAGTCAGAGAAATCGTAGTTCCCACTTATGCTAGTGGAAGCAATGATAATTTTGTTAAGAGACAGAGACAAATGTCATCTTAATGAAAATTGTATCTAATCTATTTCATCACATACATTTGTGAAAATTGATTTGATTATTTAAATCTTTCTGTTTTGCTTGAGTGTACAAGCGTTACCACTTACAAGTTAATAAAGATGTTTGAAAAATGTTTGAATCTTTCATTGTAAGCATTGGCATTTTGCTTGAGTGTACAAGCGTTGCCACTTACAATTAAAAGATGTTTTGTTTTAAAAAGTGTTTGATTTGAAAAAGTTTGACTTGTATGTGATGCTATAGATGAGATACTTCTTCCATATAGATGATATATGTCTAAATCTCTAGGAGAAATTTATTATTGATAGGGGATGCTTTTAAGAAGCCCGTGGGTCCTTGTATTGTAAGCCCAAGATGAGGCATTCTGAGGGACATCGAGGTTCGACCGACAGGTGACTCGTGACCGACGGAGACAACAAACCTAAGTAACTTGACAAATCTGAATGTTCACTATGAACTTGACCTACTACGGCGACTCGTGACCGACAGAAGGCAGTGTATCCAGTTCTGTTCTATGCAAAATAAGGGTCGAAGGACTCTTTTGTCAACTCGAAACTCGTAACAAAGAGAGTATCAATGTAGACGAAAACGCTAAGAGATTGCTGAAAGGTAAATAGAATGCAAGTAAAAGCTTCAAAGTAAATGACTGAAAGATAAAGGTTTTGCATTGAAATAAAAGTGGTGATTCACGCACATCAAATTCTATTGCGCAACTCTTTCTTCCTAACACTCGGAATTGGGCAGAGTTTTGGCAAGTGCTTTAACTATACAAGCGAACACATAAAATTTACATTGAAATGACTTATTTATAGTATTTACAACGTAACTGTCTAAACACAATTTATGATTGGTGTTTGAAGCATGAGAAAACCGTTCCACCAGATCTCGCCACCTGTTTGGCGCTCAAACCACACGAAGCCTTAATAATTGCCCATGATCTTGAGTTTTGAATCCTTCCCGCTTATGACTTAGAGAGTAACTGCTCCTGATTTCGACGCTTTCCTTCACCAAAGGCAAATCACATAAATTTCTCTAAGTCCAAAATCCTCCTCAAACGACTAGGTTCGGCTTCGACTCCTTCTTTGGTATCCGAAACTTTGGTTGAATCGACCAATTTCCTTGTTTTATTCCTCTAGTCGACATGCTTTCCTTTCGACATCCTTATCTTAGTATTCTTTGGTCATATACTTTAATCTTCAAAAGAACCCTTATTCTCTAAGGATCAACCCTTAACTTTCAAGGACGTCAACATTTAATACACACCTTTGAATACCTTAGAGAAATTTTAAGGTAACACATTCAAGGTTATGTCGAGATGTGGAATTGGTTGATCATTTGATTGTTTCATGTGGTTACATGTTCATGTGAATTTCATTCATAAAGCATTGCATTTAATACATATTCCATGAATAAATATGCATCGTTATGCATTTATTTCAATTCAAACTTTTCTGATTTTTGCATATCATTCATGAAATCAATTGTATAGAATTGTTTGCATCATGTAAATGGATTTAATATCCAATTTTCCACTTCATTTCAAAACAAAACAAGTGAAAATTGAAAATTAAATTGGTTCATGAATTTCACCTTTCTCATGCATTTTCATGCATTTTTGTGAACCGAAAGTCATTTTTCCTCGAAGGTCAAAAACAACAATACTTGTCCTAGACATTTAGGCATGTTTTAAAACCGATTTTCATGGTTTCAGAACAAAATTTCAAGCGCATCATGCCGAAAACGGTGTTGCTGCCCCGTTCTTTTAACATCCAAAAAACGTCGCTTCCACTCGAAATTAATTCAAACCGCTCATATTTTTGAATCCGTTGGCACGTTTGCAAGCAACCATGCAATTTTTAATTAATTCCGGCAAGTTGACTTTTTTGCCTCGATTTCGAATAAGTGCTTTGCCAAACCGATTTTTGAGTTTTTATTTCACTTCTTGTATGCTTATACTAGTATATTAGCTTATGAATAATCGCTTTTGAGTTTTGTGCTTCCGATAAGCACTTCCCTTGTTATTTCTAACACTTTGTTACTTGTGCAAGGTACATTGAGCTTTATTTTTGATTGATTTGGATGTGTACGACACACATCCCGATCTTGCACACATATGTGTGCACCTATTGTCTGCATTGCTTGGTGTTTTCCTTTTGCAGGTGTTTGATTTAATTCGGATGTGTACGACACACATCCTGATCTTGCACACATATGTATGTATCTTTGTCTGCATTGTTATCCCTTGTAGGTTTATTTGGTTCAGATGTGTACGATACACATCCTGATTGTGCATACGATATGCACCCTTTTGTCTGCATTGTCTGAATTGTTATCCCTTGCAGGTTTATTTGGTTCAGATGTGTACGATACACATTCTGATCGTGCATACGATATGCACACCCTTTGTCTGGATTGTTTGCCCTTGCAGGTTTTCTGTTGTTATTCGGATGTGTACAACACACATTCCGATCATGCTTCTACGCATTGCTCACTAGATTTCTTTATTGCTTGTCAGAACTTCATGAAGTTTTCTTGAGTATTTTTGCTTGCTTTTGCTTTTACGTATTGTTATCCGTTTGGTATTCTCTTACCCTTTTACAACTTTCCTTTACCGTTTTCCCAGATATCATGAGAAGTAGGGGTTTACCTCTTTATTTTTCCATGTGAAGTAGGATAGGTGTGTGGGCTCACAAGTCGCTGTTTAAAGACTTGTAGTAGGTATTTCGCAAATTATGTGTTGATTATCTTTGGTTTGTTTAAAATTTTTATCGTGCAAGGAGGTAATTTTCAGTAAATGTTTACTTTTGTGCTTTCATAGAGTCATGAGTGGTTAGACAACCTGATATGGCACCACCAATAAAGTCCTAATAATCATGATGATGAAAGGCACGCGGAAAAGGGTTAACAACCAACCCCCGCCTAGTTCAGCCCGTGTCAGCTCAGCTCACGCGGATCATGAAGCTTCCTTATTGAGTCATATATACAGTCGCAAGGGTTCCCTATTCTGACCCTCCACGCTTTGTCATGGGGTTCGCGTTGACCCACTGATACTCACACTCATATGCTCTTCACACTTGGTAATTTATATCAAGGCGTGAATCCCTTTCTCCCATAGGAAACTCCTGGTTGACGCAGGTATTTTCATTCGTGGCTATAGTTTTCCTCCTAAAGAAGGCTCCTGGTTGACTCATGTGATTAGCTACCTTTGGGGCTATAGGACTTTTTTCATCTTTCTCGCGCACGTGTGTATCATTTATTTATGCATCGTTTTGTGTGCTTCCGCCAAAGCACTTGCTTGCCTACTCCCTTTGTATCAATTGGTTCGTCAATAAAGATGGATATTAGGATAGTTTCCCCTAGGACCACCCGGTTAGGATAAATTTCGAGCTTAGACATTAGGATTGTCATCCTTTGTATGTCAACATAGGTAGAGATTCATTTCTCGTCCTTAACTTAGGGCCACTTTGTATGATAACATTAGGGATAGAACTATATAGTTTCTCTTAGATGTTTTTCTTCCCTTTTTGCATAAATAAAACTAAAAAAATTTCTTTATCAAACCTCAAAACATGTTAATAAACTTAAACCCTTTCAATAAGGTAAAAACAACTCAACTCACCTCACTTCAAATCTTTCTGTCTTCGAACCTTTTTATATGAAAACCTTTTCAATAAGGGTGTTCCTTTTCAAATCCAAGCAAGTTTCTGAGTGTGTGAGCGGCTGAGCATAAAACTTACGATAAGCTACAATGCCAAACACGAGTTGCAATTGTGAGGATGCGAAATGGAATTTCCCATAAAAAACATTGTAACCCACCAATTTTTTGAGGAAAACTACATAGTGCTTTGATCCCTAATTGCACGAATGGGGTACGTAGGCACAAATGTTTGCAACCGCGACAAGCACGACTAAAAAAAACCTTTCTTTTTGTACATAATACTTTGCATTCATTCATGTTACCTTATACATAGGTTGTAAATGAATATCCACACCCATTAGATGTAAAGTAGAAGTGGATATCGTAGAGTACTACGAGCGTGTGGGGTGTTAATACCTTCCCCTCGTATAACTGACTTCTTTACCCGATCTCTTGGTCGTAAGACTATGATTTCTCCCCCTCGGGTTTACTCGATGTTTTCCTTTCCTCTCACGGGATAAAAAACGTTCGATGGTGACTTCATCGATATTCTATCCGATGATTTCACCAGTAGTAGTCTCAAATGGGTATTTATGATAAAAGCCCATTAGTTTAGTATGTTAGGTTTATTATAAACATCATACTAGTCTCTCATTATTGCATACTGCAAATCCTATTTTAGGGTGAGAGGGTTATTTGTTATTCCTGTATACTCGTAGTCTTGATTTAAGATAAAGGAAAGAATAAAAGTTAATAACCAATTCCTTGTGTTCATCGCGTTCTTCATTCCTTTTTCTACCCTAATTATTTCTTGATCATTAAGCAACAAGTTTATACTTTGTTTCTAAGGCATCCAATTCACAACAATGTTCTATTTGAAAATTTTAATAATATTTTAATGGAACTTGTGGTTTCATTTATTTTTCTATTGTAGATAATACGTCACTTGAATCGTTGGGAGATTCACCACCAAAAGATGGAGATGAATGTTTAAATGTATTGAATCCTATCATTGATTTAGATGCAAATACTAATGAAGAACCACTATCAAATGAATCAACACTAGCAAATGAAGTAGTGAATGAAGAAAATGTTGAGAGAGTGACATTGTTATCCAAAAGTTCAAGAGGAAGAAAACTTCTCTAGTTTGGGATCACTTCAAAAAGTGGAATTAAAGAGTAAAAAAAATGGCAATGTATACACTGTAAAAATAATTATGTTGTTGTTGCTAGTGGATCAATCAATCATTTGATGAGGCATTTAAAAGATATATGTCATGTTTACAAGAAGCTATTAGCACAAAAAAAAATTAAAACTTCCAGCCAACAAAAAACATGATTGATGAGAAGCTTTATGGACCACTTAATGAATTCAAGGGGGTGATCGCGACTTTATACGTCTTATAGAATCTAGACCGCAAGTATACAGTCATATCGCGTGTAGTTTTAAAGATTATCGAATTCCAAGGGGCTAAATGTTGATCTACCGTTATCTTAGGTTACTACGTAAATCTAAGGCTAATAATATAAATAATATTTGGTTTTAGGGAACCTAACTGATTAAGATCCAGTTTAGATTCAAAATGAAAGTATCTGTATGTAATGGTCGGGCTTAGGGATTTAGCAACTCATTGACTTAAGTTGTATTATCAAAACGTATTTCAGTAGGAAATACTTATTTAAAAATCCTCTTCTCACACTCTCGTGTTTATTGATTCAGATCCTATAATCAAATCTAAGTGAGTGCTCTCGCTGTTTCAATTAGAGTTTAAAAATAGTTTTTGAAAATAGATAAAGCCTAATCAACTTAAAAGCGCTCTCGCTGTATTTTAAGTTGATGCTCAATTACTAATGTCCAGTTAAAATCTCAAACTCTCGCTTTATTGATCCTAACTTTTAATATGTAATTTACTCTCGTAACAAAACAGTTACATTAAGAACTAGTAATTGAAACCGAAAAATTAGTCTTTTTAAAATGGAATAAATCGAATGGCGTTGCTAAACCCCGTCAACTATATGACCTTATATACCGATAACTAAATTTAGCCTAACATGTTAAATGATGCAGTTATAGCGGAACAGTGATAAACAGACAATTCAGATAAAACATGCATTTTAGATAAATCAGACATAAAATAAATAAATAATTAAATAAGCCAATAAATAAATAAACAAAATTAAATAAACTAATAAATAATTTAATTAAAATAAACCTGAAAATAAAAGGCAAAATTAAATATAATAATATTTATATTTTATACAATTAAACAGACAATATACTACTCCTAGTAATATTTTGGATTTAGCATTTCCCAGCAAAAGACACATGAACACCGTTTCCAAAATTTCCGCAGATAAATCAACCATAACAGGCGTCACGTCACGGCTGGCGATACCTCATTCGTCAGGTCAGGTGACGGTGGCTCATTCCATGCTTCTTGTCTTTTTGGGACACGCGCTTAACCTGACCGCGGGCAGAGCGTAAAGTCCACGCAACGAATAACCTACCATTCATACCCTTACTCACTTTCACATTCCACGTGTACTGTTTCGTAACTTTCATTCATTCATTATTTTGGTTTTATTTATTACAAATGTGTGTCTCTGACGCTCCTTTAAAGCGGCGTGAGGTTCGGTAACTCTACAACATAATTATCCCCTACGGTGAAGTCCACAGTGAATCCCACATTTCACCCAATCAAAGTCATTAAAATAGAAAAATGTTAAAGCTCACGTGAACCTCTCCGTATACAATAACTCCCTTCTCTCCTTTAGCACCAGAGTCTGAAAAATCGTGGTTCTTTCTTTCTTTTCTCTGATTCAATTCGATCTTTCTCCTCGTGCGTTAGGGTTTTCATTTTCTGTGAGATTGAATTTTCGTACGGTTACAGAGATTAGGGTTTTTCATCCATGGTGACCGCGAGGTTCATTGCATTGGTTTCTGAATCGAATTTTACTTCTGACAACGGAATCGCAGTTCTCTTAGTGTAATGAGTTCTATTGCCGCCGGTGAATGGCTCGATTTTGTTTCCGGGGCCTCCGTTTCTTTGCTGTATTCACGGTTGTTGTGTTTGCGAGAGACTGTGTTTGCGATGAATCCAAGAGGGACGAGTTCGAGCGTGACTTTTCTATAACTGATTTCGATTGGAACCTTTTTCATCAGGATTACTCTCCGCCGGCTCCGCCTCCGCCGCCGCCTCATCCGCCATCGGTGTCGTGCGTGGACGATCTCGGCGGGGTTGGTTCTCTGGACACGACGTGTAATATTGCGAATGATGCGAATCTTACTCGCCACGTGTATGTGGCAGGGAAGGGGAATTTTAACATCCTACCTGGTGTGAGGTTTCATTGTGATATTCCTGGGTGCATGATTACCATTAATGTTACTGGTAATTTTAGTTTAGGTGACAACTCGTCGGTTCTTGCTGGAGCTTTTGGGTTGGGAGCAGAGAATGCTGTTTTTGGGAATTTTTCGGTGGTAAACACCACGGCTATGGCGGGACCGCCTCCGCCTCAGACGAGTGGGACTCCGCATGGGGTTGCTGGGGGTGGTGGGGGCCATGGAGGGAGGGGTGCCAGTTGTTTGGTGGACCCAACGAAGCTTCCGGAGGATGTTTGGGGAGGGGACGCTTACTCGTGGGCTTCCCTGCAGCAACCAGATAGTTTTGGGAGCAGTGGTGCGTCCACAAGCAAGGACAGTGACTATGGTGGGTTGGGTGGGGGGATTGTGAGCATGGTTGTTGTTAAAGTTATTGAGATGAATGCAACTCTTTTGGCTGATGGGGGTGATGGAGGGACCAAGGGTGGAGGTGGCTCCGGTGGCAGCATCTACATCAAGGGTTATAGAATGTAATAGTTATTATTTTGGCTCTTTTTTGGTTATATCAAGCATAATACTAATTATTCTGAATTAGTTAGTCATCTTTCTATTCTAGGATCGCTATATGATTTCTTGTTTGCAGTTGGATATTCAACTACATTTGCAATCCTCGCCTGTTAGCCGTTTTTTTCATTCCTCCAAACTTTTTACTTTTTAGGTTATTCTCATTCCATATATGTTTCTTTCTTATTTTAGTCATGGTTTTAATTGCAGTTTTTCCTTTTGAATTTAAGACACCCGGCCGGTGCATTTGTTAACGTTTTGAATGCCAGCACTAGATTTTGTGTGGTTAACTAGTGATGTTGAGGGCGGAGAGGCGAAATCCCGCCATATCGGCCGATATTTACCATTGCGGCAAGCCCAAAAACCGCCATGAATATCCGCCATTGCGGCCATGGCGCCACTATTTGATGTGGTTAACTGAGGGACATAACTGATACAAATTACTACATCCATTTTCTTTGAAATCTTGTTTCCGAGCCTTTTTTCTTCTTCTTCTTATTTCCAATGGTTTGTGTAGTTTACTCACTACCATGTTCCATGATGAAGTTGTCTATGTATTACCTCAACTACTCTTCATCACTCTTTCAATAAAATTAGCACTAGTATATGCATCTTAATATGTTACCATAGGCCTAAAACCATATCATGGTTTATGAACTATTCATTTCAAGGACTTGATTTCTCTCTATATTTATGTGCCTAGATTTATTTAGCCAGTAATGGAATGTTTTAAAATATTCTTGTGCTTGATTGCAATTAAAGCAACTTTTCATGAATCTAGACTTTATGATTGATCACTTATTTGTTTTTTTATTTTAAAGAGCAGGACTGGTAGTGGGATGATAAGTGCTTGTGGAGGTAATGGTTACGCAGGTGGAGGCGGTGGCAGAGTTTCAGTCGAAGTTTTCAGTAGGCATGATGAGCCCACAATTTCTGTCCACGGTGAGGTTTTATGCTTTTGCACTAGCTAGCTGTATATAAACACACTTTGCAGAAGGTATTCCATCTAATTAAATTCTCACACATGCCAACTTCTAATATATTAGGTGACAGAGTGCTTTAGCACCTCGTGTGTGTGTGTGTGTGTGTGTGTGTTGGGGGAGGGGGATCCTTATATTTGCAAACTAACCAGGCTCACAGATGCCAAGTGATTATGCAGTTTGAATTCTCAGAGAATTGTATTAGTTCTAATTGGCCAACCACACAATCTAGTATAGTTTTTACGAATGAATTGCTCTTTTGGAACTTAATATAGTAAAGAACCAGAGGAACTTCCACTTTTTATGATAAGGCAAATTTTTGGTTATGATGAAAGATGAATCATTAACTTGGCATTGCAGAATAAAGTATATACTGCTCTCTAGATTCTAGAACTAACTAGGCTTTGGATATATCATCCAGTATCCTACTTTTTGGATGACTCTTGTAGGCCGGACAATAGATGAGTTCAGTTCTCTGGGACGTGGCTTCAAATTCATCATCAGTTTTGTTGACCGGACGATTAATTTCTTTATTTCAGGTGGTAGTAGCTTTGCCTGTCCTGAAAATGCAGGGGCAGCCGGGACTCTTTATGATGCAGTTCCTCGAAGCCTTATAGTCGATAACTATAACATGACAACTGACACAGAGACACTTCTCTTGGATTTTCCTTATCAACCCCTTTTGACTAATGTTTATGTCCGTAACAAGGCTAGGGCCACTGTTCCATTGCTTTGGAGTCGTGTTCAGGTTTGTGTAATGCAGATTTATAAATTATTCGACTATCCAAATCCCAAAGCTGATTTTCTGCTAGTCAACCCCTTTTCTTTTCAACTCTTATGTTACTTATCTTCAACAGCCTTTTTATTTCTTCTCTGATTTTGCCTGTCTTTTTTCAAATTTTTTAATATAAATTTTGAAATTCCGTTGTAAAACTCAAAATATGATATCATTACCTCCCCAATGGAAGATTTAGTGAAGAAAACAAGATTTCAGGCATTTGATTGAGGTGGAAAGCTTTGAAAAGGAGAATTTAATGCTCTTCCTTTCACCTAGTTATGTATCCTAATTTTTTTTCACTCCTATCTCATCCAAATTGTTGATCTTCTCTGTATTGTTCCAATTTTATTGGATGTCCCCGAAGGGACCCAAATTGTTGATGATTTGATAAGTTTTTGTTTCTGTATTTCATGTTCTTTCTTGCAAATACTTCAAAAAAACTGTAAACTTTCCATCTCCCTTCATATTTTGATGCATAATGCATATTCTATCTTATTTGTCATCAGTATTGAAATTTTCTTTTGGCACGTGAGGCTATCAACTAAATTATTGCTTCCTCTTTATCCTTTGTTATATAGGTGCAAGGACAGCTAAGTATATTGCAGGGTGGGGTACTGAGCTTTGGGCTTCCACACTATGCTTCTTCAGAGTTCGAGTTGTTAGCTGAAGAGCTGTTGATGAGTGATTCTGTGATGAAGGTAGCTGGAATTTCCAAGCGTTTGTTTAATAGATCCTGTTTCTTAATACATTTTTGAGCTCTAGTGCAGCTATCCACTGCATCTTTAAATTGCGATGTAAAATTAAGCATAAATGCCGATGATATCAAACATAGGTGGACTGTTTTCTTATATTACTGTAACCTTACACTTAATTTGTGTGACAAAGGTATTTGGAGCTTTACGTATGTCTGTAAAAATGTTCTTGATGTGGAACTCAAAAATGCTCATAGAGTGCGGGGAAGATATAACAGTGGCAACGTCTTTGCTTGAGGCTAGTAATTTGATTGTGCTCAGGGTATGTAACAACTCCTCCCCTTCCCTATGCATTATATTCCATTTGTTACAGGTATATGTGACACCAAGTTTTGTTAACAGGGGGCTTCTGTGATACATTCTAATGCTAACCTTGGAGTTCATGGACAAGGTTTACTGAATTTGTCAGGCCCAGGAGACTGGATTGAAGCACAACGTTTGGTTTTATCTCTATTTTATAGTATTCATGTGAGACAATGTTTTGTTTATGTTTGATCTTTTAAATAGCACACGTGCTCAATTTCCTGTTTGATTCATCTATATAATGAATTAAGGGAACTCATTTCTTTTCTTTACACTTTCATTTCACCCAGCACATAGGTGCAAGTCTGCAAGGCCCTGAATCCATGCTGATTTATTTAAGAACATTTATACATACACATAATAGAGCATGGCTTGATAGCTCTTTTCATGGTCTCTATCATAGAGCATGGCTTGATAGCTCTTGTCATGGTCTCTATCATAGAGCATGGCTTGATAGCTCTTGTCATGGTCTCTATGCAGTGGTCAATGTTTGAAATTTAAGCCTATGAAAATAGTGTTCTGGGACATGTGATTCTATTACCGTACAAAGAAATCAAAGATTGAGAGCCTGTATTGTAATGTAGTCACCATGGTGTTATAAGGATGTGTTTAAAATACTTCATAGAACTGAGCATATATCACACCATTTGAGTTGAGGTTGATTTAAAAAAAAAACTGCTGCAAATCTCTTGTATATTTGAGTATTTTTTACTTAGTTCATTCTTTATCAGCATTATATGTGCTTTCTCCTCTCTGCATTTTTCTTCAGTTATTATTATTTCAGATAGGCAAATGTTGGTATATTAAGTGATATATGGGAGTTTTAATCAGAGTTTAAATCCCAGTCATTTAACTCTTATATTCAATCAGTTGATTATTTAATAGCATGACATCATGCAAGGGAGTTTTTCTTCTGGTTAGAAACAAGTTCTGTAAAAGATAGCAGTTGGAGACAATCTTATGACACAGATAAGTTGCCAGAAACCTTGAGCGGAACACCAAACAGAAGCCATTGAGAAAATCCCCTCACATACCGATCTAAGGTCAACAAAACCACTACAAGATTTTCGACCATCATGCTACAAAAAAATTTCCCAAACTAATGGACACAAAGCTCATCATTATTAAATGTTTTTCCTCTATGCCTCCCAGAACATGTGTATAAATAATTCCTAGAAACGGCTCATTTGTTGTTGCACTTAAGACCAATGAAAGAAGAAACTGTCAGAAAAATATCACACTCTGTTACTGTGGACTGTTTCTGTTTCTTGTGCCATTCTTTCGGTCGTTCATCTGTACTCTTCCTAATGTTTTCCGTTCTTACTTCTCATGACTTTTGATTTGGTTATTCTCAATTTTCTCTTCCCTATTGTGATTTGTAGCAATTATATATGTTCTTGTATTTGGGTTGAGTTTTATTTGTTCTTACCTCTGAACTAAGTCTACTTTTGACATTTTCTTATAGGTTGGGCCTGGATCTGTCTTGCGTGGTCCATTGGAGAATGCAACAACTGATGATGTGTATGTTTGGTTGTTGTCAAATAATTATTTTTGACCTCTTATCTTAGTTTCTAGTTCTGCTGAATTTCTATGCTCTTATGATTGACAGTACTCCAAAACTTCACTGTGACAACAAAGATTGCCCGTATGAATTACTTCACCCTCCTGAAGATTGCAATGTGAACTCATCCTTGTCTTTTACACTTCAGGTACTTGTCAAGTTTTGATGGCTTAAATTTTTTCGTTATGCTTGGTCATCTATTTGAACTTAAGCATTCTGCATGTTGCCTTTCTAGATCTGCCGTGTTGAGGATGTCCTTGTTGAAGGCCTTATAAAAGGTTCTGTTGTTCATTTTCATAGGGCAAGGACAATAAGTATTGAATCTTCTGGAACAATATCTGCCTCTGGAATGGGTATGCTTCCTGTTCTTGTCATTTTTATCTCAACTATAAATTTCTTACACAGATTTTGTTTAAAAATAATCATTTTGCAGGTTGTACTGGTGGTCTTGGTCATGGAAATATTCTAAGTAATGGTATTTACAGTGGTGGTGGGCATGGCGGTAAAGGTGGGAAAGCATGTTCCAGTGACTATTGTGTTAAGGGTGGCATCTCATATGGAACTCCAGATCTGCCATGTGAACTTGGTAGTGGAAGTGGAAATGGAAGCTCAACTGGTACCACAGCTGGGGGTGGTATCATAGGTAAGCTTATGTTTGAGCCAACACATTATTTTTTTAATAACAAATGTTAATTACAGTTTTTCCCCTTAATTTTCTTTCTTGTGTCATATCAGTAATTGGATCATTAGACCACCCTTTGTCAAGTTTGTCAATCAAAGGTTCTGTAAATGCCGATGGAGAGGATTTTGATCCAGCAATTAGAAGGGAAAAATATGTTATTTTTGATAATTTTACTGGAGGCCCTGGAGGTGGATCTGGTGGCACTATACTATTATTTCTCCATAGCCTTGCCATTGATGAATCAGCTATTCTTTCTAGCATTGGGGGATATAGCGGTATTAGTGGAGGTGGCGGTGGAGGCGGGGGAAGAATTCATTTTCATTGGTCTAACATTCCTACTGGAGATGTTTATCAGCCCATTGCTACTGTGAAAGGAAACATTCAGTCTGGGTATGTCTACAATAATCTTTTGTTACAATTATAAGATTTATTTGAAGCTGAATATGCTTTACAATGTCTACAAGTAAGCCCGCAAAAAGACCTTTGTCGTGGTGTCTTAATAAAAGTTCCTACTTCCTACTTCCTATTTATGATCTTGTATGTTTTTTTGTTTCTTTTTCCCCCACCACTGTAGCTGCCTTCATTTTCCAAAAATAAATGGCTGCCAGCGTTTGTTGTTACATCTGTTATATTTTAAAGCTAACAGTTGTAGTTGCCACTGACATTAGTTTTCTTTTGTTTTTTGTTTATCCTCTCCCTGTGTACATCCAAAGGAATATATTTTCATTACTTGCCTTACCACAAGATAACATCTTAGGTAGGCATATAGTTATCAATTCTGATAGTGGAGCGGAGCGACCGACACCAAAAATGTGAATAGTGGATAGCGGGATAACCACCACTTGACTATTTTTTGGATTAATTATATGAATAATAACTATAAAACATATATTTAATGAAAAAACTAATATATAACACAATACCCATAAAAGATTAATAAAATCAAATATCAAAGCACAAGGCTTAATCAAAAACTCTTAATCAAATCCAAACAAACATAGATGACATTACATCTTTTATTTAAGTTCAAACAAACATAGAAGAAGGTGCTGCAATTGTCTACAAATAAAAGAAAAAGAAAACAGAGGAATAGAGTTACTAAATTGATATTACTTTTAAATAAAGAGGACATTATGAAGAGTAAAGAAAGAAGAGAAAAAACAGAGGACATTGAGAAGAGTAAAGAGAGAAGAAGAAAAGAAAGAAGAAAAGAAGAACAAATGAATAAGAAGAACGTTTGAAAACCAACCTGAGAAGAGAGAAATCGGTTGAGTGTGAAGATGGAAGAGAGTTTTTTAGGTTAGGGGTGGAAGCGACGGATCCTCTGTTTTCTGAGTTGCGAAAAACTGGGTGAAATTCAAGAACTCCTCCAACGTTTATTTTTTAAGGGTAAATATGGTTTTTCGCATTCGAAACAGACCCGCTCCCAAGCCAAAAAACGGCCATGATCTCTAACCGAGACGCGAACTGCTATGCCATAGCGGCCGGCCACCGCTCCATGCCACTCCCCCGATAGCGCCGCTATTCCCCGGGATTGATAACTCCGGGTAGGCATCCTTCCAGAGGAATACTAGTTTTTATGAGAAGGCTGCTTGTAAATGTTCTTTTTCCTGTCAGTAAAAGAAGTAAAATAACAGTCTTTACAACAAGAACAATGATAAGACATCTTTAACTGCTGGAAATGCAAAACTAAAGAAAGAAACTGGGGAAGCAGCGAGATTGATGAGATTATCTTTGCATATCAGAGATCAATGTTTCCTTTAAAACAACCATGGGAAGATCTTGTTAGAGTCAAATCATAACTGTTCTTGATAAAGATGTGTACATCCTGCTCCAGCCACACATGATAATGGCACAGTTAGCACCTTTGACCAATCTATTTTGTCAGGCCCTTCAAATCAAACCATAAAATTCTGTGTTCTACTAAAAAAATTCTGAAATGTTCAAGTTCTGCAAATTTGCAGCTTATTGTATTTATCATTTTTGAGTCTTAACATTTTAGCTTATTCTTGGGGGTTAGAGACTTAGAGTTGAGTAAGAAGATACCTTTTTTTCTCTTCACTGTGTTGAAAAATTGAAACTTTTAGCTTTTATAAATTTATCCAAGAAAGTAATTTGTATATGATAATGATAATGTCTGTGGTAGAGCATGAGTTATTGGGGATTTGAAGAGTTAAACAAGAACAAGGAAGAGAGAAAGAAAGAATAAGAAAAGAGAAAGATCTAATGAATAACAAAATTTCTATTATTCTCAAAGGGGAAACCCTTTCTCAACTGAAAAAACTGTTTGCTACACTTTACAAAACGAATATCATGGTGATACTCAATTTTTATTTATACCCTGCCTAGCCTTAGCATACCCATACACTTTCTTAATGGGTAGCCTATAAGGGCAATGTGGGATCCTAACAGTCTATCTCCTGTCATGATAACAAGTACTTCTGGTGAGGGGTGGAATGCAACTATGTTCAGCCCCACAGGGTGATTGCTGCCCACAAGCTCCTGTGACTATAGCAAACCTCCTGTTTTGCACATAACTTGTCATATTTCCTTGAAGTTTTTTATTTTGACTCTGTATTTCATTTGCAGTTCTACACTTTCTTTCCATACATGTATAGCAGTAATTTCTGAACTTCATTTTTTATTTGATTATTACAGGGGAGGAAAGGGTAAAGGCTTGGGTCGCTCTGGAGAAAATGGGACGATATCTGGGAAAGCTTGTCCCAAAGGACTTTACGGTACATTTTGTGAGGTATTCAAATATATTTTCAAACTCCCCTTCTATGTTTAATTAATGTTCTAGCCAGTTTTTATTATGAGTTCTTTTGTGAATGCGACCTTCATGAATGATACCAAGTATAAAGTATTAGGGGCAGCACAATGTATATAAATACTTTCTCAGGGGATAATAACTCTTGCACTAGAATGACCACTTGGATTTGCAAATGAACAACCTACCCTTTTCGGAATTCTTTGCTAACCTTAAATATTCATAACTCTGTTGCTACACTAACCCTATGACTTCCCACTAAATTCTATAACCGTCGATGTATTTGATCCATGCCATTGAGTTTCGACAAAATATATTTTCAAACTCCCCTTCTATGTTTAATTAATGTTCTAGCCAGTTTTTATTATGAGTTCTTTTGTGAATGCGACCTTCATGAATGATACCAAGTATAAAGTATTAGGGGCAGCACAATGTATATAAATACTTTCTCAGGGGATAATAACTCTTGCACTAGAATGACCACTTGGATTTGCAAATGAACAACCTACCCTTTTCGGAATTCTTTGCTAACCTTAAATATTCATAACTCTGTTGTTACACTAACCCTATGACTTCCCACTAAATTCTATAACCGTCGATGTATTTGATCCATGCCATTGAGTTTCGACAAAATTTTGTTGGTTGTCGACTGCCTAACACAACATAACCCTCCCTGTTACCAGGGCTTGGAATCGACTATGTATAGCTAAACTGATATATGCATGATTTAATCCTATGCTAATAACTTAAGGTTGTCGAGATCTTGATCTAGATCTTAAAATCATATGATATTATGATTCTGTGATCTCAGTAACCCTCAGCAATCTGAATCGAATGCAAAATCGTGTATTGTAGCAAGATTGAGCTAGGTTGCTGCAAAATCTGTACAAGTTGTTGAAAGAGCATGAAATCATTGATTTTGTACAATCCAGATTGTTTCTAACCACAATCTTCCGTTTTCTGGCCACAATTATCACAAGGCGTGAAGAAACGCGTAAGAATAATTAATAAATGAAGGATAAGGACGACAAGGTGTAGAGGCACAACAGTTACAGTTTGATGGCGGCGACGGTATGGCTTTTGTAGTTATGAAGTTTTAGATTTAGAATTGAGAATAGACATATCGGCTTTAGGGTTTGTTTCAAATAATAGGATCTTACTATCTTTGTTATGGTCTCATGTTTTCCGATCTTGCTAGTAGCCCTTCTCCATCTTACTGTCCCTTCCCGTTCTTATGCAAGATCTCAATCCCGACCACTTTATAATTCCTCTTTTCATTGTCTCGACTTCCTCCTAAAGTATACTGTCCATTCTTTTTCTGTTGACTTCACCCTGTTCCAAACAGATAATAGTATGGCATTCCTAGCCGTCGTCATCCAAGCAACGCATTGGCATACAACCGGTTAGATTATAATACTGGTTAAAGCTGTACTGAAAAAATGTCTGCATGCTAGCAGGATTGGAAATAAGCTTAAAAATGTTGTGGCATAAGGTTCCTTACGCATGGCTAACCAATTGTAAACAAAATGCATGTCTAGGAACTAGTAACATGCTAGTAGTGACTGAAGCTGGGGGTTCTGAGTTTGACAGCAGATGACTAAGGAAAAAGTGGACTGCCGATTCTTGGGCGGAGAAAGATAAGATGGGGGAGGAATGCTTAAAAAAGCAAAAGATCTTTAATCACACACCTAGTTCCTAGCCAGCAACCTGTCTTTGCCTAGACGTATGTCACACTCACTCACTTTACACTTTGCAAACAAAGATATATTTTGATTGACTTTTTTAGCTTTAATTTTGAAAGTTCACCGAGCCTTACTGTGATTTTGTTATTTGCAGTGTATTGGCAATGGAAAATGATATGTTGACACCTATTTTGTACACTACACCATGTATTTATACAAATAATGCATACATTCTATTTTTTAAATAGTTTTTATTGTCTTGATCTTTGTGCAATAGTATTTCTCTTTGCTAATAGTTTTGGTGTAACATACGGTGTAACAAATCTAGTGTATAGATAGCATAGCTCATTGGCAATAAGTGTTTATACGACAAAATCTGTTTATTTATTTATTTTTGTGCACACGAGTTGCTGTAGCCTATTCTGATTTGACTACTTTAAACTCACATTGTTAAGGCTGTCCCATACCCTGCTTTGATTCTGTTGAGCTACCTGACTGGCATCCCTTCCTCAGTGTTGTGGTTGCCCCTGCTTTTAACTGGATAAAAGAAAACCTATTAAACCTATTAGGAGCTTTCTTTTCCCTCTGTCTGTGCTCTATTCAGTCTCCATTTTGTTGGCGACTATTAATATTTATGCACATTTTATTTTACTCAGACTTTATTTTTGCATGGCTCCAGGAATGTCCAGCAGGCACTTACAAGAATTCTACTGGATCTGATAGTTCACTTTGTCAAGTTTGTCCTGTTCACGAGCTTCCTAATCGTGCTGTTTATGTTTCAGTTAGAGGTATATTTTACAAATTAATGAATGTTTAATTAAGCAGGCATGCCAGAGTCTTCAATGTAATGCAATTTAAAAGTTATATTATGAAAGTTGAATGATTGAACCATAATTCTTGCATATTTTATGATTATGGATTTGTATATTTTAATTGCTTATTTATTTATTTTTGAGTGGAGATAGGTAGTTGCACGATTCTGATCCTGATTACAGTATCTTTGGTATATCCATTCATAAATTGTATTCATGTCCTTTTGTGCAGGCGGCATTACTGAAGCCCCTTGCCCTTACCAATGCGTTTCAGACCGATATCACATGCCAGACTGTTATACAGCTCTTGAAGAGTTAATTTATACATTTGGTGGACCTTGGTTATTTGGTCTTTTACTTACGGGTCTCTTGGTCCTCTTAGCTTTGGTGCTTAGTGTCGCAAGGATGAAATTTGTTGGTGTTGATGAATTACCAGGCCCAGCACCCACACAACATGGTTCTCAAATAGATCATTCCTTCCCTTTCTTGGAGTCGCTGAATGAGGTTTTTTCTCTAACTGTTAGTTCCTTTTTGGTTTCCTTGTTTTGATTTGTTAATCATGATGATCATGCCCCTTACTGGTGGATATCTGTTTTCTGAGGAATAATTGTTATTGGCATAACCATGTTTGTTGTGCAATGACCAGGTCTTGGAGACAAATAGAGTTGAGGAGTCTCAAAGTCATGTTCATAGAGTGTACTTCATTGGACCTAATACTTTCAGTGAACCCTGGCATCTGCCACATACACCTTCTGAACAAATACATGATATTGTGTAAGTAAAGTTCTTCGGTTTGATCCTTGTAGATTCCATGGTTGAATTTTATAGCTGTTATTTTTTTATTTGTTATTTGATCATGATATTGAGGTGGAAATCTTTTATCATTTAATGTGGCAGCTATGAGAGTGCATTCAATACATTTGTGGATGAGATTAACGCTATAGCAGCTTATCAATGGTGGGAGGGAGTGATATTTAGCACTCTCTCAGTTATTG
Organism: Vicia sativa; assembly: GCA_021764765.1. Taxonomy (NCBI): domain Eukaryota; kingdom Viridiplantae; phylum Streptophyta; class Magnoliopsida; order Fabales; family Fabaceae; genus Vicia; species Vicia sativa. The sequence goes on along the minus strand of CM038794.1, from coordinate 247,868,763 downwards.
GATATCCACTTGCATGCTCATGGCAACATTGGCGAAGGAGATTGAAGTTGCAACGATTGCGTGAATTTGTTCGATCAGAGTATGACCATGCTTGCCTTCGTTCTTGCCGATCACGAGCTCTCTATGAAGGGATTAAGGTTTGACTTGTTGACATGCATGCCTAGCCTGTGGACTGAAATATTTGAAATTCAATTTGTTTTTCAAATGAGCTATGTTGGTTTAGATGCATCTCTTGATCTGAATCTAATGCACGTATATGGTAAAATATAAACACCTAGTTTTTAAAATGTGGGTCACCGGATTCTTGTTGAGCAAAGGTTTGCTTTATATCAATATCATGCAGAGTTGGTGGTATGATTTTCATATCTGATGGCATTTATTTTATTGCATCACTGTTTTTGATCAAATGATATCACTTCTTTAACTCAGACAGACAAGATTTATCATTAATTCAAATCTATTAGGGCATGCTAATAGCAGATGTCACATTAACATTTTATTATTCTTTTTTGCACTGCCTTATCTATTGAGATTATATACAACCTTCAGGTTTTTGTAATTTTGAATTCAAGAGTTTTTTTATTAAGAATAAAACTTCCTTTAGATAGCTTTGTAATTTTTAATCTCAACCAAGTCAAAGTAGACTCAGGTTTTTTTAATCATGTGTAAAATTTGTAGGTAAATGCAACTTCTGACCTGATGCTTGCATATGTGGACTTCTTTCTTGGTGGGGATGAAAAGAGAACAGACCTGCCTCCTCGATTACATGAAAGGTTCCCAATGACATTGCTTTTTTGGGGTGATGGAAGTTATATGGCTCCATTTACCCTTCACAATGATAATATCCTTACTAGCCTCATGAGTCAGGTTTGTTTGTTTGATTTTGTGATCACAATGTTATATACAGACACACTTAGATACATGTATGGCGTGTTATGTTTTGTTCCACTGTTGGGGAACTCATCCATACATGTTTAATCTTTTTCGCAGTCAGTTCAGCCTACAACATGGTATCGATTGGTTGCTGGGCTGAATGCACAATTACGGTTAGTGCGCCATGGACGACTAAGGGTAACATTACGACCTGTTATCAGATGGCTTGAGACTCATGCCAATCCTGCTTTGAGTGTCCATGGTGTTCGTGTTGATCTTGCATGGTTCGAGACTACTAGTATTCGCTATGGCCACTATGGGCTTGTGGTCTATGCTCTCGAAGGAGGTTATTCGGACACTAGAGGAAGTATTGATGGACCATTAAGAACTGAGGAAACATCGCGGTAATTAATCCCTTATACTCATGACATGTTACCAAATTGTTTTCCCACAACCTTAATTAGAAACAGTGAACATGACGTGCTGATAAATTGTTAATCCCTTATACTCTGACTTTCTGTATGATACATGATTTTTTAATGCTCTGGTTTATATTGGTTTCCAGAGTTCCGTCTGTTAAAAAGGAACATCACTCGGGGCTTGCAAGTGGAGCTGACTTAAGTCCTGGTGGAAGAATTGAGAACAATTGTTTGAGGCGAAAGATGCAAGGAGTTTCTTTAGATGTAAACAATTTGCAGATGCTTGACGAGAAGAGAGATATCTTTTATTTTCTCTCTTTTATACTTCAGAATACAAAACCTGTTGGGCATCAGGTAATGATAATTTTGCGTAATGATAATTTTGCAGACTAAGCTTGCTTTAGTGCTTGCATTATTTGAGAACTGACTTTCCCCTTTCCTTTATTATGGTGACTGCAGGATCTTGTTGGTTTAGTAATCTCAATGTTGCTTCTAGGAGATTTTAGTTTAGTATTACTTACCCTGCTTCAGTTGTACTCAATTTCTTTGGTGGATGTATTTCTTGTATTGTTTATATTACCTTTTGGCATTCTTCTCCCATTTCCTGTTGGAATCAATGCTCTATTTAGTCATGGGCCAAGGCGTTCTGCAGGCCTTGCACGTCTCTATGCTTTGTGGAACCTTACGTCCTTTATTAATGTTGTGAGTTTTCTATCCAACTTAATGTGATTGGTAATTGGTATTTTTTTCCCGTTGTCAGACAAATGGATTTTTCCACTAACTAGGGTGAAATACAATGATATGGGTTTTACTTTTTTAATTTGGGATTGTGTTACTTTCTTATTACCAGGTGGTTGCATTTCTATGTGGATATATTCATTACAACTCTCAATCCTCTTCCAGCAAAAGGCAACCCAGCATTCAGCCTTGGAATATCATGTAAGGGTATTCCTAGCTTCAATAAGATATGCTTATTTGGAAATATCTTCATAGTTATTTATTTAACACATTTGGTGTGCAGGGACGAAAATGAATGGTGGATTTTTCCAGCCGGACTGGTTTTGTGTAAGTTATTCCAATCTCAACTCATTAATTGGCATGTTGCCAATTTGGAAATTCAAGACCGTTCCTTGTATAGTAATGATTTTGAGCTGTTCTGGCAGTCATGATGGTATGTTCACAGCATATATTCAACATTAACATTTCCCCATTCCTCTTCTTGATCCATCATATGTTCAATTTGAGTATGTCTAGAATAGGTCAAAGATTGACACATAGAGATGATAGGAAAAACTTGAGGTGGGGCAAAATAGAACTACAAAACCCGAAGTAGATGTTGTAGAGGTAATTGTTACTGTAACACCTAAAGTTCAATAGTTTTTCTAAATTTAAACCATTTTCGCCTTGAATTATCTAATTTGTAAGTATCAATCAAGCAATTGAGTATTCTTCAGAATACATTTTGCACTGGTATCTCTTTGATTTTGTTCAATTGACAAAATTCCTTCAAGCTCAGTAAAATCGGCATAGTGAGAATTTGGGTGTAGGCTTATTTGATTCAAAGTATTTTTTTTTGAAATTTATGTTCTTGTATCTCTTTAAAATAATCTTGAGATGATAAAAAATGTAGGGCTGATATATTTAGTGGTGTCTCAGTCTCGTATCTGTATTTAAAAGGGCCTCTGTTAATTTCTTTATTTATTATCTGTGCTCTCAGCTTTTAATCTATTTAAGTTTTAGATCGAGGTAGTAGAACTATGTTCATGAATCATGTGTTATAATTATGAGATTATGATTTATTTGTATAAATTTTGTTTAATTCATTTTTGTCACAACTAATAGTTGAGTTGAAACAAAGTGTTAGCGTTTGATTGAGAGCAAATATTCATCTCAGGATTGATATCTTTGGTATGAATTGTATAGTAGTTTTCTGGCCATGCTCCCGTTTACCGTATTTTGGTTCACGTCATGTACGACACAACAATAGCTGAGTGAATCTTTATACGTTAGTTTGTATTTTATTTTTTGAATAAACATGTATTATTTGCACATTATAAGTATAAATTGATAATCAGCTTCTGTTACATATATTTATAATGTATAAATAATAAAAAAAACTTGTCATAACTCTAATACCATCATTTTGAAAAAGTTATGGTGAAAAAAAGTTATTTGAGTAAGAGTAATGTTATTCTTACATCCCAAATCATTCACTAATATTTACACCAAATACTATTCACCATGGTGTTCGCAGTGCGGTTTGGGTGGTTTTTACATAAAAAATTATCTGAACCGCGAGAGAAAAAGACGTGCGGTTTGGTTTGGTTCGATTGACTTTTAGAAAAAAAATTAAACCAAATCAATTTGAACCAATTGGGTTTGGTTTGGTGTGGTTTTTTCGATTTTTTACAAATGTTTTGTTAAGACATACATACACATATAGATGATAACGTAATTTTGTATTTTGTCGTTCATACACTATTAAATAACAATAAAACTCATCATATTTGGACAATAATTTTCTATTTATTATGGCAAAATTAGATTAAACAAGAGTGAAATTATAAATATAAAATAATAGCATAAAATATCAAAAATATTATAATAAAACAAATAATAGATGAGATGAAAGATTAGTGAAAATGAAAAAAAAAAACATAAAAAAGAGAATAGAGACAAGTATGTGCGATAAAACGAAATTAAAAGAGGGAATATTTGCATAAAAATGAGAAGGTGAAAAAGAAAGAATATAAGAGGTAGAGATTGGAGAAGAAGAGACAAGATGTAAGTGGTGAAGATGGAGCGATAATGTTAGAAGAAATTTAAAATGTTTAAAAAATTAATAGAGAGACCAAAAGTGCATTTAAATCTCATGACAAAATAATTTCAATACCATATTTCATAATTAAAAAATTATGAGGTCCTCTATATGATGGACCTAAAAAATATCATATTTCATGTTTTTTTAGGTCCATCATGACAAAATAGTCTAATTTTTATATGTGGTATTGAAATTATGAGGTGATATTTTTTAATTATTGTTTAAAATTAAAATTTATAGGCTTAAATGCACTTTTGGTCCCCCTAGATTAATTTTCTAAATATTTTGATCCTATAAAAAAAAATCAACTATTAGATCCTTCAATACCGTATTTCATGTTTTTTTTGAGGTCCTCCATACCATCTAATCTGCATAGGCATTGAAGTTATGAGCTGACATTTTTTAATTATTGTCACGTCATTAAAAATCGACCCAGAAATATATATTTTAGAATTAAAATTTATAATATATAATTCATAAATAAATATTTATAAACAAAAATAATTAAAATAATTAAAAAAGTTTAATTATTATAAAGAAAACTTTAAAATAATAATAATAATAATAATAATAATAAAATTTTAATAATAAGTGTAAAATAATTTTATACGTATAATTTGAATTGGAAAAATATATTGAGCTTTTATTAATGAAGAATAAAATTATTTGAATTGGAAAAATAATTTTGTACGCTCTTGTAAGGAAGAATAACAAAATTTAAAAATAATCTTTTTTTTTCTCTATTGGTAAAAAAAACTTGAATATTACAATAATATATAATAATATAAAGAGTAATATATGAAATATTTGAGAAACATTTAAATGGAAAACTATATATATTGCTCTAGTGCAAATTTTTTTTCCTTATTTATAAATAAAACAATTGTATAAGATAACTATTAACTTATTTTAAGAATATAAATATTTATAAATTTATAAATTTAAAAATATACACATTAATAAATATATGGTAAAATACAAAGATGAAATATATATATATATATATATATATATATATATATATATATATATATATATATATATATATATATATATATTGAATCTACTATACACATCATGTACTCATTAAAAATTAAAAATACATTAACGTATATAATATATATTTTGAGATTGACAATTCAGAAGTTATATTCAATACATGAAAATAAAAATGAAATATATATTTTATGTAACATGAGTCTAATTGTAGTTGTTAGAATTTTTTTTATAAAAAAAACATGAGTCTAATTGTAATATTTTAATAGTCATATTTTATGTAGGATATATCGATTGTATCTTCCAAGTAATATATGTTAGAGTCTTTGGAAAAGTCACTCTTGAAATTAGTGGGTAAACAAACTATAAATGAAATTTTGTAAAAAGTGGGAATGCATTAAGTTGATGTAAAACTATAAAATATTTTTCTTTTTTGCTGGTGTCATTTAAAATAGGCGGTGTAATGAAAGATCCTCTATATTCAATGTTATTTATTTGAACATAACTTGTTATTTTGGAGTTCATCTAAATAAAATTCGGTGTCCGCTCTGATGTCAATTGAATTCTTGGGTAGGAGTACAAATGTTGGATATCATGTATGACACAATACGTAAAACATAGTTATTATATTACTATCAATGGTATTTGTACACTTATTATTACATGAACTCTTTTTGTTTGTAGTCACTTCTTAAAACTCCTCCTATATATGAGAATCACTTTAACCTTTTCTCAATCACTAAACCTAGTGTTTAACTTCAATAGACAACTTAAAGAACGTTTAATTACAATTCAATTAAATAAAATAAACTATATGCTTTAAGTTATGAGTGGAAGCGTTACGGTGGCATTCAAGAACCACAAAAAAAACTCAAACTTAAACGCTAGCACTCAAGATCTTCAGTTCAATGCATGGTATTACACGATGGAATTGAAGGAGCAAGAGAATGGGAAACAACATATACGACTCATATAGAAATACATTCACCAAAGAGACAACATACATATAAGGAAGAACCAACCCTAATACAAAACCTATATATCACAATAGTTTGGAGAAGGATCCCACTTTTAGATAGTGGTTCGTGCTAGTAAGAGAATGGGAAACAACATATACGACTCATATAGAAATACATTCACCAAAGAGACAACATACATATAAGGAAGAACCAACCCTAATACAAAACCTATATATCACAATAGTTTGGAGAAGGATCCTACTTTTAGATAGTGGTTCGTGCTAGTAAGTGTGCTATTTTATACCATCACGGTTAAGGTATATGATGAAAATATGGATAGTGCGTTACATTTAACAATGGAATATGTTTGACAAATTATTAACATCGTTAAGATTTTAATAAAGTATAATATTAGCCAATCAACACAGAAATTTAGTTGCATACCTTAAAGTTAAGTTATGCTTAGCTCTAGAGTTAGATATAATTGTTTTTGATTCTACTCCTCCACTTATTTCTAATATAGAAGAATGAACAATCTATCATTAATATTAAAGGTATCTTATAAGTATATCCTTTAATGAATCTAGGTTTGAATTCATAATATTTTACCTCTAGGTATATCATTATATCTATTATTTGAATTTCGTTGGAAGATTCTTTTTGAAGATATATTTTATTAATGAGTATCTTTTCACTATTAAAATATATATTTTAATTTTCTAATCTATAGACATACAAGTCTTTCTTGTGGCTCATACTAGTCAAAAATATTTTTGTTTATTTTTTATACATATAAAGGAGAAGAAATTTCAATTGATGACAATACTTATAAAAAATAATTTAACCCACCTCTTAAAAAAATATACTTAGATTTATTTATGGAATTTATTAATGTTAATGACAAATATTTTGTCAAAAGTGTCATTTATATTTTATGTTTGTGAAAAAAATAATAACTAAAATAAATTATTTATATACTCTTTGAAATATAAATGTATTTTATGGCAAATGGAATCTCTTTGAAATATTTTATATTTTTTTTCTTTGAAATAAAGTAACATTACCTTTTCACTTAAAATTTTATTCGCATTTTTTCAAAATTAAACAGGTATGTGTTATTATTAATTATATTTTTAGAATTTCATAAATTCATATGGATTAAAATAAACTAATTTTTAAAATTTACTTTATATGTTCATTGCCTTTAACTTGGTCATTTAAACAAAACTTCAGAATTATTGATTATAATTATTATTCATAAATATTTATTCAAAGAGAAAAAAAGGATTTATAAGAATTCTTCAGAATTATTGATTATAATTATTATTCATAAATATTTATTCAAAGAGAAAAAAAGGATTTATAAGAATTTAGAATAGCATTTAGAATGTAGAATAGGATTTAGAATCCAGAAATATTTATTCAGATTTATTAAATATAATTATTATAATATTTATTCAGATTTATTAAATATAATTATTATTCAAAGAAGGTAGAATAACATCAACAATAGATTTATAAGATATAAATATTTACAATTTTATTCATTATCTTCAAAAAATAAAGCATTCACGTATCTAGATGTAAAATCAACATGTTATTCGCTATTGTATAAATATTTACAATTTTATTCATCCTCTATTTAACAAATTTTTTGGTTTTTACTACTAAAAATATAATTTCTTATAGGTATAGTATGATCCCTATCATTTAAAAATTATTGACAACAATTATATTTTAAAATTTATCAATGTTACTTTCTTTCTTAGTTATTAATATAATTTTTTAAAAATATTTGAATCGAAACACTCTTTAGCATTTCCATACTAAAACTCCCATGCATCAAACATGTGAGTATATATATATATATATATATATATATTATCTAACCCACCTCTTAAAATTGTTGATTTACAAACACTTTTCTGAGATTTTTTTAATATCTACAATATAATTATGAGAAAAAAAAAAAACTAAAACAAATAAAAGTAATTAAATTTGAAGGTGTTCTTATTGATATTTCAAAATATATTGTATTCTTTAATAATATAATAGAATGTTATTATTATTAAAAAATAATTACCGTAGAAAATTGAGACACAATACGTAAATAAATGAAAAGTTAAAAATTAAAATCACTGCATATTTTTAACATATATAATAATAGTTATCCCATGACAATATATAATTTAAAAATGAGATTCAATACATGAAAATATGAATAATATAATACATATTTTATATACGATATATATCTTGTTTGTAGTTGTACCAACTTAAAAAGAAATATGCATGACTCTAATTGTCATATTTGACTCATGTTTCCATGGAATATAAACTTTGTGTGATTTATTTTAATAATATAAATTAGTATTTCAGTTTAAAATTAAGATTTAATCAATCTATAGGTCCTAAACTATTTTAAAATAGATCCTAATGTAATATATATTAATGTTTTGATGTATTATAAGTTTGATTATACTATTTGAGCGATTTAATTTATTTTCTTGTTCAAGCATTATAGAATGAAATTAATCATATTTTAACACTAAAAATGTTTGAATTTTTCTAAAATTTAATATTGAAACACAAAAATTCAAACACTCACACAAGTAATCTCTGAGTTTTTGTAAATGTCAATCTTATAATTAGTGGATAATACAACTCTAAAGGAAATTTTAAATAAAGTGGGAATACACTAATGTAATGCAAACATATAAAAAAATTTCATTTTTAGTTGGTGTCATCTAAAATAGGTGGTCTAATGACAGATCTTCTATGTTCGATGTTTTTTATTTAAACATAATTTTTTTTTTTGGAATTCATCTAAATAGAATATAGTGTTTGCTCTGTTGGCAATTAAATTTTTTGGGTATGAGCACAAATGTTGGATATGATGTATGACACAAATTATAATAGCACTATCAATAATATTTGTACACTTTGTATTACATGAACACTTCTTTTTTGCATCCATTTTCTAAAAATTCTCCTATATATGATCATGGGCGGATCCATGTTGTGGCTAACTGTGGCTATAGCCACACCAAATTTTTTAATTTTTTTACTTTTATATATATATATATATATATATATATATATATATATATATATATATATATATGCTTTATTTTTTCTTTTTTAATATTTTAAAAATTAGACTCGTCATCGAATTGAAGAAGGTGAGTCATTGATTTAGTTGCTAAATTACATGGTCATTGATTCAACTTTATGACTAAATTATAGTAAATCAAATAATTCATTTGAATAAATCAGATAATTCAATCGAATAAATTAGTTTCTCTAACAAAACTATATAGTTGCTAAATCAATCAAACGGATGATTCGATTTCTAAAAAATCATGACATCTACTAAATTTCAAAATATTATAATTTTACAAATTTATTATTTAAATTATAATTTTAAACACAATTATCACAAACAACAAAATAGTATAAAATACAAATCAACATAAATTTTGAAAAATGTTTAATTGCAACATAAGCTAAATAACAAAATAAGTGAAGTGTCTAATAAATTTAATTCTAAAGAAAAAATGTTCCAAATAAATTTTGAACAAAATCTATTTTATTTTATTTTTATTTTAAAAATTATTAAAACAAGTCGTTTTGTCTAAGGAAAACAACAAGCATTTAATCTGACATTTTTCCAAAATCATGGATTCATCGATTTTTATTAGTTTTGGTCAATTCTGGCCAGCTCTCGTTGGTTTAATAGATTATTTGGTCCAGCTATCAAATTAGACCAATAATTCATCTGATTCTCGATTCGACTGGGTGATTTAATCTGGTATTTGAAACATTGTCACCACCTCTCAAATTTTTCTCTCACTTCTATATTTTTTTAATCTCTCATATTTGATAGATGATTTTCATTATAAATGTATTACTTTAAAAAATATTACTTTTTTATTTTTAATATAGTTTAATTTATAATTTCTTTTATATTTAGCCACACCCAAATGTAATGTCTGGATCCGTCCCTGTATATGATAATCACTGTCACTTTCTCTCAATCATTAACCATAGTGTTCAACTTAATATAACAATGCGAAAATTAAAGATTTCAAGTTTAACAACTCGTATTTTTGACTTATTAATTTATTTCCTAATTTCACAAAAATTGAAAAGTTACTAATTTCACTTTATCCATTCAACTAGTCTATTGAGAAGATATGCATTATTTTTGATTATATTATCATTATTTTGATATATTCATGTGGATTTAAATAAACCAATTTCTTTAATTTAGATTATATGTTTCTTTCCATAAACTTTGTCATTCAAAATAAATAAGAATCATTGGAATTGATGTAAAATTGAGAAGGTTCAATTAGCACCAAAAACTTTTATGTGTAAGACAACAAACATTAACAACTAAAATAAAGGCTAAATTACAGTTTTTGTCCCCCTATTTTTCCGTTTTCACAATTTTAGTCCCTCTATTTTGTTTTTAAAGAATTTCGATCCCCTATCCCTACTTTGGCTACAAAAAATGCTAATGGGTCACTTTTTAAACATTTTTTTCAACTAGAATAACGTTCAAATGAGGTCATCAATACATTATTGAAGAAAGTTAACGATTTCAGATGTAACACATATGCGTTTTTTGTTGCCAAAGTGGGGATGAGGGGCCAAAAGTGTTTAAAAACAAAATAGGGGACTAAAATAGTGAAAACAACAAAATAGGGACCAAAATTGTAATTTAGCCTAAAATAAATGATAATTACCAATAATAACAAAAAAAAATATGTTAAATTTTACAGATTAAGATAAAATAAGGCGAGAATGATCTTTGTCTAGAAAACAGAGTAACTCTCTGATTCAATATACTTCTAAAGTTGTTGCAAGAGATAACAAATAAATCATAAGAAAATATTTTTCCAAGTTTTAAAGAACAAGCCTATTTTCTATCCAATTGTTTCTCATTCTCTAAAACTCTCAAATATAAGAATCATTCAAACCTATAGTATTTAGAAGTATTTTTCAAACCTCTTACATGACTCCAAACGTTTCCCAAAAATTCTTGCTTCATATAATTACTTTAGCTCATGGTTGCTGACATATATATATGATTTACATCTTTGGTTTTTTGTTTAGTGATATGAGAGTTTGTACACTGACATGAGAGTAATTGTGTGTTATACATACATGGACAAATAATAGTGTGTTATACATGTAAAAAGACATATAATCCACCTCTTCAAACTTTTTTGTTTCAATATTTTTTTTTTTGTAAAATCTTTTAATGTTAATGATAAATGTATTGTCAAAAGTTTCTTTTATTTTTTATATATTTATTAAAAAAATTATAAAAAAACTTTAAAAATAAAAATGGAGACAAAGATAAACAAATTGAAAACTTGTATAATTGTTTAATTACATTTAAACCTAAAAAGATATAATATAAACCAACTAGATTAATTAGAATCACAACCAAAACCGAAAAATACTTATCGATTATTTGATAAATTAATATATTAATGCATTATAGATTGATGAATGTTATAGTAGTTTAGTCCATTTTATTGATAATACATTTACAACAACAATCAATATTGTAATTACTAATTTCATAAAAGATTTTAATATATTTAGCTTTTAACCATTCTATAAAAATAAATTAGGTTGTTGTAAAATTATTTATATAAATTTACCACTTAAATTTGATTATATTCAATTTTTCTCAATTTAGGTTTTTGTTAAAACTAAAACCTAATGATAATTGACAATTTATTTAATATGGTTGTGTAAAAATGAGAGATTTAACATTTCCTTTTATCACTTATAATTTTATTTGCATTTTTTCAAAAATTAAAAAGGTATGTGTTATTATTAATTGTTATTTTAGAATTTCATATATTTATTTGGATTAAAATAAACTAATTTTTGAAATTTACTTTATATGTTCATTGCCTTTAACTTGTTCATTCAAACCAAACATCAGAATCATTGATTATAATTATTATTGATAAAAATTTATTCAAAGGGAACAAAAGAATTTATATGAATGTAGAATAGCATGTAGAATATAGAATAGCATTAAGAATTCAGAAATATTTATTTAGAATTATTAAATATAATTATTATTCAAAGAAGGTAGAATAGCATCAACTATGAATTTATAAGATATAAATATTTATAATTTTATTGATTATCTTCAAAAAAACAAAGCTTTTATGTATCTATTTTTAAAATCAACATGTTGATTTGATATTATATAAATATTTACAATTTTATTCATTATCCTCTTTATAACAAATTTTTTGGTTGTTTAGATTTAAAATAAATATGTTGATTTACTATTAAAAATATGATTTCTTATAGGTATAGTATGATCCCTATGATTTAAAAATTATTGACAACATTTATCTTTTACTTTATATTTTAAAATTTCTCAATGCTACTTTCTTTTTTAGTTATTAATATAATATTTTTAAAATATTTGAATCTAAACATTTTTTTAGCATTTCCATACTAAAACTCACATGCATCAAACGTGTGAGTATATATATAAACAATATTATTTTTATCTAACCCACCTCTTAAAATTGTTGTTTTACAAACACTTTTTTGGGATTTTTTTAATATCTAAAATATTATTATTTGTGAATAAATAAAAAATAAAATTATAAAAATAAACTAGAAAAACAATAAAAATAATTAAATATGAAGGTATTCTTATCAGTATTTCAAAATATGGATGAGATTTGTATTCTTTAATAATATAATAGAATGTTATTATTATTCAAAAATTAATTACTGTAGAAAATTGAGACACAATACATATATAAATGAAAGAGTTAAAAATTAAATTCCGAATATATTTTTAACATATATAATAATAGTTATCCCATGACAATATATAATTCAAAATTCATATTCAATACATGAAAATATTCATATATATATATATATATATATATATATATATATATATATATATATATATATATATATATATATATATATATATATATATATATATATATATATATATATATATATATTCAATTGTCATATTTAACTCATGTTTTCATGGCATAAGAACTTTGTGTAATTTATTTTAATAATATAAATGTGTATTTTAATTTAAAATTAAGATTTAATCAATCTATAGGTCCTAAACTATTTTGGAATTTTAAAATAAATCCTAATGTAATATTAATTAACATGTTGATGTATTATAAGTTTGATTATAATATTTGAGTGGTTTAATTTGTTTTCTTGTTCAAGCATTATAGGATGAAATTAATCATATTTTAACACTAAAAGTGTTTGAATCTTTGTAAAATTTAATATTGAAACACAAATAGTCAAACACTAACACAAGTAATCTCTGAGTCTTTGAATATGTCGATCTTACAATTAGTGGATAAAATAACTATAAAGGAAATTTTGAATAAAGTGGGAATAAGGAATACCCTAAGGTAATGCAAACATATAAAAAAATTTCATTTTTAGTTGGTGTCATCTAAAATAGGTGGTCTAATGACAGATCCTCTATGTTCGATAATTTTTTATTTGAACATAACTTTTTTTTTGGAGTTCATCTAAATAGAATATAGTGTCTGTTCTGTTGCGAATTAAATTTTTTGGGCATGAACACAAATGTTGGATATGATGTATGACACAATTTATAATATCACTATCGATAATATTTGTACACTTAGTATTACATGAATACTTCTGGTTTGCATCCATTTTCTAAAACTCCTCCTATATATGATAATCACTCTCACCTTCTCTCAATCATTAACAATAGTGTTCAACTTCAATAAATTAAATAACTTAAAGAATGTTGAATTACAACTCAATTTAATAAATTAAATACTATGCTTTAAGATATGAGGGAAAACTCTAGAGTGACATACAAACAACACAAAAAAGGACTAAAATATAAACGCCAGTACTAAAGATCTTCAATTCAACGCTTGATATTACACAATGGAATTGAAGGTGAAAAAAAATAGGAAACAACATAAGCAAGTCACATATGACATTGTAAACACAAAGCGAGAATACATTCACCAAAGAGACAACATACAAAAAGGAAAGAACCAACCCATTTACAAAAACTATATATCACAACAATTTGGAGAAGGATCTTTTTGGATTGTGGTTTGTGGTAAGGAATGAATTTATAGTAAGTGTGTTATTTTATACGTTGGGTTAAGGTATACGATTAAAATCTTGATAGTGTACAACATTTAAGAATGGAGAATGTTTGACAAATTTTTCAGATTGTTTAAATTTTAATAAGGTAGAATATCAATCAATCAACACTGAAATTTAGTTTTATTATTTAAAATTAAGTTATGCTTAGTTCTAAAGTTAGATATCATTGTTTTAAAAATACATTTGCTAAACTAATTGATATTACTCCACCACTTATTTCTAATACAGAAGAATGAACAAACTACTACTATTATTAAAGATATCTTATAAGTATATCCTTTAATGAATCTAGATTTGAATTCATAACATTTTATTTACTTATAAACGTATAATATTTCCTCTAGGTAAATCATTATTTCTATTATTTGAAAATCAATGCAAGAATTTATCTTTCTGAATATATTTTTCATTAATGAGTATCTTTTCACAATTTATTTAGATATTGCTTTCAAATTTCTAATCTAGAAGCACACATATATTTCTATTTCTTTTTGTGTCTCATAGTCTATGAAAATATTCATGTATGTTTAATAAATTAACATATTAATGTATTATTTAATTTGATTGATGAAAGTTTTTTGTCTATTTATTGTGAATACATTTTAAACAATAATAAATCTAATAGTAACTACTTTCCTAAAAAGATTTAATTTGTTTAACTTTTATATGATTTTATAAACAATAAATTATGTTGACATGCAATGATTGTTTAGTTTTTCACTTATTAATTTATTTGTTAATTTCTCAAAAATTGAAAAGTTACTACTTTCAGTTTATCCATTCGACTAATCTTTTAAGAAGGTATGCATTATTCTTAATTGTATTTTCAATATTTTGATATGTTTATGTAGATTATAATAAACTAACCTCTTTAATTTAGTTTATATGTTTCTTGCCTTAAACTTGGTCATTCAAAAAAATTTCAAAATCATTGGTAATGTTTTCTCGAATTGTCTGAGAAATACATTTTCTCAATCTAATTGATGTCACTCCAAGAATTTTGATGTGTGGGGAAAAAGAACAGTAGCAACTAAAATAAATGATGTTCATCGGTAATAATCAAAAAGATGTGCGGGAACAAAGAATAATAGCAACTAAAATAAACGATCTTCATCAATAATAACAAAAAACATAGTGAATTTTGCAAAATAAGCAAAATTAAGACGAGAAATACAAAATATTTGTCTACTCAGTTTGATAAAATGATCATTATTTGGGACGGGGAGCAGCTCTTTGATTCACTATACCTCAAAAGTTGTTATAAAAGATTACAATTGAGTCATAAGAAAATAGTCTTTCAAGTTCTAAAGAACAAACCCTATTTTCTACCCAATTGTTTCCAAATCTCTCAAACTATGAATATAAGAGTCACATAAATCCATGACATTTAGAAGTATTTTTCAATTCTACTCTGAATATAGGAATCACACAAACTCCAAACTCCAAACGTGGGAATACACCAAGGTGATGCAAACCTATAAAATATTTTTCTTTTTTGCTGGTGTCATCTAAAATAGGTGGTGTAATGAAAGATCCTCTATATTCAATGTTATTTATCTGAACATAACTTGTTTTTCTAGAGTTCGTCTAAATAAAATTAGGTGTCCGCTCTGATGTCAATTGATTTTTTGGGTACGAGTACAAATGTTGGACACCATGTATGACACAATGTGTACAACATAGTTATTATATTACTATCAATGGTATTTGTACACTTATTATTACATGAACACTTTTTGTTTGTAGTCATTTCCTAAAACTCCTCCTATATATGAGAATCACTTTAACCTTCTCTCAATCACTAAAACTGGTGTTTAACTTCAATAGGCAATTTAAAGAACGTTGAATTACAATTCAATTAAATAAAATAAACTATATGCTTTAAGTTATGAGTGGAAGCGCTACGGTGGCATTCAAGAACCACAAAAAAAACTCAAACTTAAACGCTAGCACTCAAGATCTTCAGTTCAATGCATGGTATTACACGATGGAATTGAAGATGCAAGAGTCATATAGAAATGAGAGCCATATAGAAATACATTCACCAAAGAGACAACATACATATAGGGTAGAGCCAACCCTAATACAAAACCCATATATCACAATAGTTTGGAGAAGGATCCCACTTTTGGATAGTGGTTCGTGCTAGTAAGTGTGTTATTTTATACCATGGCGGTTAAGGTATATGATGAAAATATGGATAGTGCGCTACATTTAACAATGGAGAATGTTTTACAAATTACTAAGATCGTTAAAATTTTAAAAAAGTATAATATTAGCCAATCAACACTGAATTTTAATCGTATACTTTGAAGTTAAGTTATGCTTAGCTTTAGAGTTAGATATAATTGTTTTAGAAATACATATTGCTAATCTAATTGAATCTACTCCACCACTTATTTCTAATATAGAAGAATAAACAATCTACCATTAATATTAAAGGAATCTTATAAGTATATCCTTTAATGAGTCTAGATTTGAATTCATCACATATTACCTCTAGGTATATCATTATACCTATTATTTGAATATCATTGCAAAATTTTATCTTTCTGAAGATATTTTTCATTAATGAGTATCTTTTCACTATTTTTTAAAATATATATTTCAACATTCTAATATATAACCACACATACATTTCTTTCTTGTGGCTCATAGTCGTCAAAAATATTTTTGTTTATTTTGTAAACATATAAAAGAGAAGAAATTTTAATCGATGACAATACTTTTAAAAAATAATTTAACCGACCTCTTAAAAAAAATATTTAAATTTATATATGGAATCTATTAATGTTAATAACAAATGTTTTGTCATTTATATTTTATGTTTGTGTAAAAAATAATAACTAAATAAATAATAACTAATTAACGTGTTGATGTATTATAAATTTGATTTTAATATTTGAGCGGTTTAATTTATTTTCTTATTCAAGCATTATAGGATGAAATTAATCATATTTAACACTTATAATTTTTGAATCTTTGTAAAATTTAATATTGAAACACAAAAAGTCAACCACTCACACAAGTAATCTCTGAGTTTTTGTAAATGTTAATCTTATAATTAGTGGATAAAAAAATTCTAAAAGAAATTTTGAATAAAGTGAGAATACACCAAGGTAATACAAACATATAAAAAAATTTCATTTTTAGTTGGTGTCATCTAAAATAGGTGGTCTTATGACAGATCCTCAATGTTCGATATGAACATAACTTTTTTTTTTTGGAGTTCATCTAAATAGAATATTGTGTCTGCTCTGTTGCCAATTAATTTTTTTGGGTATGAGCACAAATTTTGGATATGATGTATGACACAATTTATAACATCACTATCAATAATATTTGTACATTTAGTATTACATGAACACTTCTTGTTTGCATCCATTTCCTAAAAATTTTCCTATATATGATAATCACTAACCATAGTGTTCAACTTATTAAAACAATGCGAAAATTAAAGATTTCAAGTTTAACAACTCGTATTTTTGACTTATTAATTTATATCTTAATTTCACCAAAATTGAAAAGTTACTATTTTCCCTTTATCCATTCAACTAATCTATTGAGAAGATATGCATCATTTTTAATTATATTATCATTAATTTAAGATATTCATGTGGATTTAAATAAACAAATATCTTTAATTTAGATTATATGTTTCTTTCCATAAACTTGGTCATTAAAAAAAAATCATTGGAATTAATGTGAAATTGAGAAGGTTCAATTCGCATCAAAAACTTTTCTGTGTGAGACAACAAACATTAACAACTAAAATAAAGGATAAATTACAGTTTTGGTCCCACTATTTTTCACGATTTTAGTCTCTCTATTTTGTTTTTAAACAATTTTGGTCCTCTATCCCTACTTTGGCTACAAAAAACGCCTATGAGTCACTTTTTAAACACTTTTTCAATTGGCAGAATGTTCAAATGAGATCATCAATACATTATTGAAGAAAGTTAACGATTTTCAGAACTAACACATATGCGTTTTTTTTTTGTCAAAGCGGGGATGAGGGACCAAAAGTGTTTTAAAAAAAGACTAATATTGTGAAAACAACAAAATAGGGGGACAAAAACTGTAATTTAGCATAAAATAAATGATATTTAACAATAATAACAAAAAATATAATAAATTCGATAAAATAAGAAGAGAAAGATCTTTGTCTAGGAGAAAGAGCAACTCTCTGATTCACTATACTTTTAAAGTTGTTGCAAGAGATTACATAAGTCATAAGAAAATATTCTTCCAAGTTTTAAAGAACAAGCTTATTTTATATCCAACGTTTCCCTAAAATACATGCATCATATATGAAAGTAATAGTGTGTTATAGATACACGGACAAGTAATAGTGTGTTATACTTGTAAAAAGACATATAATCCATCTCTTGAAATTTTTTTGTTAGGTATCGTCAAAAGTTTCATTTATTTTTCTGTATTTATAAAAAAAATTATAAAAAAACTTAAAAAGAAAAATGGAGACAAAGATAAACAAATTGAAAACTTGTATAATTTTTTAACTACACTTCAACCTAAAAAAATATAAGATAAACCAACTAGATTAATTAGAATCACAACCTAAACCGAAAAATACTTATCGATTATTATAAATTAACATGTTAATACATTATAGATTGATGAATGTTATAGTAGTTTAGTCTATTTTATTGATAATACATTTACATCAGCAATCAATTTTGAAATTACTAATTTCTTAAAAGATTTTAATATGTTTAACTTTTAATCATTCTATAAAAAATAAATTAAGTTGTTATGCAATTATTTATATAAATTTACAACTTAAATTTGATTATATTCTCTTTGTCTCATTTTAGGTTTTTGTTAAAACTAAAACCTGATGATACTTGAAACAATTTATATAATATGATTGTGTAAAAATGAGAGATTTCAAGCTTAGTAACTTTACCGTTTTCACTTATAATTTTATTCGAATATTTTCAAAAATTAAACAAGTATGTGTTATTATTAATTGTATTTTTAGAATTTTCAATATTCATGTGAATTAAAATAAACTAATTTTTAAAATTTACTTTATATGTTCATTGCCTTTAACTTGCTCATTTAAACAAAACTTCAAAATTATTGATTATAATTATTATTCATAAATATTTATTCAAAGAGAAAAAAAGGATTTATATAAATTCATAATAGCATATAGAATGTAGAATAGCATTGAATTGAAATATTTATTCAATTATTAAATATAAATATTATTCAAAGAATGTAGAATAGCATCAACAATGAATTTATAAGATATAAATATTTACAATTTTATTCATTATCTTCAAAAAATAAAGCTTTTATGTATCTAGATTTAAAATCAACATGTTGATTTGCTATTATATAAATATTTACAATTCTATTCATCCTCTATGTAACAAATTTTTTGGTTATTTATATTTAAAATAAACATGTTGATTTTACTATTAAAAATATGATTTCTTATAGGTATAGTATGATCTCTATCATTTGAAAATTATTGACAACATTTAAAATTTAAAGTTTATCAATGCTACTTTCTTTTTTAGTTATTAATATAATTTTTTAAAAATATTTGAATCTAAACACTCTTTAGCATTTTCATACTAAAACTCACATGCATCAAACGTGTGAGTATATATATAACTATATAATATTATTATTATCTAACCCACCTCTTAAAATTGTTGTTTTAAACACTTTTCTGGGATTTTTTTTAATATTTACAATATTATTATGCGTGAAAAATAAAAAATAAAATTATAATAATAAACTAGAAAAACAATAAAATTAATTAAATTTGAAGGTGTTATTGATATTCAAAATATGGATGACATTTGTATTCTTTAATAATATAATAGAATGTTATTGTTATTAAAACTTAATTACTGTAGAAAATTGAGACACAATATGTAAATAAATGAAAGAGTTAAAAATTAAAATTACAGTATATTTTTAACATATATAATAATTCGTATCCCATGACAATATATAATTCAAAATTCATATTCAATACATGAAAATATTAATGTATTATATATATATATATATATATATATATATATATATATATATATATATATATATATATATATATATATATATATCCTGTTTGTAGTTGTACCAATTTAAAAAGAAATATGCGTGATTTCGATTGTCATATTTAACTCATGTTTCTATGGAATATAAACTTTGTGTGATTTATTTTAATAATATAAATTTGTATTTTAGTTTAAAATTAAGCTTTAATCAATCTATAGGTCATAAACTATTTTGAAATTTTAAAATATATCCTAATGCAATATTAATTAACGTGTTGGTGTATTATAAGTTTGATTATAATATTTGAGCGGATTAATTTATTTTCTTGTTCAAGCATTATAGGATGAAATTATTCATTTTTTAAAACTAAAATATTTGTAGAATTTAATATTGAAACACAAATAGGCAAACACTAACACAAGTAAACTCTAAGTCTTTGAACATGTTGATCTTACAATTAGTGGATAAAACAACTCTAAAGGAAATTTTGAATAAAGTGGGAATACACTAAGGTAATGCAAACATATAAAAAAAAATCATTTTTAGTTGGTGTCATCTAAAATAGGTGGTCTAATGACAGATCTGCTATGTTCGATATTTTTTATTTGAATTCATAACATTTTGTTTACTTATAAAGTAAGATATTTCCTCTAGGTATATCATTATCTCTATTATTTGAAAATCATTGCAAGAATTTATCTTTTGGGTGATATTTTTCATTAATGAGAATCTTTTCACAATTTATTTAGATATTCCTTTCAACTTTCTAATCTAGAAGCACGCATATATTTCTTTCTTTTGGCTCATAGTCTACGAAAATATTCATGTATGTTTAATAAATTAACATATTAATGTATTATTTAATTTTATTGATGAAAGTTTTTTTGTCTATTTATTGTGAATACATTTTAAACAATAATAAATCTAATAATAACAATTTTCTTAAAAAGATTTATTTATTTTTAACTTTTATATGATTTTATAAACAATAAATTATGTTGACATGCAATGATTGTTTTAATTTTTCACTTATTAATTTATTTATTAATTTCTCAAAAATTGAAAAGTTACTGCTTTCACTTTATCCATTCGACTAATCTTTTAAGAAGTTATGCATTATTCTTAATTGTATTTTCAATATTTTGATATGTTTATGTAGATTATAATAAACTAACCTCTTTAATTTAGTTTATATGTTTCTTGCCTTAAACTTGGTCATTCAAAAAAATTTCAAAATCATTGGTAATGTTTTCTCGAATTGTCTGAGAAATACATTTTCTCAATCTAATTGATGTCACTCCAAGAATTTTGATGTGTGGGGAAAAAGAACAGTAGCAACTAAAATAAATGATGTTCATCGATAATAATCAAAAAGATGTGTGGGAACAAAGAATAATAGTAACTAAAATAAACGATCTTCATCAATAATAACAAAAAAATAGTGAATTTTGCAAAATAAGCAAAAGTAAGACGAGAAATACAAAATACTTGTCTACTCAGTTTGATAAAATGATCATTATTTGGGATGGGGAGCAGCTCTTTGATTCACTATACCTCAAAAGTTGTTATAAGAGATTACAATTGAGTCATAAGAAAATAGTCTTTCAAGTTCTAAATTCCAAACACACAAACTCCAAACTCCAAACATGGGAATACACCAAGGTGATGCAAACCTATAAAATATTTTTCTTTTTTGCTGGTGTCATCTAAAATAGGTGGTGTAATGAAAGATACTCTATATTTAATGTCATTTATTTGAACATAACTTGTTTTTTCTGGAGTTCGTCTAAATAAAATTTGGTGTCTGCTCTGATGTCAATTGATTTTTTGGGTACGAGTACAAATGTTAGATACCATGTATGAAACAATATGTACAACATAGGTATTATATTACCACCAATGGTATTTGTATACTTATTATTACATGAAAACTTTTTGTTTGTAGTCACTTCCTAAAACTCCTCCTATATATGAGAATCACTTTAACCTTCTCTCAATCACTAAAACTAGTGTTTAACTTCAATATATGTTGTAGGAATATTCGACGAATCAAGTATTTCTATTTACCGTATCCATAGGGATTGGTGTATATTGCAGTCTTTCAATAGCAAAGCGTATTTTAAGATTTAAGTAACCAAAGGGTTTGTTTTCTAAGCTACTAGTATCATGAATTTCCAAGCAAATAACTAAAATAGTCTTTTCAAAAGAGAGTTATGGTTTGGATTCAAGAGAGTTGGAGTTTGTTTTTAATTGATGGAAGCATGTCAAGATTAGTTTCATTGACCTAATTTCATATGCATTCTATTAACCAAGTGATGAACTAGTTTGATGATTTCTATAAATACATATCCTCTCAATCTTGTTGATTTCTCACCAAGATTATGAGTTTTATCATGTTAATCCTTGAATGATTTCTCACCACAACTATTGACATGATAAACATGAAGCTCAATACTTGTAAACACTAACACACAAATCTATTTATAGCATTTGTTCATTAGTGGATGAATATCCTAGGTCTACTTTGAAGCATCCTTTTTCAAACAAGATTCAAAGCATAAAAAGATAGAAGAACAAAGATATTCATCTTATATTAATCATCAACCATGTTCATACACAAATGGATTAAAAGAAATACATACTAGTTAGATCAACTACCTCTAATCTTAACACAAAAAGAACTTAGCCACTCATTTCCATGGTTGCTTTGTTCACAAGATTGTTGGAGGAGATGATGAACATTGAATAATCAAGAAGAACTATGTTTTTCTTTCTAATTCGATGCCCTAATTTTTACAACAAGGAATAATATGATGATGAAGTGATGTTCCCTTTTCAAACACACAAAAACCAGCTGGAATTGAGGGAGTAGGTGGCTGAAAAGGTGAAAGCATGGGTCTGTCCTTTTTCTGATTTTCGCAGACCGCGCTAAGCCCGGTTATCCGCGCTAAGCGCGCTCATGCTGCAACCGCGCTGAGCGCGACCTGAAGCATGCTTCTTCTTCCAAAAATTCCTTCAAAAAGAATCATCCCAAGAGTTCTTCAAGTGTCCTTGAATCCAAGCTTGAGGGAATCAATATTAAAAACCTACAATTCAAAGGTAAACTAAGTTAAATAATAAATTATAAACAAAAACTAAATAAAAACATAATTAAACCAAAATACTATAATAAATACTACTAATTAATTAAAAAGGCATTGTTAAGGACCACAAAATCATGTACAAAATAGCTACAATTTGGTCCTTAACAACTCTCCCCAACTTGCTTCTTTGTTTGTCCTCAAGCAAAAGTCAAAAATCTCACAAAGCAAGAAGAAACAAAATGTAAGCATGCAACTCACACAAGAAGGATGGTTCAAACTCAACATACCCGGAAAAAATACACATTAATCGCTTCTTCGAAACACAACATGGATATGAATTAAGTTCTAAACACAATATATCAACACATGTAGACAAAATAAAAGATATGTTCACACTTGAATCACCTAATGATTTCTTCAATATTCATGAAGAACAAAATTCAATATTTACAAAGGACTAAACACTCTCACTAATAGTCATGCACATCCAGAATAATTCATGCATTCATCAAAATAAGTTAAATGAACAAAATGGAAACAAGGATCACTAAGGACTTTCAAGGGTTGTAACTTGGCTTAGGTTAGAAACAAGGGATATTTAAGTACAAAGCCATTGAAACAAATTGGGTTAAAGAATATGAAGAGCATTTCACAAACTCATTCCCACTTCCTTCTTATTATTCACAACCACTTTTTTTTTCACACAATGATCCTCCTTTTTCTTTTCTTTTGTTTTCTTTTCATATACAAATTTTTCTTCTTTTGTATTTTTCTTTTCTCTTATTTTGTTTTCTTTAGGATCATTGTGCCATCAATTCTAGGTTCTTTTTGATCAACCTCCCCAACTTCATTTATATCAATCCTTTTTTATTCAAGAACATGCTCTTCAAAGGTTTAATCAACAAAAAGGGTTGGTATTCACAAACAAGAAAAATTTATAGAATGAATCATCATTGAATTTTCAAAGATTATCAACAACTATTAAGTGGCCTACTTAACAATTAGTTGATTTGATAGATTCATCCTACAAATACAATTTAAGCTCAAAAGGGTTCACAAGGATTCACTCACTCACGGTTAGTTGAGGCCCTTTTGGAATTGATGGTTTTTCTCATAATGCACAAAAATTGCCTTGATCATTTCTAAGTTTCCAAAATGTCACAAACAAATGAAGATTAAGCATGAATCACACGAGTTAACAAAACTATTAGACACTCAATATTGGTATAAGGTGGAAAGCTTCTCACCTTTGTGGTTTAAGTCCTAATGATTCGAATGTGAACACAATTTTTTTTGTACATGCCAAGATATTTTGCATAAAGCACAAATTTCATAGACATGTTAATATTCTACAAAACAGTTAAATATGTACTTTATTAGTGGATCGAGTCGAGAATTATATCATCACCATCACTTTTGATGAAACACACTTACTTGCTTTTGAGTACCGTTGAAAAACCGGGTCAAACCAAAAGAAGTACAATTTAAATTAACTAACCTATTATCTTAAAATAAAATAAAACAAACTACAATAAAATAAAATAAAAGACACCCCAAAATGGTGTTTAAAACTAAAAATAGTACTTAGGCTCCATGCCTACAAAATTCAAATTTGGAATTACAAGCACATCCTAAAAAGGGATGGCAACCAACAAAATTCATAAGTTTAAAAGAAACTAAAACCAAAACAAAACTAAAACTAAAAAGTACTAAAAATAAAAACAAAGAAAATAAAAGAACATCAACCTGAAGCCTCGAGGATGGAATCTCCAGGAGTCTCAGAACCAAAATCAGATCCACCCTCTCCATCATCATCACTCTCCTCAACATCATCTGCATCACCTACCTCCTCCTCTGCATTTGGCCCGACCCCGGGCCAACTGGCATAAGCACCCATCTGCTGGCTCGTACGAGCTAAGTGATTCACCCCAGCTCTCTAATTTGCAACGCCAGTTGCTCCATGCTCGCATGCATGTACATAAATGCTCGCTGATGAGCAAAATGCATTTGCCGGTTCCATTCTTCACCTGGACCGGTTTGAGGAAGTGCAGCAGCTACAGGAACAGCCCGGGCTACAGAGTTATCATCCAAGGCCCTACAATAGCGATCACAGTAATTATCATCAATGATCCCATCTATAGTCAGGTGCCCCACAGCAGGAAAAACAACTTTGGCCCTTTTCAGAAGACCCATGATCAACCCAGGATAAGTTAGGGCACATTTTATACGCTCCCCCTGGAGGTATAACTTAATGCAACCCTCTTCAGCTCATTAGCAATCAATCGGCCGAAATCAATTTGAGCTTCATCCAGCATATAAGCAAATGGGCCGGCGGTCTCCATGGGGATTGAGGATGTGTGGCTTCTTGGTCTCAGATTGTATAGTGCCACACACATCAAAACACGAGCACTTGTTTTAAGGCTGGACCGACTGAATTTCAGAGGTTGGCCAGCCCTGTTAAGCTCATAGGAGTGCCCGGATAAACACAATTTCCTCCTTAACATGTCATGATCCTGTTCGCGTTAAAAAGTGACGTGCTAGTGAATCGAATATGAATTCAGATTCTCTGGCTCGAAACGATTTACTCTTTTGATTTGTTTATAAAGATGCCGCGAGCATCAAGCTTTATTATTTTCAACACAAGAAAGATGATTTAATGATTATGAAAAAGGGGAAAACTGTTAATACCCTCAATTGACTTTGACTTGCTTCTTGAGTTTCTCATTCTCAAGATTAGTCTTAAGGAATTTGTTTTCCAAAGCTTCTTTCTCAAGCCTTATCTTAGTCAAGGCGTCTTGGTATTCTCCCACAGTCTCGACGGGGAAAATTGTTGATTTGGAAGCGATCGAGAACATGGGTTCCTCATAAGCGTAAGGCATTCGAAATTCCTTCGCTCTTTTCTTTACCCAAGAAGTGTAGGTTTCCATGGATACACAATTCTTTGCTTTACCTTTTTCTTTCCTTCGGATGTGATGCCAAGCTCTGATCATTCTGGCTTTCAAACCTTGGGAATCCTCTCCCTCATGATAGAAGTAGCTTTCCACTGTAAAACCAAGAGGTTTATTAGAGTTTGCATACCCGAGTTGACGTCTCACCAAGAATGGGTTGTAGTTGATTCCTCCTTTCGTACTGATGAGAGGTACGTTGGCAAATTCTCCACAGCTCTCAATGATTTCCATCTCATAGTCTGCCAAGGTATACCAATGGATATCGTCGTTTGTAAGAGACATGAGTCTTCTCGACCAATGCCACTCGTCTTTGTTTTCGCGGAAGATAGGAGATTTAGGTAAGTGTGAGAAAATCCACTTGAAAAACAGAGGTACACAACACACGATAGTTCCATCTCCTTGACGATTCCTATGATGAATGGAAAAGTACATGTCACCAAGCAGAGTGGGAACGAGATTTCCAATCAGAAAGATCCTTATGGCGTTGATATCAACGAAATTTGGGATGTTGGGAAACAAAACCAATCCATAGAGGAGTAAAGCCAAAATAGCTTCAAAGGCTACCATACTACCGGCTTCAGAGAATTTAAGAGCCTTCTCCATTAGGAACTTTGAAGAAGCCTTCTCGAGGAGAAATTGATTGGATTAGGGGATGCTTTTAAGAAGCCCATGGGTCCTTGTATTGTAATCCCAAGAGGAGGCATTCCGAGGGTCATCGAGGGTCCTTGTATGAAGCTCAAGAGGAAGCTATAGGGTATGGATGGCTTTGTCTTAAAAGGGATTTCACCGGGAAACCATCCTTTTGGAATTTAGAGCAATTTCATCGGGAAATTATACTCTCATGGTTCTATCCTAGCGTGGGTGATTCTTTGTATTGGAAGCCCAATAGGAGGCTGTTTAAGAGATTTCCTGTCTCTTTCATTGTATGATGCCCAAGAGAAGGCTAAACTCAATGAGGAGTTCTTTTGAACGAAGCCCAAGAGGAGGCTAACTCAACAGGGGAGTGTGGTCTTATATGAAGCCTAAGCGGAGGCTAAACTTAGATGAATGAGTTTCTTTGTACAAAGCCCAAGAGAAGGCTAACTCTGTGGGGAGAGTTAACTTGTATAAAGCCCAAGAGGAGGCTAATACTGTGGGGAACCTATTGGTTAGGCTAGTTGTTATGTTATAACTAGACAGTTGTATAAACAAGTGTGTGTGTGATATGTATTCACAGGAGTTTATGAAGGAAATATAAACAAATGCATGATGTTTATTTACAAGAGTTTATGAAGGAAATATAAACAAGTGTCTGTGAAACGAACGTTTAAAACGAGCGTAACTTAATTATTCACAAGTTTGAATGTGTACAAGGAAGTAAATATGTACACGAACGAGTATTTTTATGTACAGAGAATGTGGATGTACATAAGAGGGTTGGGTCTTACACCATAAGGGTGACCCATTGGTTTAAAAGCAGTTTCACCGAGAATAATGCTCCTTTCAATACCAATGGTATTCAGTGTATATGTACAGACGAAACGGAAACGAACTATCGAAGTTTGTCTGTGAAAAGTATCTGTATTATGTACAGATATAGATTTGTATGAAAAGAATCAGATATGTACAAGGAAAGATACGTATGTACATAAAGAATGTTGGTTTGGGACTTACACCGTAAGGGAGGCCCATTGGTTTAAAAGCAGTTTCGCAGGGAATAATGCTCCTTTCAATACCAATGGTATGCAATGTAAAATGAAAACAAACGGAAGAAGTTTGTCTTGTATTTGAATATTTACAAAGAAGACGTTTGTATTATGTACAGGTAAAAAGATGTGTACATAAAAGAAATGGATATGTACAAAGAAATATATGTACATAAAAGAATGTTTTGGGACTTACACCATGAGGGAGGCCCATGATCGATTAAGAAATTCGAGAGAAAACGAATTCGGTTTTATCGTTTAAATCGGATCGATCATGGAAAAGATGTAAGTTTGATGAAAAGTTTTGAAAAAATGTTTTTTAAAAGTGTTTTGAAAGATGAAATATACTTATGAGAAGTTTTGAAAAGAATCGGAATTCGAAAGTTCGAAAAATTCACCTTTTAAAGTGGTTTTGAAAAGTGCTCAAAGTGTCGTTTTCGGCTCGATTAAAACATAATCGGATGAAAGTTTTTTCTAAACATTTTTGCACTATCATAAAATAGATACATTTATTGACATGTGTACAAAAAATCACCTCAAAATGAGGAGTTTTGATTGGTTAAAAAAATATTAAAGTTTGTAAAAAAAATGAAGAAAAAATGAAAAGTTTGAAAAAAATTGGTCCATGGGAGGCTTGAACCCAAGACCTGATGGGTGGATACGTGGCACAAAGACTTAAGAGTGAGCTGGCAACCACTGGGGCAACAATGCATTCGTGTACTGTAGTCAAAGCACATGTTAATATTATATTGGAAATTTTGAATTCAAAAAAACGCGGGCAGTGTTCATCTTCCTCCTTCAATCTTCAATCCATCCTCAAATCCTTATTTCTTGATGAAATTGAACGAAGTAAACATCAAACTTGCTCGTTTTGAGCCCAGGAACATGATTATGTTGTTTAATTTCATTTATTTTAAGCCTATCATGATTGAATTTCTCAAGAACACGAAGAACCCTAAAACTGAAAATCTTAATTGAAATCGTGTATGGTTGATGATTTTGTCAATTGATTGAGGGTTAATGATCGTGAGTGGTGCAGAAAACAAATGGCCAAGAGCTTTTTTGTTTAGAGGCAAGGAATCATAGAGTTCGAGTTTGAAGTTCTTACCTGTTGAAGCTGGAATCGAATTCAGGGTTTAAGTGTTTCCAGTTGAGTTTTAATGATTGTTTGAGCATCAACGACCTCTATGGATGGTGTATGAGTGGTCTGCTTGCTCTGAAATGGCTTGGATAGCTCTGACCAAGTCGACCTGCATAAGCTCAAAATGGAAACTTGATTTCTGGGTTAGAGGTGTTACAGGTTGTTGTTTATGATCTGCATCATCTCTATGATGTTTGTGGATGATGTTTGAATGATCAGAACTCAATTTAATCAAGCCAAGCTATGGATTCGATTGATAAGGCAGTTTTGCAAGCTTATGATCATGAGATGTGAAAACTGATTTCTAGCTTGTTCTATGTTGCTTTTAAGTTTCAAACAGGTTTCATATTGATGTTAAAACATATTAGACACCAAATTGCTTAGAGTTTTTCATTAGTTTTCAAAATTGCAAGTTTTCACAAATTGAACTATGATTCATGAATTTTCAAAGATGAAGAGTGAAAGCATGTACTTGCATGGCTTTGGTGTGTTTGAACTTGAAAATGATGCCTCTATTTATAGACCATGAGTTCTGAAATGTTAGGCACAAAGAATGGCTTTTGGTAATTCAAACTTGCCTTAGAGGGCAAGAAAGTCTTTTGGTAAAAGGAAAAGGAAACTTCCTTTTTTCACCATGTGTTAAAATCTCAAATTGATCTTATCTTTTCACAATTATCTTCAACTGATATTTATCAGTTCTATCTCAATTTGGCAAGGTGGCAAATCCAAAAATGACCTATAATCTTGAAGTTTTGAACTTGAAATCCATGGTTATGAAGCCTTATGTTTCAATTTCAAAAGTATAGCTAGACTCCATGGATTTGAGAGTTCTTGGACATTTTGGAAAGCTTGTTTCAAGGGCTACAACTTTCATGTTTTGAGTTTTTTCCAAATCAAAGTGGAACTATGTGAAAAAATGCCATGAAGTTTGGAAAAAGTACAAAAATTTTAACACTTGAAATTTTTTCTAAGTGTTGAAAATTTTGAATTTTTGTTGACTTTTCCAAATTCTTTGATTTTTTATGATCATGATGGATCATTTGAAGTATTTTGATGTTGGAAAAGGTTTTGTCTTGAAAAAGTTGACCAAAAGTCAAAGTTTGACTTTTCTGTGCAGATGAAATTTCATCAGATGTTTCAGAAATTGACTGATGAAGTCTGTGAACTTCTGTGATGTTTTGAATCCAGAAATTAGGTCAACATGTTGTATCTAAGATATAATGACCAATCTCTAGCCAAAAAGTCATTCATTGCTCAAAAAATCAGAGAATACTCATCCTCGATCAAAACCCTAATTAGTCGATCCTCGATTGATCAATGAGAAAAAATGGATATCTGAGGATTAGAGGTTGATGTTTTGCTCAAGATAGGTCAAATGAAGTGAGTAAAACTCAAACCCTAATTGGTTGCCTCTTGAATCAGATGAAAATCTGATGAAACCCTAATTTTGACCTGTGAATGCTACACCCGATTAATTCTATTCTGAACTATTAGTGATGCAATGATGCAAATGTGAGGTGGTATATTAGGTCAAAAAATTGGGGTATGACAGATCCCAATTACCACGAGCCAGGTGCTCATGGTAAATATCTAACTCATCTTCTGGGGCTGTCCAATTAATGCCCAGGTAGTTGTTGATAGCAGAGCGAGAAAATAATACCAACCCGCCGCACCACGTATGAACGGAAATCTCGCCCAAGAGGAATGACATTGGCATAAAATTCCCGGACCAGCTCAACATTAACTTTAGTCTGGGGCTCACACAGAACGCCCAAACCATAGTTATCCAGGATAGCATCAGGGGTGTGGTAGTGTCCCTGCTCTCGGAGACGGATAATTATCTCGGTCCATATGTTACATTCCTCGAGTTCCTTGTATCGTGCCTCTTGAGCAGGCCCCAAAAAGCGATCACCATCGAAAAAAGTGGATCATGAGGATCCAGCCCCGGTAGAAGAAACTCGTTGACGCTTTGGAGCCATCTGAAAACAACACAAAAATCAACGAAAAGTGACACCGAGATGCCCGTTAGAGATAAATCATGCAAACAGCAGTAAAAATCAACCAACCAAAGCATCAAGACTAATCGAAAACAAAAACAGAATTTTTTCAGATGTTGCATCGCTAAGCGACCGCTAAGCGCTCGCGATTTCGAAAAATTCTTCAAAAGCAATTCACCATTGAAATAAGCCCTAATAGGAACGAAATTCCTATCCTAAACATTCTCTACAATCAAAACAACCTAATCCTAAAAATATAAACCAAAATCCTAAACCCTAAGTTCCTAAATTCTAACATGCAATGGGGAAAACTATGAAATTAGAGAGGGAAAACAAGAAATTAACAAACCTTGATGATTGAGACAAGAAATTCGCACAAAATTGTTGATTTGGGGTTGGGGTTTTTGAAAATTCTTAGGAGAGTGAAAAGTGAAAAAGGAAGAGTGAAAAGGGTTGAAATAAACCCTAACTTATTTAAATATAAAACCAGGCCACGAGTTGGGCCTAGAAAAATAGATTCTGAAAATATTTTTTTTACATAGACGCTAAGCGCTTGCATCAAAGCGTGAAATGTTCGAATTTGTCAAAATAAGCGGTCTCGAATCTTGAAATTTTTTAGAAAAACAGAAAATTAACTTAAGAGACATATCAAAATGAGTGCAACATAAATACTTACAATGTTGGGGGTGCCTCCCAACAAGCGCTTTGTTTAACGTCGGTAGAGCTCGACGGTCCAGGATGATCAAGGATCATCAAAGTAGGATGCGGCAATGTCGCGGCTCACCTCTCCGCCAACATACCTTTTCAAACGCTGCCCATTCACGGTCCATTCACTCTTTCCTTCGGGGTCTTGCAAAACAACGACACCATAGTCTTTCACGTCCTTGATTAGAAAAGGACCAGACCACTTTGTCTTAAGTTTTCCCGGAAAAAGTCTCATCCGGGAATTAAACAAGAGGACCCTTTGCCCCGGTCGAAATTCCTTATGCTTGATCTTTTTGTCACGAGAAACTTTCACTTTTGCCTTGTACTTCCTATTGGAATGGTACGCTCCATCTCGCATTTCATCCAATTGCACGAGTTGCACTTTTCTCTTATCACCCGCCAAAGAAGGATCGAAATTCAAGAATCGGAGAGCCCATAGAGCTTTGTGTTCCATTTCCACAGGGAGGTGACAAGTTTTGCCATAAACAACCTGAAACGGGGTTAGTCCGATAGGAGCTTTATAGGCAGTTCGATACGCCCATAAAGCTTCATCCAATTTTTGTGACCAATCCTTTCGAGAACTCGAAACAGTTTTTTCCAAAATCTTTTTAATTTCCCTGTTTGACACTTCGGCTTGACCATTCGCTTGCGGGTGATAGGGAGTTGTCACCTTATGCTTTACACCGTATTGTTTCAAAATTTTTTGTAACAGTGTATTGCAAAAATGCGAACCGCCATCACTAATTAACACCCGAGGCACACCAAACCGAGAAAAAATGTTTTTCTTTAAAAATTTTATAACGGTTTTGGCATCGGCCTTCGGTGAAGCAATGGCCTCCACCCACTTAGACACATAATCAACGGCCACAAGAATGTATTCATTAGAAAACGATGAAGGAAATGGACCAACAAAGTCAATTCCCCAACAATCAAACACCTTGACTTCCAACATATTATTCAAAGGCATCTCATCCCTCTTGCCTATACCGCCACTTCTTTGGCATTTATCACAACACTTAGCATGAGCATAAGCATCTTTAAATAGCGAAGGCCAATAAAATCCCGATTGAAGGACTTTTGTGGCCGTTCGCAATCCATTGTAATGTCCCCCACAAGGGGAATTGTGACAATGCCAAAGAATGTCTTTTGCTTCTTCATTAGACACACACCTCCTTAACAAACCATCACTACTCAACCTAAAAACATAAGGTTCATCCCAAACATAATACTTGGCATCAGCCAAGAATTTTTGCTTTTCATTCCTTGTTAAATCCTCCGGCATTTATCCCGCGGCTTTGTAATTTGCCATGTCAGCAAACCACGACCGCTCTTGGATTGCAAACAACTTTTCATCCGGGAACTCCTCCCTCACTTCCTTCTCTTTGTCAGTAATTTCCACGTTGACCAAACGAGATAAATGATCCGCCACCAAATTTTCTGAACCTTTTTTATCACGAACCTCCAAATCAAATTCTTGTAACAAAAGGATCCATCGGATCAATCTTTGTTTGGAGTCCGGTTTGGTGAGCAAATATTTAATCGCGGAATGGTCCGTGAAAACCACTACTTTTGAACCAATAAGATAAGGACGAAATTTTTCCAATGCATAAACTATTGCGAGCAACTCTTTTCGGTTGTTGCGTAGTTAATTTGAGCATCGTTCAAAACTTTGCTCGCATAATGAATAGCATGGAAAATTTTGTTCTTCCTTTGGCTAAGCACGGCTCCCACCGCATAATCACTTGCATCACACATCAATTCGAAATCAAGTTTCCAATTAGGCGCGGTGATTATGGGTGCATTTATCAAATTTTCTTTCAATTTTTCAAAAGCCATTAAACAATCTCTATCAAATAAGAAGGACTTATCTTTGTTGAGCAAGTTGCTCAAGGGCTTTGCTATCTTTGAGAAGTCTTTGATGAATCTTCGATAGAAACCCGCATGTACTAGAAAGCTCCGAATGCCTTTAACATTTGTAGGTGAGGGAAGCGTCTCGATCACATCAATCTTTGCTTTATCAACCTCGATTCCTCTCTAAGATATTTTATGTCCAAGGACAATTCCCTTGGTCACCATGAAATTGCATTTTTCCCAATTCAAGACCAAATTTGTATCCACACACCTCTTCAAGACGGTGTTCAAATTCTCCAAGCACAAATCAAATGACGCTCCAAAGACGGAGAAACCATTCATAAAAACTTCGATCGTCTTCTCAATCAAATCGGCAAATATGGCTTGCATGCATCTTTGAAATGTTGCCGGCGCATTACATAAGCCGAAAGGCATACGCCTATACGTGAATATTCCAAAAGGACATGTGAAAGCCGTCTTCTCGTGATCTTCCGGATTCACCGAGATTTGATTGTACCCTGAGTAACCATCCAAGAAGCAATAATATTGTTGACCCGTGAGTCTTTCCAACATTTAGTCCATGAACGGAAAAGGAAAGTGATCCTTTCTTGTTGCTTTGTTAAGCCTTCGATAGTAGATGCACATTCTCCATCCCGTTACTTTTCTTGTCGGCACTAATTCATCCTTATCATTCGACACAACCGTCAAACCTCCTTTTTTCGGAACCACATGCACCGGACTCACCCAAGTACTTTCCGAGATCGGATAAATCATCCCCGCTTCTAACATCTTCACCACTTCTTTTCGAACTACTTCCTTCATCACCGGATTCAAACGCCTCTAAGGTTGGGATACCGGTTTGTACTCTTCCTCCATCATGATGTTATGCATACAATAGGGCGGGCTTACGCCTTTCAAGTCGGATAAAACCCAACCAATTGCATTTTTGTTAGATTTCAAAACTTGAATTAAGCTTCCCTCCTCCTTCTCCGATAATGTATTACTAATGATTACGGGCTTCTTACCTCCCTCCTCAAGAAACACATACTTCAAGTGAGATGGTAGTGCTTTCAACTCAAGCTTTGGCTCTTCGTCTTTGGGACCATTCTTCAAAATTTCCACTTCTTCCTCCGAAGGGTACATTTCCTTATAAATCTCTATCCCTTCTAAACACTCCTCAAGCTCCCGCCTATCATCATCATCATTCACTTCTTCTATTGATTCCTCGATAACGTCAATTTTGAAACAATCTTTCTTATCAATTGGATGCTTCATTGCTTCAAAAAGATTAAAGAAAATTTCTTCATCTTGAACCCTCACCTTCATTAAACCATCATCAATGTCAATCATCATTCTAGCCGTCTTCATGAATGGACGGCCTAGAATTAGAGGTGCATCCACGTCTTCCTCCATATCTATCACAACAAAGTCAACCGGGAAAAAGAATTTGTCCACTTTGACCAACAAGTCTAAAGCTACACCATGCGGGCGAGTAATCGACTTGTCCGCCAATTGCAACGTCATTTTTGTAGACTTTAATTCGATATCCCCCAACCTCTTTACAATGGATAATGGAATCAAGTTGATACTTGATCCCAAGTCAATCAATCCTTTGCCGACATAGACATCCCCAATGGTAACGGGCAAGGTTACACGCCTCGGATCACTTTCTTTTTTCGGAATAGTGCGTTGAATTATCGCACTACAACTTGCATCAACCATTATAGTTTCTTGATCCGTGTACCGCTTCTTTTTTGTCAATATGTCCTTCATGAATTTTGCATATTTCGGCATTTGCTCTAATGCCTCGGTGAATGGAATATTAATTTGCAATTGCTTAAAAATATCCATAAATCGAGCATAGTGCTTAGCATCATCCTTTTTAGAAGGAAGATGAGGATAAGGTAAGTTTCTTAATGGTAGAGTGACTTCCTTCTCCTTTCCCTTTCTCATTTTCTTCTTCTTTTCCTCCACTTTCTCCTTTTCAACTACACCATCATCAACTTTTTCATTTTCGACTACAACATCATTTTCAACTAAATCATCCTCCACAACAACATTCTCATCATCTTTTTCAACTACAACTTCCTCAACAACGATTTCTTCTTCATTCTCCACTTGATCTTTTCTCTCCACTACTTTCTTTTTCTTTTCAACAACTTTCTTTTTCTCATCAAAAACTCTACCACTCCTAGTCGTAATAGCTTTGCAATGCTCCTTTGGATTTGCTTGAGTAGTTGGAGAAAATGAGGTCGAAGCACTTTGATCGGAAATTTGCTTCGCTAATTGCCCCATTTGAGTTTCCAAATTCTTGATAGATGCCTCCGTGCTCTTTTGGTTTGCCATAGAAGCTTGCATGAATTGAGCTAGAGTGTCTTGAATGTTGGAAGATCTCGCTTGATTTTGAGATTGATTTTGAGGTTGAGCTTGATTTTGATTTTGAGTTTGATACGGATTTTGTCTAGCTTGATTATTGTTGTCTTGTCTCCACCCGCCTTGATAACCTTGGTTACCTCTTTGTTGGTAACCTTGGCCTTGATTTTGATAATGATAAGGAGCTCGTTGTTGGTATCCTTGCCCTTGGTTGGCCATATAATTTGCTTCTTCATTTTCTGGAGGACAAAATCCCGTCTTGTGATCCCCCTTACACAATTCACAACAAGCAATTTGTTGAGTTTTCTTGCTAGATGATCCTTGCATCTCCATGATTTGTTGAGGAAGCCTTGCCATTTGTTTTGTCAATTCTTCAACTTGTTTCGCAAACAATTTGTTTTGCGCTACAAGTGCTTCGTGACTAGAGCCAATTTCAAGAACTCCCATTTTACTGCGCACTTCCTTGATCATGTTGAGTTTGGTGGTCATTCCTCCCATCTTCTCAATTATTTGAATTGCTTCATATGGTGTTTTGCCATTAAAGATCCTCCAGTAGCATCCAACAACAATTTGTGTTGAGGTTGGAGACCATTTCGGAAGATATGAATTTGAGTGAGCTCGTCAAAACCATGGCTAGGACACTTTCTAAGCATGGACTTATATCTTTCCCAAGCCCTATTCAAAGGCTCGTTAACTCCTTGTGAAATACCGAAATCGCGGGTTTTGCCTCCATGAATCGTGATTGAGGAAAAAATCTTTCAAGGAATTTTTTCTCCAACACATTCCAATTTGTCATTGTCTCTTGTAGTTGGTCGAGATACCAATCCTTTGCTTTCCCCACTAAAGAATGAGGGAAAAGCCTTTGAAAGTATTGCTCCTCTTAGTCTTCCGGAGCTCCGGCCGCACCCGCGATCTCATAGAACTTAGTGAGGTGGGTGTAAGGATCTTCATGGTCATGACCATGAAAAGGACTTGCATAAAGAAGTTGGAGCAAGCCCGTCTTCATCTCTGTGAACCTTGCATTTGCTTGGCTAGCAAATTGAGCGGTGTGACGAGGGCTATTTACACAAGGCCCTCTCGGTGGTGGTGGTGGTGGTGGTGGTTGATTCTCCGCCATAATGACTTCTCCTAACACGGGTGGTGTAGAAGAAGTAGATGATTCTCCTCTTTCTTGCCTTTGCCTAGCTAGTCTTTTCCTTCGTTTAGCACTACTATTAAGTCTTCTTGCCGTCCTTTCAATTTCGGGATCGAAAAGAGTTGATCGGCCGGAACACTTCCTCGCATACACTAATTCTAAAAATTCTAGCCACACAAAAGAAAGAGAGATTAGTAGAAAAATATCTTAAAACACACAACTATTGCGATACTAGCAATATCAAACGTAATCCGAACGGCACCATTTTGTTGTAGGAATATTCGACGAATCAAGTATTTCTATTTATCGTATCCACAGGGATTGGTGTATATTGCAGTCTTTCAATAGCAAAGCGTATTTTAAGATTTAAGTAACCAAAGGGTTTGTTTTCTAAGCTACTAGTATCATGAATTTCCAAGAAAATAACTAAAATAGTCTTTTCAAAAGAGAGTTATGGTTTTGATTCAAGAGAGTTGGAGTTTGTTTTTAATTGATGGAAGCATGTCAAGATTAGTTTCATTGACCTAATTTCATATGCATTCTATTAACCAAGTGATGAACTAGTTTGATGATTTCTATAAATACATATCCTCTCAATCTTGTTGATTTCTCACCAAGATTGTGAGTTTTATCATGTTAATCCTTGAATGATTTCTCACCACAACTATTGACATGATAAACATGAAGCTCAATACTTGTAAACACTAACACACAAATCTATTTATAGCATTTGTTCATTAGTGGATGAATATCCTAGGTCTACTTTGAAGCATCATTTTTCAAACAAGATTCAAAGCATAAAAAGATAGAAGAACAAAGATATTCATCTTATATTAATCATCAACCATGTTCATACACAAATGGATTAAAAGAAATACATACTAGTTAGATCAACTACCTCTAATCTTGACACAAAAAGAACTTAGCCACTCATTTCCATGGTTGCTTTGTTCACAAGATTGTTGGAGGAGATGATGAACATTGAAGAATCAAGAAGAACTATGTTTTTCTTTCTAATTCTATGCCCTAATTTTTACAACAAGGAATAATATGATGATGAAGTGATGTTCCCTTTTCAAACACACAAAACCAAATTGAATTGAGGGAGTAGGTGGTGAAAAGGTGAAAGCATGAGTCTGTCCTTTTTCGATTTTCGCAGACCGCTAAGCCTATCCGCACTAAATGTTGCAACTGAGCGACTGAAGCATGCTTCTTCTTCCAAAATTCCTTCAAAAATGAAATTCTGGCAGCGATACGTGATGTCACGAGAATGTTATGACATCAGATCGACACTTAACAATTCACACAGAAATTCAAACAGTAAAGAACACAATAAATTGTTTACCCGTTCGGTGTAACTACACCTACATCTGGGGGCTACCAAGCCAGGGAGGAAATTCACTATTAGTAGAATTAATTCAGGAATAAACCAACCAGTTTATCTCCTTCACTTAAAACCTACCCAATGCAACTTCAATCTAAGTCCTACCTAGACGTGAGTTCCTACTCGCTCCCCCTCAATCACAGCAGTGATATCAACCTATTGATTAATTGAATTGTGAAGACACTCTTCAATAAACAAACTTGATTTTGCTTCAAAGCTTTAATCAAGAGACACAACACCGTGCTTCAAAGCTTTGAGTGATAAACTACCCTTACAACCAAATCCTAGTCCAAAGCACTTATCAATTGATAATTACTTGGCTCACAAGAGTAACTAGAATTACACAATACAACCTGCTAAATCTTCAATACAGTTCAAGAGGCGCATCAGTAGAGTAAGGGATCTTTTCTTTTTATAGAAGCAGTCCTGAAACTTCAGTTTTGGGCTTCCATAAAGATAGCTAGGGTTCACTTAATTAATCCTAAAAACTTGGTCTTTTCAACAACCAATTTAGGTTTAACTAAAATTAACCAATTTAGCTACGTGAGCATGTAATCTAATAACATATAACAATAATAAAACAGCTCAACAAACTTCCTAAAAAATCTTAAGAAAAACAGATTAGAATAAAATGTCACATGTGTCATAAAATCATATGACATCACCAAACTTCAAATTTCCAAGACGATGCTTCCGATCTGAGCTGTACTTAGACATCCTTGTCATGTAGGATTTATCTTCAATCTCTGAATGTCATGACATTTATCAAGGCATTGCTATAGTCTAGTTTTACCAAAAATTAATGCCAACTTAAAACACTAACAAAAAGAATCATCCAAAGAGACAACCTAGATATAGGGTAGAACCAACCCTTATACAAAACCTATATATCAAAATAGTTTGGAGAAGGATCCCACTTTTGGATAGTGGTTCGTGCTATTAACTGTGCTATTTTATACCATGGAGGTTAAGGTATATGATGAAAATATGGATAGTGCGCTACATTTAACAATGGAGAATGTTTGATAAATTACTAAGATCGTTAAAATTTTAATAAAGTATAATATTAGCCAATCAACACTGAATTTTAGTCGTATACTTTAAAGTTAACTTATGCTTAGCTTTAGAGTTAGATATAATTGTTTTATAAATACATATTGCTAAACTAATTGATTCTACTCCACCACTTATTTCTAATATAGAAGAATGAACAATCTACCATTAATATTAAAGGTATCTTATAAGTATATCCTTTAAAGAATCTAGATTTGAATTCATAACATTTTACCTCTTGGTATATCATTATACCTAATATTTGAATATCATTGCAAGATTTTATCTTTCTGAAGATATTTTTCATTAATGAGTATCTTTTCACTATTTTTTAAAATATATATTTCAACATTCTAATCTATAAGCACACATACATTTCTTTCTTGTGGCTCATAGTCGTCAAAAATATTTTTGTTTATTTTTTATACATATTAGGGAGAAGAAATTTAATTGATGACAATACTTAAAAAAAAATAATTTAACCCACCTCTTAAAAAAATATGTTTAATTTTATTTATGGAATCTATTAATGTTAAAGACAAATGTTTTGTCAAAAGTGTCATTTATATATTATGTTTGTGTAAAAAATAATAACTAATTAACGTGTTGATGTATTATAAGTTTGATTATAATATTTGAGCGGTTTAATTTATTTTCTTGTTCAAGCATTATAGGATGAAACTAATCATATTTTAACACTTAAATTTTTTTGAATCTTTGTAAAATTTAATATTGAAACACAAAAAGTCAAACACTCACACAAGTAATCTCTAAGTTTTTGTAAATGTCAATCTTACAATTAGTGGATAAAATATCTCTAAAAAGAAATTTTGAATAAAGTGGGAATACACCAAGGAAATGCAAACATCTAAAAAAATTTCAATTTTTAGTTGGTGCCATCTAAAATAGGTGGTCTAATGAAAGATCCTCTATGTTTGATATTTTTTATTTGAACATAACTTTTTTTTGGAGTTCATCTAAATAGAATATACTGTCTGCTCTGTTCACAATTAAATTTTTTGGGTACGAGCACAAATTTTGGATATGATGTATGACACAATTTATAACATCACTATCAATAATATTTGTACATTTAGTATTACATGAACACTTCTTATTTGCATCCATTTCCTAATAATCCTCCTATTTATTTATTTATTTATTTATTTTTGTGCACACGAGTTGCTGTAGCCTATTCTGATTTGACTACTTTAAACTCACATTGTTAAGGCTGTCCCATACCCTGCTTTGATTCTGTTGAGCTACATGAGTGGCATCCCTTCCTCGTGTTTTGGTTGCCCTCGCTTTAACGGATAAAAGAAAACCTATTAAACCTATTAGGAGCTTTCTTTTCCTCTCTCTATTCTCCCATTTTGTTGGCGACTATTAATATTTATGCATATTTTATTTTACTCAGACTATTAATATTTAT
This sequence comes from Vicia sativa, assembly GCA_021764765.1. Lineage (NCBI taxonomy): Eukaryota > Viridiplantae > Streptophyta > Magnoliopsida > Fabales > Fabaceae > Vicia > Vicia sativa. Next base: position 247,827,667 of record CM038794.1, on the reverse strand, counting down.
GCACATTTTGTTGTCCTGTTCACGAGCTTCCTAATCGTGCTGTTTATGTTTAAGTTAGAGGTATATTTTACAAATTAATGAATGTTTAATTAAGCAGGCATGCCAGAGTCTTCAATGTAATGCAATTTAAAAGTTATATTATGAAAGTTGAATGATTGAACCATAATTCTTGCATATTTTATGATTATGGATTTGTATATTTTAATTGCTTATTTATTTATTTTTGAGTGGAGATAGGTAGTTGCACGATTCTGATCCTGATTACAATATCTTTGGTATGTCCATTCATAAATTGTATTCATGTCCTTTTGTGCGGCATCAAGCCCCTTGCCTTTACCAATGCGTTTGGACCAATATCACATGCCGATCGTTATATAGCTCTTGAAGAGTTAATTTATACATTTGGTGGACCTTGTTATTTGGTCTTTTACTTACGGGTCTCTTGGTCCTCTTAGCTTTGGTGCTTAGTGTCGCAAGGATGAAATTTGTTGGTGTTGATGAATTACTGACCCAACACCCACACAACATGGTTGTCAAATAGATCATTCCTTCCCTTTCTTGAGTCAATCAAGTTTTTCTCTAAGTTAGTTCCTTTTGGTTTCCTTGTTTTGATTTGTTAATCATGATGATCATGCCCCTTACGGTGGATATCTTTTTCGAGGAATAATTGTTATTGGCATAACCATGTTTGTTGTGCAATGACCGGTCTTGGAGACAAATAGAGTTTAGGAGTCTCAAAGTCATGTTCATAGAGTGTACTTCATTGGACCTAATACTTTCAGTGAACCACGCATCGCCACATACACCTTCCGAACAAATACATGATATTGTGTAAGTAAAGTTCTTCGGTTTGATCCTTGTAGATTCCATGGTTGAATTTTATAGTTGTTATTTTTTATTTGTTATTTGATCATGATATTGAGGTGGAAATCTTTTATCATTTAATGTGGCATGAGAGTGCATTCAATACATTTATGGATGAGATTAACGCTATAGAAGCTTATCAATGGTGGGAGGGAGTGATATTTAGCACTCTCGGTTATTGGATATCCACTTGCATGCTCATGGCAACATTGGCGAAGGAGATTGAAGTTGAAACGATTGCATGAATTTGTTCGATCGAGTATGACCATGCTTGCCTTCGTTCTTGCCGATCACGAGCTCTCTATGAAGGGATTAAGGTTTGACTTGTTGACATGCATGCCTAGCTGTGGACTGAAATATTTGAAATTCAATTTGTTTTTCAAATGAGCTATGTTGGTTTAGATGCATCTCTTGATCCGAATCTAATGCACGATATGGTAAAATATAAACACCTAGTTTTTAAAATGTGGGTCACCGGATTCTTGTTGAGCAAAGGTTTGCTTTATATCAATATCATGCAGAGGTGGTATGATTTTCATATCGATGGCATTTATTTTATTGCATCACTTTTTGATCAAATGATATCACTTCTTTAACTCGATGCATAAGATTTATCATTAATTCAAATCTATTAGGGCATGCTAATAGCGATGTCACATTAACATTTTATTATTCTTTTTGCACCTTTATCTATTGAGATTATATACAACCTTGTGTTTTGTAATTTTGAATTCAAGAGTTTTTATTAAGAATAAAACTTCCTTTAGATGGCTTTGTAATTTTTAATCTCAACCAAGTCAAAGTAGACTCGTGTTTTTTAATCATGTGTAAAATTTGTAGGTAAATGCAACTTCGACCGATGCTTGCATATGTGGACTTCTTTCTTGGTGGGGATGAAAGAAAGACGCCTCCTCGATTACATGAAAGGTTCCCAATGACATTGCTTTTTGTTGGTGATTTTAGTATCACCAATGTATTTTAGTAGTAATGTGATTTACTAAAGGCCAATGCAATTATATTAAGTTCGAAACGAGTTAGGAAGTGCGGAGTGCACGCCGTTGAGCCAATGTATAATTGAATACGAATAATTGAAGCGGGTTCCAGGCGGAGCCTGCAGGGGCCTTCGCCAACCGACAAAACCGTTTTCCGAACAGGTGTGTCCTTTCATTTCAGTTTTTGATCTCCTATATAAGGAGTCCTTTGGCCTTGTTTTCGCACAAAAAAAAACGAATTTTGATCTCTATATTCGTAATCGATTCTATTGTCGAAACCGATTGTTCTTCAAGAATTATCCCCGCAAAGATTTCGTGAACCCAGGCAAGAATAGGGTCGAAATACTTTGTTCAGAAAGTGAACAAACACGATTCTTTGAAGTTATCAAGGATTATCATACCAAATATCTAACAAACGAACAAAGTATTCTCTGATAATCATGGCTGGAGGAAGCACCATCAAGGAGATGACTACAAACTTTGGGAAATTGGACAAGTTTCAAGGACAAGACTTCAGGTGTTGGCAGAAGAAGATGCATTTCATGTTGACAACGTTGAAGGTGGTACACGTCCTGTCTACACCGATCCCAGAATTGCTGGAGAATGACTCAGTCGAAAATATGAGACGCAGATCAAAGTGGGAGAACGACGACTACATATGCAGATGGCACATTCTTAACGGTATGTATGATTCCTTATTTGATATTTACCAAAACGTGGAATCTGCAAAGGAATTGTGGGATGTCCTTGAATCCAAGTACATGGCAGATGACTCATCCAGTAAAAAGTTTCTGGTAACCGATTTCAACAATTACAAAATGGTTGAATCGAGGTCTGTCATGGAACAATTCAATGAACTCCTCCGAATCCTTGGACAGTTCACACAACACGGATTGAATATGGATGAAACAATATCTGTCTCAAGCATCATAGACAAGTTGCCTCCTTCGTGGAAGGATTTTAAACACAATCTGAAACATGGAAAAGACGAACTGTCTTTGATCCAACTTGGAAGTCATTTGCGCATAGAAGAATCTCTAAGAGCGCAGGAGGATGACAAAGGAAAGGGCAAAGAAATTGCTGGACCCTCGGTTAATATGATCGAAGAGGGTGGTAAGAACGATTACAACAAAAACAAAGGAAAGAAGCGTGCCTTCAAGAACAACAAAGGCAGTTTCGGTGCTAACAAGAAACCGAAACTAGAATGCTGGAACTGTGGCAAAACAGGCCACTTCAAGAAGGATTGTCGTTTCGGCAAAAAGCACAACAACGCGAATGCAAGTGGTTCAGGAAAGGGGTCTAAGGACCACTCCGAAAACCAAGGTCAGAAATCAATTCTTGATTTGAATAGTTTGATTAAACATTCGGTTTCACTAAATTCTGAAGCATTTTATGTGCAGGATGATGCTGCCGCGTGGTGGATTGATTCTGGTGCCACAACACATGTTTGCAAGGATCGTTTCTGGTTCAAGACTTTTGTTCCAGTGGAAGATGGTTCTGTCCTCTACATGGGAGATGATCACTTCGCTCCCGTTGAAGGCAAAGGAAACGTGGTGCTAGAATTCAGTTCTGGAAAGACTATTACTTTGTTTAATGTTTTGTATGTTCCTAAATTACGTAAGAATTTGATTTCTGGTCCTGTATTAAATAAGCTTGGATACAAGCAAGTGTGTGAATCCGATAAATATGTTTTATCAAAGTGTGGTGTGTTTGTAGGATTTGGATATTATAATAATGGTATGTTTATGATGAATTTGAATGGAGTTCCAAATGATTCTGGTTCTGTATTTATGTCCTCGTCGAATGTTGTCAATTTTTCGTTATGGCATGCTCGTCTAGGACATGTACATTATAAAAGAATGCATGAAATGTCTAAAGATGATTTAATTCCTAGTTTTAATGAAAATGTAGAAAAATGTAAAACTTGCATGTTAACAAAGATCACTAGGCAACCTTTTAAAAGTATAACAAGGAAATCTATCATTCTTGAGTTGATACATAGTGATTTATGTGATTTGCAAGCTACTCCATCATTAGGACATAAAAAATATTTTATCACTTTTATAGATGATGCGTCTAGATTCTGCTATGTTTATTTGTTGCACACTAAGGATGAAGCTTTAGATAAACTTAAAATCTATAAAACTGAAGTTGAAGTGCAACAAAATGTGTTGATTAAAACATTACATACAGAAAGAGGTGGTGAATATTATGATCCTGTGTTTTTCCAGTCTGTAGGAATCATTCATGAAACTACGACACCTTATACACCTCAACAAAATGGTGTGGCTAAAAGGAAAAATAGAGTTCTTAAAGAAATGGTGAACGCCATGTTATCCTACTCTGGTATGAGTGAAGGGTTTTGGGGAGAAGCTATGTTAACGGCTTGCTATTTGTTAAATAGGGTTCCTAATAAAAGGAACAAGACTACCCCATATGAACTTTGGTATAAGAAACGAACAAACTTAACATTTCTACGTATTTGGGGTTGTAGGGCCGTCATTAGACTCCCGGACCCAAAAAGGAAAACTTTGGGTGAAAAGGGTATAGCGTGCATCTTTGTTGGATATGCTGAGCACTCCAAGGCCTATAGGTTTTATGTTATAGAACCTAATAACTCGATTTCTATTAACACGACGATAATAGAATCGAGAGATGCCATTCTATAACTAGACCAAATATTTCTATACCTAATTCAATCTCTAAGGATGATAATTCAAATGATGTGCCAAGTGAGACACTTGAACCTCGAGGAAAAAGAGCTAGAAAACCTAGAACTTATGGATCGATTTTCAATTATATTTGGTTGAGGGATCAAAGGATCAGATTGATGCTCAATACTATTATTGCTATAGTATAGAGGAGGATCCAAGAACATATGATGAAGTTGAAATCTCGAGACTTTGGTTTTGGAAAGAAGCAATTGATGAAGAGATTGGTTCTATCATGGAAAATAATACTTGGGTATTATCGATCTATCATGGAAGTTATATGGCTCCATTTACCCTTCACAATGATAATATCCTTACTAGCCTCATGAGTCGGTTTGTTTGTTTGATTTTGTGATCACAATGTTATATACGGACACACTTAGATACATGTATGGCGTGTTATGTTTTGTTCCATGTTGGGAACTCATCCATACATGTTTAATCTTTTTATCATTCACAACATGGTATCGATTGGTTCGGGCTGAATGCACAATTATTAGTGCGCCATGGACGACTAAGGGTAACATTACGACTGTTATCGGATGGCTTGAGACTCATGCCAATCCCGCTGAGTGTCCATGGTGTTCGTGTTGATCTTGCATGGTTCGAGACTACTAGTATTCGCTATGGCCACTATGGGCTTGTGGTCTATGCTCTCGAAGGAGGTTATTCGGACACTAGAGGAAGTATTGATGGACCATTAAGAAATGAGGAAACATCGCGGTAATTAATCCCTTATACTCATGACATGTTACCAAATTGTTTTCCCACAACCTTAATTAGAAACAGTGAACATGACATGACGTGTTGATAAATTGTTAATCCCTTATACTCGACTTTCTATGATACATGATTTTTAATGCTCGTTTATATTGGTTTCGAGTTCCGTCATAAAAGGAACATCACTCGGGGCTTGCAAGTGGAGCTGACTTAAGTCCTAGTGGAAGAATTGAGAACAATTGTATGAGGCGAAAGATGCAAGGAGTTTCTTTAGATGTAAACAATTTGTAGATGCTTGACGAGAAGAGAGATATCTTTTATTTTCTCTCTTTTATACAACAGAATACAAAACCTGTTGGGCATCAGGTAATGATAATTTTGCGTAATGATAATTTTGCAGACTAAGCTTGCTTTAGTGCTTGCATTATTTGAGAACCGACTTTCCCTTTCCTTTATTATGGTGACTGCAGGATCTTGTTGGTTTAGTAATCTCAATGTTGCTTCTAGTAGATTTTAGTTTAGTATTACTTACCACGCTTGATTGTACTCAATTTCTTTGGTGGATGTATTTCTTGTATTGTTTATATTACCTTTTGGCATTCTTCTCCCATTTCTGTTGGAATCAATGCTCTATTTAGTCATGGGCCAAGGCGTGCAGCCTTGCGTCTCTATGCTTTGTGGAACCTTACGTCCTTTATTAATGTTGTGAGTTTTCTATCCAACTTAATGTGATTGGTAATTGGTATTTTTTCCCATTGCCGGACAAATGGATTTTCCCACTAACTAGGGTGAAATACAATGATATGGGTTTTACTTTTTAATTTGGGATTGTGTTACTTTCTTATTACCGGTGGTTGCATTTCTATATGGATATATTCATTACAACTCTCAATCCTCTTCCAGAAAAGGCAACCCGATTCACCTTGGAATATCATGTAAGGGTATTCCTAGCTTCAATAAGATATGCTTATTTGGAAATATCTTCATAGTTATTTATTTAACACATTTGGTGTGCGGGACGAAAATGAATGGTGGATTTTTCCAATGACTGGTTTTGTGTAAGTTATTCCAATCTCAACTCATTAATTGGCATGTTGCCAATTTGGAAATTCAAGACCGTTCCTTGTATAGTAATGATTTTGAGTGTTCGGCATCATGATGGTATGTTCAAGATATATTCAACATTAACATTTCCCATTCCTCTTCTTGATCCATCATATGTTCAATTTGAGTATGTCTAGAATAGGTCAAAGATTGACACATAGAGATGATAGGAAAAACTTGAGGTGGGGCAAAATAGAACTACAAAACCCGTAGATGTTGTAGAGGTAATTTATTCTGTAACACCTAAAGTTCAATAGTTTTTCTAAATTTAAACCATTTTCGCCTTGAATTATCTAATTTGTAAGTATCAATCAAGCAATTGAGTATTCTTGAATACATTTTGCCTGGTATCTCTTTGATTTTGTTCAATTGACAAAATAATTCCTTCAAGCTCAGTAAAATCGGCATAGTGAGAATTTGGGTGTAGGCTTATTTGATTCAAAGTATTTTTTTTTGAAATTTATGTTCTTGTATCTCTTTAAAATAATCTTGAGATGATAAAAAATGTAGGGCTGATATATTTAATGGTGTCTCGTCTCAGATTGTATTTAAAAGGGCCTCTGTTAATTTCTTTATTTATTATCGTGCTCACACTTTTAATCTATTTAAGTTTTAGATCGAGGTAGTAGAACTATGTTCATGAATCATGTGTTATAATTATGAGATTATGATTTATTTGTATAAATTTTGTTTACTTCATTTTTGTCACAACTAATAGTTGAGTTGAAACAAAGTGTTAGCGTTTGATTGAGAGCAAATATTCATCTCAGGATTGATATCTTTGGTATGAATTGTATAGTAGTTTTGCCATGCTCCGTTTACGTATTTTGGTTCACGTCATGTACGACACAACAATAGCTGAGTGAATCTTTATACGTTAGTTTGTATTTTATTTTTTGAATAAACATGTATTATTTGCACATTATAAGTATAAATTGATAAGCATCTTTTGTTACATATATATATAATGTATAAATAATAAAAAAAACTTAGTCATAACTCTTATACCATCATTTTGAAAAAGTTGTGGTGAAAAAAAGTTATTTGAGTAAGAGTAATGTTATTCTTACATCCCAAATCATTCACCAATATTTACACCAAATACTATTCACCATGGTGTTCATGGTTTGGGTGGTTTTACATAAAAATCATCCGAACATGAGAAAAAGACGTCATTTGGTTTTGTTCGATTGACTTTTAGAAAAAAAATTAAACCAAATCAATTTGAATCAATGGGGTTTGGTTTGGTGTGGTTTTTTCGGTTTTTTACAAATGTTTTGTTAAGACATACATACACATATAGATGATAACATGATTTTGTATTTTGTCATTCATACACTATTAAATAACAATAAAACTCATCATATTTGAACAATAATTTTCTATTTATTATGTCAAAATTAGATTAAACAAAAGTGAAATAATAAATCTAAAATAATAGCATAAAATATCAAAAATATTATAATAAAATAAATAATAGATGAGATGAGAGATTAGTGAAAATGAAAAAAAAAACATAAAAAAGAGAATAGAGATAAATATGTGCGATAAAACGAAATTAAAAGAGGGAATATTTGCATAAAAATGAGAAGGTGAAAAAGAAAGAATATAAGAGGTAGAGATTGGAGAAGAAAAGACAAGATGTAAGTGGTGAAGATGGAGCGATAATGTTAGAAGAGATTTAAAATGTTTAAAAAATTAATAAATTAAAAAATTAATAAATTATTTATGTAAGTGTCATTTATATTTTATGTGTGTGAAAAAAATAATAACTAAAATAAATTATTTATATACTCTTTGAAATATAAATGTATTTTATGGCAAATGGAATCTCTTTGAAATATTTTATATTTTTTTCTTTGAAATAAAGTAACATTACCTTTTCACTTAAAATTTTATTCGCATTTTTTCAAATATTAAACAGGTATGTGTTATTATTAATTATATTTTTAGAATTTCATAAATTCATGTGGATTAAAATAAACTAATTTTTAAAATTTACTTTATATGTTCATTGCCTTTAACTTGGTCATTTAAACCAAACTTCAGAATTATTGATTGTAATTATTATTCATAAATATTTATTCAAAGAGAAAAAAAAGATTTATATAAATTTAGAATAGCATTTAGAATGTAGAATATGATTTAGAATCCAGAAATATTTATTCAGATTTATTAAATATAATTATTATTCAAAGAAGATAGAATAGCATCAACAATAGATTTATAAGATATAAATATTTACAATTTTATTCATTATCTTCAACAAATAAAGCATTCATGTATCTAGATGTAAAATCAACATGTTATTCGCTATTGTATAAATATTTACAATTTTATTCATCCTCTATTTAACAAATTTTTTGGTTGTTTAGATTTAAAATAAACATGTAGATTTTACTACTAAAAATATAATTTCTTATAGGTATAGTATGATCCCTATCATTTAAAAATTATTGACAACAATTATATTTTAAAATTTATCAATGTTACTTTCTTTCTTAGTTATTAATATAATTTTATTAAAATATTTGAATCGAAACACTCTTTAGCATTTCCATACTAAAACTCACATGCATCAAACGTGTGAGTATATATATATATATATATATATATATATATATATATATATATATATATATATATATATATATATAAATCTAACCCAACTCTTAAAATTGTTGATTTACAAACACTTTTCTGAGATTTTTTAAATACCTACAATATAATTATGTGAGAAAAAAAAAAACTAAAACAAATAAAAGTAATTAAATTTGAAGGTGTTCTTATCGATATTTCAAAATATATTGTATTCTTTAATAATATAATAGAATGTTATTATTATTAAAAAATAATTACTGTAGAAAATTGAGACACAATACGTAAATAAATGAAAGAGTTAAAAATTAAAATCACTGCATATTTTTAACATATATAATAATAGTTATCCCATGACAATATATAATTTTAAAATGAGATTCAATACATGAAAATATGAATAATATAATACATATTTTATATACGATATATATCTTGTTTGTAGTTGTACCAACTTAAAAAGAAATATGCATGACTCAAATTGTCATATTTAACTCATGTTTTCATGGAATATGAACTTTGTGTGATTTATTTTAATAATATAAATTAGTATTTCAGTTTAAAATTAAGATTTAATCAATCTATAGGTCCTAAACTATTTTAAAATAGATCCTAATGTAATATTAATTAATGTTTTGATGTATTATAAGTTTGATTATACTATTTGAGCGATTTAATTTATTTTCTTGTTCAAGCATTATAGAATGAAATTAATCATATTTTAACACTAAAAATGTTTGAATTTTTCTAAAATTTAATATTGAAACACAAAAAGTCAAACACTCACATAAGTAATCTTTGAGTTTTTGTAAATGTCAATCTTATAATTAGTGAATAATACAACACTAAAGGAAATTTTAAATAAAGTGGGAATACACTAATGTAATGCAAACATATAAAAAAAATTCATTTTTAGTTGGTGTCATCTAAAATAGGTGGTCTAATGACAGATCCTCTATGTTCGATGTTTTTTTTATTTAAACATAACTTTTTTTTTGGAGTTCATCTAAATAGAATATAGTGTTTGCTCTGTCGGCAATTAAATTTTTTGGGTATGAGCACAAATGTTGGATATGATGTATGACACAAATTATAATAACACTATCAATAATATTTGTACACTTAGTATTACATGAACACTTCTTTTTTGCATCCATTTCCTAAAAATCCTCCTATATATGATAATCACTGTCACTTTCTCTCAATCATTAACCATAGTGTTCGACTTAATATAACAATGCGAAAATTAAAGATTTCAAGTTTAACAACTCGTATTTTTGACTTATTAATTTATTTCCTAATTTCACAAAAATTGAAAAGTTACTAATTTCACTTTATCCATTCAACTAGTCTATTGAGAAGATATGCATTATTTTTGATTATATTATCATTATTTTGATATATTCATGTGGATTTAAATAAACCAATTTCTTTAATTTAGATTATATGTTTCTTTCTATAAACTTTGTCATTCAAAATAAATAAGAATCATTGGAATTGATGTAAAATTGAGAAGGTTCAATTAGCACCAAAAACTTTTATGTGTGAGACAACAAACATTAACAACTAAAATAAAGGCTAAATTATAGTTTCATCCCCTATTTTTCCATTTTCACGATTTTAGTCCGTCTATTTTGTTTTTAAAGAATTTCGGTCCCCTATCCCTACTTTGGCTACAAAAAATGCTAATGAGTCACTTTTTAAACATTTTTTTCAACTAGAATAACGTTCAAATGAGGTCATCAATACATTATTGAAGAAAGTTAACGATTAACGATTTCAGATGTAACACATATGCGTTTTTTGTTGCCAAAGTGGGGATGAGGGGCCAAAAGTGTTTAAAAATAAAATAGGGGACTAAAATAGTGAAAACAACAAAATTGGGGACCAAAATTGTAATTTAGCCTAAAATAAATGATAATTATCAATAATAACAAAAAAAATATGTTAAATTTTACAGATTAAGATAAAATAAGGCGAGAATGATCTTTGTCTAGAAAACAGAGTAACTCTCTGATTCAATATACTTCTAAAGTTGTTGCAAGAGATAACAAATAAATCATAAGAAAATATTCTTCCAAGTTTTAAAGAACAAGCCTATTTTCTATCCAATTGTTTCTCATTCTCTAAAACTCTCAAATATAAGAATCATTCAAACCTATAGTATTTAGAAGTATTTCTCAAACCTCTTACATGACTCCAAACGTTTCCCAAAAATTCTTGCTTCATATAATTACTTTAGCTCATGGTTGCTGACATATATATGATTTACATCTTTGGTTTTTGTTTAGTGATGAGAGTTTGTTCAGTGATATGAGAGTAATTGTGTGTTATACATACATGGACAAATAATAGTGTGTTATACATGTAAAAAAGACATATAATCCACCTCTTTAAACTTTTTTGTTTCAATATTTTTTTTTCTTGTAAAATCTTTTAATGTTAATGATAAATGTATTGTCAAAAGTTTCTTTTATTTTTTATATATTTATTAAAAAAATTATAAAAAAACTTTAAAAATAAAAATGGAGACAAAGATAAACAAATTGAAAACTTGTATAATTGTTTAATTACATTTAAACCTAAAAAGATATAATATAAACCAACTAGATTAATTAGAATCACAACCAAAACCGAAAAATACTTATCGATTATTTGATAAATTAATATGTTAATGCATTATAGATTGATGAATGTTATAGTAGTTTAGTCCATTTTATTGATAATACATTTACAACAACAATCAATATTGTAATTACTAATTTCATAAAAGATTTTAATATATTTAGCTTTTAACCATTCTATAAAAAATAAATTATGTTGTTGTAAAATTATTTATATAAATTTACCACTTAAATTTGATTATATTCTATTTTTCTCAATTTAGGTTTTGTTAAAACTAAAACCTAATGATAATTGACAATTTATTTAATATGGTTGTGTAAAATGAGAGATTTAACATTTCCTTTTATCACTTATAATTTTATTTGCATTTTTTCAAAAATTAAAAAGGTATGTGTTATTATTAATTGTTATTTTAGAATTTCATATATTTATTTGGATTAAAATAAACTAATTTTTGAAATTTACTTTATATGTTCATTGCCTTTAACTTGGTCATTCAAACCAAACATCAGAATTATCGATTATAATTATTATTGATAAAAATTTATTCAAAGGGAACAAAAGAATTTATATGAATGTAGAATAGCATGTAGAATGTAGAATAGCATTCAGAATTCAGAAATATTTATTTATAATTATTAAATATAATTATTATTCAAAGAAGGTAGAATAGCATCGACAATGGATTTATAAGATATAAATATTTATAATTTTATTGATTATCTTCAAAAAAACAAAGCTTTTATGTATCTATTTTTAAAATCAACATGTTGATTTGATATTATATAAATATTTACAATTTTATTCATTATCCTCTTTATAACAAATTTTTTGGTTGTTTAGATTTAAAATAAACATGTTGATTTACTATTAAAAATATGATTTCTTATAGGTATAGTATGACCCCTATGATTTAAAAATTATTGACAACATTTATCTTTTACTTTATATTTTAAAATTTCTCAATGCTACTTTCTTTTTAGTTATTAATATAATTTTTTAAAATATTTGAATCTAAACATTTTTAGCATTTCCATACTAAAACTCACATGCATCAAACGTGTGAGTATATATATAACCAATATTATTTTTATCTAACCCACCTCTTAAAATTGTTGTTTTACAAACACTTTTCTGGGATTTTTTAATATCTAAAATATTATTATTTGTGAATAAATAAAAAATAAAATTATAAAAATAAACTAGAAAAACAATAAAAACAATTAAATATGAAGGTATTCTTATTAGTATTTCAAAATATGGATGATTTTTGTATTCTTTAATAATATAATAGAATGTTATTATTATTCAAAAATTAATTACTGTAGGAAATTGAGACACAATACATATATAAATGAAAGAGTTAAAAATTAAATTCCGAATATATTTTTAACATATATAATAATAGTTATCCCATGACAATATATAATTCAAAATTCATATTCAATACATGAAAATATTAATAATATATATATATATATATATATATATATATATATATATATATATATATATATATATATATATATATATATATATATATATATATATATATATATATATATATATATATATATATATATTTCAATTGTCATATTTAACTCATGTTTTCATGGCATAAGAACTTTGTGTAATTTATTTTAATAATATAAATCTGTATTTTAATTTAAAATTAAGATTTAATCAATCTATAGGTCCTAAACTATTTTGGAATTTTAAAATAGATCCTAATGTAATATTAATTAACATGTTGATGTATTATAAGTTTGATTATAATATTTGAGTGGTTTAATTTGTTTTCTTGTTCAAGCATTATAGGATGAAATTAATCATATTTTAACACTAAAAATGTTTGAATCTTTGTAAAATTTAATATTGAAACACAAATAGTCAAACACTAACACAAGTAATCTCTGAGTCTCTGAATATGTCGATCTTACAATTAATGGATAAAACAACTATAAAGGAAATTTTGAATAAAGTGGGAATACCCTAAGGTAATGCAAACATATAAAAAAATTTCATTTTTAGTTGGTGTCATCTAAAATAGGTGGTCTAATGACAGATCCTCTATGTTCGATAATTTTTTATTTGAACATAACTTTTTTTTTTGGAGTTCATCTAAATAGAATATAGTGTCTGTTCTGTTGTCAATTAAATTTTTTGGGCATGAGCACAAATGTTGGATATGATGTATGACACAATTTATAATATCACTATCGATAATATTTGTACACTTAGTATTACATGAACACTCCTGGTTTGCACCCATTTCCTAAAACTCCTCCTATATATGATAATCACTCTCACTTTCTCTCAATCATTAACAATAGTGTTCAACTTCAATAAATTAAATAACTTAAAGAATGTTGAATTACAACTCAATTTAATAAATTAAATACTATGCTTTAAGATATGAGAGAAAACTCTAGAGTGACATACAAACAACACAAAAAAGGACTAAAATATAAACGCTAGTACTAAAGATCTTCAATTCAACGCTTGATATTACACAATGGAATTGGAGGTGCAAGAAAATAGGAAACAACATAAGCAAGTCACATATGACATTGTAAACACAAAGCGAGAATACATTCACCAAAGAGACAACATACAAAAAGGAAAGAACCAACCCATTTACAAAAACTATATATCACAACAATTTGGAGAAGGATCTTTTTGGATTGTGGTTTGTGGTAAGGAATGAATTTATAGTAAGTGTGTTATTTTATACGTTGGGTTAAGGTATACGATTAAAATCTTGATAGTGTACAACATTTAAGAATGGAGAATGTTTGACAAATTTTTCAGATTGTTTAAATTTTAATAAGGTAGAATATCAATCAATCAACACTGAAATTTAGTTTTATTCTTTAAAATTAAGTTATGCTTAGTTCTAGAGTTAGATATCATTGTTTTAAAAATATATTTGCTAAACTAATTGATATTACTCCACCAATATAGAAGAATGAACAAACTACTATTATTATTAAAGATATCTTATAAGTATATCCTTTAATGAATGTAGATTTGAATTCATAACATTTTATTTACTTATAAACGTATAATATTTCCTCTAGGTAAATCATTATTTCTATTATTTGAAAATCAATGCAAGAATTTATCTTTCGAATATATTTTTCATTAATGAGTATTTTTCACAATTTATTTAGATATTGCTTTCAACTTTCTAATCTAGAAGCACACATATATTTCTTTTGTGTCTCATAGTCTATGAAAATATTCATGTATGTTTAATAAATTAACATATTAATGTATTATTTAATTTGATTGATGAAAGTTTTTGTCTATTTATTGTGAATACATTTTAAACAATAATAAATCTAATAGTAAGTACTTTCCTAAAGAGATTTAATTTGTTTAACTTTTATATCATTTTATAAACAATAAATTATGTTCACATGCAATGATTGTTGTAATTTTTTACCTATTAATTTATTTGTTAATTTCTCAAAATTTAAAAGTTACTACTTTCACTTTATCCATTTGACTAATCTTTTAAGAAGTTATGCACTATTCTTAATGGTATTTTCAATATTTAGATATGTTAATGTAGATTAAAATAAACTAACCTCTTTAATTTAGTTTATATGTTTCTTGCCTTAAATTTGGTCATTCAAAAAAATTTCAAAATCATTGGTAATGTTTTCTCGAATTGTCTGAGAAATACATTTTCTCAATCTAATTGATGTCGCTCCAAGAATTTTGATGTGTGGGGAAAAGAACAGAGCAACTAAAATAAATGATGTTCATCGGTAATAATCAAAAAGATGTGCGGGAACAAAGAATAATAGCAACTAAAATAAACGATCTCCATCAATAATAACAAAAAACATAGTGAATTTTGCAAAGTAAGCAAAAGTAAGACGAGGAATACAAAATATTTGTCTACTCAGTTTGATAAAATGATCATTATTTGGGATGGGGAGCAGCTCTTTGATTCACTATACCTCAAAAGTTGTTATAAGGGATTACAATTGAGTCATAAGAAAATAGTCTTTCAAGTTCTAAAGAACAAACCCTATTTCTACCCAATTGTTTCCAAATCTCTCAAACTAGGAATATAAGAGTCACATAAATCCATGACATTTAGAAGTATTTTTCAATTCTACTCTCAATATAGGAATCACACAAACTCCAAACTCCAAACTCCAAACGTGGGAATACACCAAGGTGATGCAAACTTATAAAATATTTTTCTTTTTTGCTGGTGACATCTAAAATAGGTGGTGTAATGAAAGATCCTCTATATTCAATGTTATTTATCTGAACATAACTTGTTTTTCTGGAGTTCGTCTAAATAAAATTAGGTGTCCGCTCTGATGTCAATTGATTTTTTGGGTACGATTACAAATGTTGGATACTATGTATGGCACAATGTGTGCAACATAGTTATTATATTACTATCAATGGTATTTGTACACTTATTATTACATGAACACTTTTTGTTTGTAGTCATTTCCTAAAACTCCTCCTATATATGAGAATCACTTTAACCTTCTCTCAATCACTAAAACTGGTGTTTAACTTCAATAGACAATTTAAAGAATGTTGAATTACAATTCAATTAAATAAAATAAACAATATGCTTTAATATATGAGTGGAAGCGCTACATTGGCATTCAAGCAACACAAAAAAAGTACTCAAACTTAAGCGCTAGTACTAAAGATCTTCAGTTCAATGCATGGTATTACACGATGAAATTGAAGATGCAAGAATCATATAGAAATGAGAGTCATATAGAAATACATTCACCAAAGAGACAACATACATATAGGGTAGAGCCAACCCATATACAAAACCTATATATCACAATAGTTTGGAGAAGGATCCCACTTTTGGATAGTGGTTCGTGCTAGTAAGTGTGCTATTTTATACCATGGCGGTTAAGGTATATGATGAAAATATGGATAGTGCGCTACATTTAACAATGGAGAATGTTTGACAAATTACTAAGATCGTTAAAATTTTAATAAAGTATAATATTAGCCAATCAACACTGAGTTTTAGTCGCATACTTTAAAGTTAACTTATGCTTAGCTTTAGAGTTAGATATAATTGTTTTAGAAATACATATTGCTAAACTAATTGATTCTACTCCACCACTTATTTCTAATATAGAAGAATGAACAATCTACCATTAATATTAAAGGTATCTTATAAGTATATCCTTTAATGAATCTAGATTTGAATTCATAACATTTTACCTCTTGGTATATCATTATACCTATTATTTGAATATCATTGCAAGATTTTATCTTTCTGAAGATATTTTTCATTAATAAGTATCTTTTCACTATTTTTTAAAATATATATTTCAACATTCTAATCTATAAGCACACATACATTTCTTTCTTGTGGCTCATAGTCGTCAACAATATTTTTGTTTATTTTGTAAACATATAAAAGAGAAGAAATTTTAATCGATGACAATACTTTAAAAAAATAATTTAACCGACCTCTTAAAAAAATATATTTAAATTTATATATAGAATCTATTAATGTTAATGACAAATGTTTTGTCAAAAGTGTCATTTATATTTTATGTTTGTGTAAAAAATGATAACTAATTAACGTGTTGATGTATTATAAATTTGATTTTAATATTTGAGCGGTTTAATTTATTTTCTTATTCAAGCATTATAGGATGAAATTAATCATATTTAACACTTAAAATTTTTGAATCTTTGTAAAATTTAATATTGAAATACAAAAAGTCAAACACTCACACAAGTAATCTCTGAGTTTTTGTAAATGTTAATCTTATAATTAGTGGATAAAAAAATTCTAAAAGAAATTTTGAATAAACTGGGAATACACCAAGGTAATGCAAACATATAAAAAAATTTCATTTTTAGTTGGTGTCATCTAAAATAGGTGGTCTTATGACAGATTATCTATGTTCGATATTTTTTATTTGAACATAACTTTTTTTTTTGGAGTTCATCTAAATAGAATATTGTGTCTGCTCTGTTGCCAATTAAATTTTTTGGGTATGAGCACAAATTTTGGATATGATGTATGACACTATTTATAACATCACTATCAATAATATTTTGTACATTTAGTATTACATGAACACTTCTTGTTTGCATCCATTTCCTAAAAATCTTCCTATATATGATAATCACTAACCATAGTGTTCAACTTATTATAACAATGCGAAAATTAAAGATTTCAAGTTTAACAACTCGTATTTTTGACTTATTAATTTATATCTTAATTTCACCAAAATTAAAAAGTTACTATTTTCACTTTATCCATTCAACTAATCTGTTGAGAAGATATGCATCATTTTTAATTATATTATCATTAATTTGAGATATTCATGTGGATTTAAATAAACGAATATCTTAAATTTAGATTATATGTTTCTTTCCATAAACTTGGTCATTAAAAAAAATTATTGGAATTGATGTGAAATTGAGAAGGTTCAATTCGCATCAAAAACTTTTCTGTGAGACAACAAACATTAGCAACTAAAATAAAGGATAAATTACAGTTTTGGTCCCACTATTTTTCCGTTTTCACGATTTTAGTCTCTCTATTTTGTTTTTAAACAATTTTGGTCCTCTACCCTACTTTGGCTACAAAAAACGCCTATGAGTCACTATTTAAACACTTTTTCAATTGGCAGAATGTTCAAACGAGGTCATCAATACATTATTGAAGAAAGTTAACAATTTTCAAAACTAACACATATGCGTTTTTTTGTTGTCAAAGCGGGGATGAGGGACCAAAAGTGTTTTAAAAAAAGACTAATATTGTGAAAACAACAAAATAGGGGGACAAAAACTGTAATTTAGCCAAAAATAAATGATATTTAACAATAATAATAAAAAATATAATAAATTCGACAAAATAAGGCGAGAAAGATCTTTGTCTAGGAGAAAGAGCAACTCTCTGATTCACTATACTTTTAAAGTTGTTGTAAGAGATTACATAAGTCATAAGAAAATATTCTTCCAAGTTTTAAAGAACAAGCCTATTTTATATCCAACGTTTCCCTAAAATACATGCATCATATATGAAAGTAACAGTGTGTTATAGATACATGGACAAGTAATAGTGTGTTATACTTGTAAAAAGACATATAATCCATCTCTTGAAATTTTTTTGTTAGGTATCGTCAAAAGTTTCATTTATTTTTCTGTATTTATAAAAAAAATTATAAAAAAACTTTAAAAAGAAAAATGGAGACAAAGATAAACAAATTGAAAACTTGTATAATTTTTTAACTACACTTACACCTAAAAAAATATAAGATAAACCAACTAGATTAATTAGAATCACAACCTAAACCGAAAAATACTCATCGATTATTATAAATTAACATGTTAATACATTATAGATTGATGAATGTTATAGTAGTTTAGTCTATTTTATTGATAATACATTTACATCAACAATCAATTTTGAAATTACTAATTTCTTAAAAGATTTTAATATGTTTACCTTTTAATCATTCTATAAAAAATAAATTAAGTTGTTATGCAATTATTTATATAAATTTACAACTTAAATTTGATTATATTCTCTTTGTCTCATTTTAGGTTTTTGTTAAAACTAAAACCTGATGATACTTGAAACAATTTATATAATATGATTGTGTAAAAATGAGAGATTTCAAGCTTAGTAACTTTACTGTTTTCACTTATAATTTTATTCGAATATTTTCAAAAATTAAACAAGTATGTGTTATTATTAATTGTATTTTTAGAATTTTCAATATTCATGTGAATTAAAATAAACTAATTTTTAAAATTTACTTTATATGTTCATGGCCTTTAACTTGCTCATTTAAACAAAACTTCAAAATTATTGATTATAATTATTATTCATAAATATTTATTCAAAGAGAAAAAAAGGATTTATATAAATTCATAATAGCATATAGAATGTAGAATAGCATTCAGAATTCAGAAATATTTATTGAGAATTATTAAATATAAATATTATTCAAAGAATGTAGAATAGCATCAACAATGAATTTATAAGATATAAATATTTACAATTTTATTCATTATCTTCAAAAAATAAAGCTTTTATGTATCTAGATTTAAAATCAACATGTTGATTTGCTATTATATAAATATTTACACTTCTTTCATCCTCTATGTAACAAATTTTTTGGTTGTTTGTATTTAAAACAAACATGTTGATTTTACTATTAAAAATATGATTTCTTATAGGTATAGTATGATCCCTATTATTTGAAAATTATTGACAACATTTAAAATTTAAAGTTTATCAATGCTACTTTCTTTTTTAGTTATTAATATAATTTTTTTAAAATATTTGAATCTAAACACTCTTTAGCATTTTCATACTAAAACTCACATGTCAAGCGTGTGAGTGTGTATATATATATATATATATATATATATATATATATATATATATATATATATATATATATATATATATATTATTATCTAACCCACCTCTTAAAATTGTTGTTTTAAACACTTTTTTGGGATTTTTTTAATACTTACAATATTATTATGCGTGAAAAATTAAAAATAAAATTATAAAAATAAACTAGAAAAACAATAAAATTAATTAAATTTGAAGGTGTTATTGATATTCAAAATTTGGATGACATTTGTATTCTTTAATAATATAATAGAATGTTATTGTTATTAAAACTTAATTACTGTAGAAAATTGAGACTCAATATGTAAATAAATGAAAGAGTTAAAAATTAAAATTACAGTATATTTTTAACATATATAATAATTCGTATTCCATGACAATATATAATTCAAAATTCATATTCAATACATGAAAATATTATATATATATATATATATATATATATATATATATATATATATATATATATATATATATATATATATATATATATATATATATATATATATATATATCCTGTTTGTAGTTGTACCAATTTAAAAAGAAATATGCGTGATTTCAATTGTCATATTTAACTCATGTTTCTATGAAATATAAACTTTGTGTGATTTATTTTAATAATATAAATTTGTATTTTAGTTTAAAATTAAGCTTTAATCAATCTATAGGTCATAAACTATTTTGAAATTTTAAAATATATCCTAATGTAATATTAATTAACGTGTTGATGTATTATAAGTTTGATTATAATATTTGAGCGGATTAATTTATTTTCTTGTTCAAGCATTATAGGATGAAATTATTCATATTTTAAAACTAAAAAATGTTTGAATATTTGTAGAATTTAATATTGAAACACAAATAGGCAAACACTAACACAAGTAAACTCTAAGTCTTTGGACATGTTGATCTTACAATTAGTGGATAAAACAACTCTAAAGGAAATTTTGAATAAAGTGGGAATACACTAAGGTAATGCAAACATATAAAAAAATCATTTTTAGTTGGTGTCATCTAAAATAGGTGGTCCAATGACAGATCTCCTATGTTCGATATTTTTTATTTGAATTCATAACGTTTTGTTTACTTATAAAGTAAGATATTTCCTCTAGGTATATCATTATCTCTATTATTTGAAAATCATTGCAAGAATTTATCTTTTGGGTGATATTTTTCATTAATGAGAATCTTTTCACAATTTATTTAGATATTCCTTTCAACTTACTAATCTAGAAGCACACATATATTTCTTTCTTTTGGCTCATAGTCTACGAAAATATTCATGTATGTTTAATAAATTAACATATTAATGTATTATTTAATTTGATTGATGAAATTTTTTTTGTCTATTTATTGTGAATACATTTTAAACAATAATAAATCTAATAATAACAATTTTCCTAAAAAGATTTAATTTTTTTAACTTTTATATGATTTTATAAACAATAAATTATGTTGACATGCAATGATTGTTTTAATTTTTCACTTTTAATTTATTTGTTAATTTCTCAAAAATGGAAAAGTTACTACTTTCACTTTATCCATTCGACTAATCGTTTAAGAAGGTATGCATTATTCTTAATTGTATTTTCAATATTTTGATATGTTTATGTAGATTATAATAAACTAATCTCTTTAATTTAGTTTATATGTTTCTTGCCTTAAACTTGGTCATTCAAAAAAATTTCAAAATCATTGGTAATGTTTTCTCGAATTGTCTGAGAAATACAGTTTTTAAATCTCATTGATGTCACTCCAAAAATTTTGATGTGTGGGGAAAAAGAAAAGTAGAAACTAAAATAAATGATGTTCATCAGTAATAATCAAAAATATGTGCAGGGACAAAGAATAGTATCAACTAAAATAAACGATGTCCATCAATAATAACAAAAAACATAGTGAATTTTGCAAAATAAGAAAAAATAAGGCGAGAAATACAAAATGGTTGTCTACTCAGTTTGATAAAATGATCATTATTTGGGATGGAGAGTTGGTCTTTGATTCACTATACTTTAAACGTTGTTATAAGAGATTACAAATGAGTCATAAGAAAATAGTCTTTCAAGTTCTCAAGAGCAAACCCTACTCTCTACCCAATTGTTTCTAAATCTCTCAAACTCTGAATATAAGAGTCACACAAATCCATGATACTCAGAAGTATTTTTTTAATCCTACTCTCAATATAAAAATCACACAAACTCCAAACTCCAAACATGGGAATACACCAAGGTCATGCAAACCTATAAAATATTTTTATTTTTTGTTGGTGTCATCTAAAATAGGTGGTATAATGAAAGATACTCTATATTTAATGTCATTTATTTGAACATAACTTGTTTTTTCTGGAGTTCGTCTAAATAAAATTCGGTGTCCGCTCTGATGTCAATTGATTTTTTGGATACGAGTACAAATGTTAGATACCATGTATGACACAATGTGTACAACATAGGTGTTATATTACCACCAATGGTATTTGTATACTTATTATTACATGAAAACTTTTTGTTTGTAGTCACTTCCTAAAACTCCTCCTATATATGAGAATCACTTTAACCTTCTCTCAGTCACTAAAACTAGTGTTTAACTTCAATAGACAATTTAAAGAACGTTAAATTAAAATTCAATTGAATAAAATAAACTACATGCTTTAATATATGAGTGGAAGCGCTACAGTGGCATTCAAGCAACAAAAAAAAAAAACTCAAACTTAAACGCTAGTAATAAAGATCTTCAGTTCAATTCATTGTATTACACGATGGAATTGAAGGTGCAAGAGAATCGGAAACAACATATGCGAGTCATATAGAAATACATTCACCAAAGAGACAACCTAGATATAGGGTAGAACCAACCCTTATACAAAACCTATATGTCAACATAGTTTGGAGAAGGATCCCAATTTTGGATAGTGGTTCGTGCTATTAATTGTGCTATTTTATACCATGGCGGTTAAGGTATATGATGAAAATATGGATAGTGCGCTACATTTAACAATGGAGAATGTTTGATAAATTACTAAGATCGTTAAAATTTTAATAAAGTATAATATTAGCCAATCAACACTGAATTTTAGTCGTATACTTTAAAGTTAACTTATGCTTAGCTTTAGAGTTAGATATAATTGTTTTAGAAATACATATTGCTAAACTAATTGATTCTACTCCACCACTTATTTCTAATATAGAAGAATGAACAATCTACCATTAATATTAAAGGTATCTTATAAGTATATCCTTTAATGAATCTAGATTTGAATTCATAACATTTTACCTCTTGGTATATCATTATACCTATTATTTGAATATCATTGCAAGATTTTATCTTTCTGAAGATATTTTTCATTAATAAGTATCTTTTCACTATTTTTTAAAATATATATTTCAACATTCTAATCTATAAGCACACATACATTTCTTTCTTGTGGCTCATAGTCGTCAAAAATATTTTTGTTTATTTTTTATACATATTAGGGAGAAGAAATTTTAATTGATGACAATACTTAAAAAAAATAAATTTAACCCACCTCTTAAAAAAATATGTTTAATTTTATTTATGGAATCTATTAATGTGAATGACAAATGTTTTGTCAAAAGTGTCATTTATATATTATGTTTGTGTAAAAAATAATAACTAATTAACGTGTTGATGTATTATAAGTTTGATTATAATATTTGAGCGGTTTAATTTATTTTCTTGTTCAAGCATTATAGGATGAAACTAATCATATTTTAACACTTAAAGTTTTTGAATCTTTGTAAAATTTAATATTGAAACACAAAAAGTCAAACACTCACACAAGTAATCTCTAAGTTTTTGTAAATGTCAATCTTACAATTAGTGGATAAAATATCTCTAAAAGAAATTTTGAATAAAGTGGGAATACACCAAGGTAATACAAACATCTAAAAAAAATTCATTTTTAGTTGGTGCCATCTAAAATAAGTGGTCTAATGAAAGATCCTCTATGTTTGATATTTTTTATTTGAACATAACTTTTTTTTGGAGTTCATCTAAATAGAATATCTTATGCCTCTGTTCACAATTAATTTTTTTGGGTATGAGCACAAATTTTGAATATGATGTATGACACAATTTATAACATCACTATCAATAATATTTGTACATTTAGTATTACATGAACACTTCTTGTTTGCATCCATTTCCTAAAAATCCTCCTATTTATTTATTTATTTATTTTTGTGCACACGAGTTGCTGTAGCCTATTCTGATTTGACTACTTTAAACTCACATTGTTAAGGCTGTCCCACCACCGCTTTGATTACATTGAGCTACGAGTGGCATCCCTTCCTCGGTGTTGTGGTTGCCCGCTTAAGCTGGATAAAAGAAAACCTATTAAACCTATTAGGAGCTTTCTTTTCCCTCTGTCTGTGCTCTATTCAGCCTCCATTTTGTTGGCGACTATTAATATTTATGCACATTTTATTTTACTCAGACTATTAATATTTATGCACATTTTGTTGTCCTGCTTCCTAATCGTGTTGTTTATGTTTCCTTAGAGGTATATTTTACAAATTAATGCATGTTTAATTAAGCGGGCATGCGAGTCTTCAATGTAATGCAATTTAAAAGTTATATTATGAAAGTTGAATGATTGAACCATAATTCTTGCATATTTTATGATTATGGATTTGTATATTTTAATTGCTTATTTATTTATTTTTGAGTGGATATAGGTAGTTGCACGATTCGATCCGATTATGATCTTGGTATATCCATTCATAAATTGTATTCATGTCCTTTTGTGCGGCGGCATTCCCCTTGCCCTTACCAATGCGTTTGACCGATATCACATGCCATTGTTATCTGACTCTTGAAGAGTTAATTTATACATTTGGTGGACCTTGGTTATTTGGTCTTTTACTTACGGGTCTCTTGGTCCTCTTAGCTTTGGTGCTTAGTGTCGCAAGGATGAAATTTGTTGGTGTTGATGAATTACCAGGCCCAACAACCACACAACATGGTTCTCAAATAGATCATTCCTTCCCTTTCTTGGAGTCGCTGAATGAGGTTTTTTCTCTAACTGTTAGTTCCTTTTTGGTTTCCTTGTTTTGATTTGTTAATCATGATGATCACGCCCCTTACTGGTGGGCATTTGTTTTCTGAGGAATAATTGTTACTGGCATAAGTGCAATGACTAGGTCTTAGAGACAAATAGAGTTGAGGAGTCTCAAAGTCATGTTCATAGAATGTACTTCATTGGACCTAATACTTTCAGTGAACCCTGGCATCTGCCACATACACCTTCTGAACAAATACATGATATTGTGTAAGTAAAGTTCTTCGGTTTGATCCTTGTAGATTCCATGGTTGAATTTTATAGCTGTTATTTTTTTATTTGTTATTTGATCATGATATTGAGGTGGAAATCTTTTATCATTTAATGTGGCAGCTATGAGAGTGCATTCAATACATTTGTGGATGAGATTAACGCTATAGCAGCTTATCAATGGTGAGAGGGAGTGATATTTAGCACTCTCTCGTTATTGGATATCCACTTGCATGCTCATGGCAACATTGGCGAAGGAGATTGAAGTTGAAGCGATTGCGTGAATTTGTTTGATCGTAGTATGACCATGCTTGCCTTCGTTCTTGCCGATCACGAGCTCTCTATGAAGGGATTAAGGTTTGACTTATTGACATGCATCTTTGAAGCAACTCGATTTTCAAAAATCTTTTAATTCTCGAAAACTAGTGAAATCGCCACCTAATTTTATTTGTTCTAAAAGAGCGGAAAATATAGATAAAACCCAAAACAAGCGGATAAGGCGGTCTACGTGACCAAAAAAGTGGGATCGGGAGTCGGTTATGTAAGGGAAAGTATTAACACCCCTTACATCCATCGTACTCGATGGGACCCATTTAATTTTACGCGTTTGTGTGTGTTTACTAAGTTATGGATGCTAAAAGAAAGAATTTGTTTATTATTATTTTGAGTTTGACACGGTTTCAGAACCGCGTGCCTACATATTCCCTCGTGCAATGGGAAAGTCAAAACTCTGTAGTTCCTCTCAAAAAGGCTTTAATTTTGTTTTTCTGATTTTTATAAGAAAAATCGTGTATTTAGACATTTCAAATACTTTGAACTAGGACTTGTTTTGTTTGTTTGAAAAGCTTAAGTCCTCATTCGCATTTGAAACGACTATTACACCCTCTTTATCCGAAAAGAGTTTTTGCAATCGCATATGAGCGATAAAAGGATTTGAGTGAGTTGAATTGTTTTTTATGTGGATGAAAAAGTACCGAACAACGAGGCTAGCGTCTCACGATTCAAATACTAGAAACCCGAGGAACGAAAGTTCGCCCAAGTCGTCTATCACCCAAAAATGTTTTCTTGAGAAAAAGTGAAGTGAAACGAGTTCACGTTATTTAGGAGTCTTTAAGCCACGGGTCTAGCGTCCAACGACTTAAAGACTAAAGTTTGTTTGGGGGACAAGTTTTTTAGCAATTAGTCTAGCGTTTAACGACTAAAAAACTTGTACTTTATTATGAAAAAGATTTCGAAAATGCACTCGACGTTGGATCGAGGTTTGAAACTTATTATGAAAGTGTTTTTGCAATGCGAGCTATGGTTAATTGAATATATGGTCCTAAGGTGCGGTAATGGAAAAGAACACACAATAGTATACAAGCATTAAATAAAGCAAGTAAATAAATTAAAAGCCCATACAAGGTGGCTTGCGCAAATAAATGATTTACATTGTGTAGGTGCATGCGCGAAATAAATTTAATCGATTAATTAAATAAAACTTAATCAAGTAATTAGTTTAATAAAATTAATTAGGTAAACTAATTAATTTTAAATAACCTAATTAGATAATTAAATAATGTTTAACCACTCAATCAAAGTTTCATTGTAAGCCCAAGAGTAAGCGTGGCGTGTGCAAAAAAATGTGTGGCCGTTGTGACGCTTCAAAGCTTTGTCAACTCAGGGTTAAAAATGGCTCGCACGAGTATTAGTGGGAAAATATTTTTGGTTTGTGCTTTGTGAATAATAAATAAATGATAAAGCAATAAAAATAATTACTAACTATTACATCAAGTGGGGAATGGGGGTACAAATTTACAAATGGGGATATTGCAAGAGAAGAACAAAAAAATGCTAAAAAATGTCCTAATAATAAAATATTTAACTATACTACTATTATTATTTATTATGTTTTTGTTTTGGGATATGCTAAAAAAGTTTATTGGTTTATGAATACTATAATAATATAATAGTAAATAATAATGATAATGGGTAATAATACAAATATAGTAAAAATAATGATATGATTAGTAATGATAATATTAATAATAATAGTAATAATAATAATAAGGGTAGTAATAATAGTAATATTTAATAATAATAATAGTAATAATGAAAATAAATATTGGCTAAATATGATAATAGCTACTATTAATAATACTGATATAACCAAAATATAATACTAATACTAATAAATAATCATAATTTAAAAGTTAATTGGAAAAAGAAAAACAAAGAAAACGCTCTGTCTCTCTCGATGCTCTCTCGTTTGAGTTTCTTTCTCGCTTCTCTCTCGCCGGAAATCATTTTTGGGTATTCTCTCTCGCGATTCTTCACCGGCGCCACTCTTCACTCTCACTTCCCTCGCCGAAAATCGCTTCCGGCCGCGATTCCTCCGCCGAAACCCTCATCGGCCTCCCTTCTCTCTCTCGACGATTTCCTCTCTCTTCTCTCTCACGGCCGATCGGCTTGCATGTTTCGATTTCGACTGTTGGCTTGTGATTTCTGATGTTGTGTTTGATTTACGTGGTTCTGTAGCTTTGGCTTTTGGGAACCCTAACAGGCTGTCAGCATCGTACCTTTCGGGTGAGACCTTTCCAACTTGTCTTCCTCTTCTTCTTTCTTAAATTCAGAACTGGATTTCTGAATAAAAGACTCTGAAGGGTTGTGTTTTAGGAAGATGATGACTATATGCTTAGGTTTTGATAAATTGTTCTGTTTGGTTTTTGTTAGCTTGAGTTTGAAAGTTTAGAACAGATACTCTCTTGATCAGTGTTTGTTTTTTGGTTATCTGGTTTTGGAAATTGTTTGGAAAGAAAAAATGGTTTGGAAAATAGTTTTCAACTGTGTTTTTTTTTAATCGACCCTCCTTTCTTATATTTAAGCGGTATTTTTATAAGAACCGATGCCTCTTGATTTTCTTGGGGGTCCCTTTTAGTTGTGGAGCGGATACCCATTTGGTCTTGGTCCACGAGTCTTTGCTTTTCTTGGTTCTTGGCTTTAACCTTGTTTGGTGATATCTCTTTCTTGCTATACTTTTTGAACATTACACACCTATTTCCATTACGGTGTATTCTTGTAAGCAGATACTATGCTTGACCTTTAGAATACCATGCCTTTCCATCATTAAAACAGACTTTGCCTTGGTCTTTGCATTGGGATCACATTGTCTGTGTTGCTTGTTATTAAACTCCCATTTCTTCTTTCATACTTACTGCTTTCTCATTTGGGATTTGAATTTGGCATCTTTCTTTTCTATGTATCTTTCTTGCTTTGTTGGGTGAGAAATAATTCTTGTGGGATGAAAAAAATTGTTTTTTCTGCGATGCATAACTCATTATACTTTTCTTTTGGGTGAATCAATCTTTTTGACACTATTGGGCTTTTCTTTTGGAAAAATGATGTTCCATGATTTCCAAAGTGCACCTCTTTGTGAACCAACAACGAAAGTTGTTGTGATTTACAATGGAGGTAGCAGAACCCGATGAAGGAAGTTCGATTCGAGGCTTTTGAAACGATTAACCTTGCAATCGATTCCTTACACAACCCTCGTGATGAGTCTAAAAAGCAAACATAATTCTTACTTCCGTATGAAAATTGCTCTGTTGCTATTAATTATATCTCTTTCCATTGTTTCAGATGACAAGTGGACAGCACTGTGGAAGTGAAGAAGAATGCCCGGATGAAGAGAAATTCGAAGGAAGCCAGGAGCTTACGGCGTTAGGATAGAATTAATACATTTGTACTTGTAAAACAAGAATTAGAACATTATGTAATAACGGACAAAGTTCCGAAATTAATAAATCCCAATTACTCTTGTAAAAAATGTATTCCTTATGAAACTTAAATATTTTTATCACATCAATTTGATATAAGAAAAGTATTCAAATTCGAACTATAATTCCGATTTCTCTTGCGAAATTTGTATTCTAAACTTGAATATTTTGTAATATCAACTTGATATAAAAAAATGCTCAATTTTGAATTACAATTCCAATCTCTTCTTGTTGTGAACGAATTCTTCGTAATGCCTCCCCGCCATAAACAAAACCAAATTCCACAGGACACAATACTCTTCCTTTTTGCGTATTTTTTCTCGAAGCATCCAATAATTATTTTTGGCTAGCAACTTTATACAGTGAAAACGGTATTTCTACTTACCGAATAAGAAAAAGGTATAATTTCTTTTAAAACTTAAATTCTCAAATGATTATTTTTGAATTCAAGTTCTAAAATAAATAATCCTTTTTCTGACCCATAATTCCAAACAACCCTTTTGCGCGAGAACAATTCGAAGTCATTGAAACCTACGAATATAAAATAAATCGGTTACCACTTTTCCATGAAACATTCTCAGGAAGAATTCCTCTGAAATCATAATCAACAGATACATTTTTTTTGAAAATGATAAGATGAAACGGAGGGGAAATTTTAGGGTGCGACAGTTGCCCCTATTCAATCATCTTAGACCTGGTAAGTGAGAAAGATTGACAACCTTCGAACGTTCAAGGTGGAAGAGGATTGAATACTAGAGAACCCCGAAAATTTGCCCTACGCGGGAAACCAATGCCACAACAGAAAATAGATAACATATCTTGACTACGGAGTCAAGGAACAACACTTGAAGAGAAAACTTGCTAAGCATCAACGGAATGCTTTAACACAATTATTAGGAGATTTTAACAACACTGGGGATAACTGTGTAACTGAAATGACTTTGACAATAATTTACGAAAATGCCAAGAGAAGAGAAACGACCTTCTCAAGCGAAAAGAAAAACAACCAAAATTGAAAAAATTGACATGACTGAGACCTTAACAAAGAGTTCTCTGATAACTAAGGAATACCTGGAAACCTTAAACAAAATTGAAAATGACACGATTGAGAACTTAACAAAGAGTTCTCTGAACTAAGGAATACCTTGAGACCTTAAACAAAATTGAAAATGACACGATTGAGAACTTAACAAAGAGTTCTCTGAACTAAGGAATACCTTGAGGCCTTAAACAAAATTGAAAATGACACGATTGAGAACTTAACAAAGAGTTCTCTGATTGACAAGACTGAGAACTTAACAAAGAGTTCTCTGATTACTAAGGAATACCTAGAGACCTTAAACAAAATTGAAATGACATGATTGAGAACTTAACAAAGAGTTCTCGATTGACAAGGCCGAGAACTTAACAAAGAGTTCTCGACAACTAAGGAATACACGAAACCTTAAGCGAATTGAAAAATTGACACGATTGAGAACTTAACAAAGAGTTCTCTGATTGACATGATTGAGAACTTAACAAAGAGTTCTCTGAAAACTAAGGAATACCTGGAAACCTTAAACAGAATTGAAAAATTGACACGATTGAGAACTTAACAAAGAGTTCTCTGAACTAAGGAATACCTGGAAACCTTAAACAGAATTGAAAAATTGACATGACTGAGAACTTAACAAAGAGTTCTCTGAACTAAGGAATACCTGGAAACCTTAAACAGAATTGAAAAATTGACATGATTGGGAACTTAACAAAGAGTTCCTTGATTGACATGATTGAGAACTTAACAAAGAGTTCTCTGAATAACATGATTGAGAACTTAACAAAGAGTTCTCTGATTGACATGGTTGAGAACTTAACAAAGAGTTCTCTGAATATATGGCTAGAACAATATCGGAATTGTTGGTGCACGAAAGTGCGAGGAGCCATGGCATGCTGAATGTCTTTGACCGTGTAACTTCCGAGTTACAAGTAGAACAAAATCAGTAGCACACCCAAGAGTACAAATCTCTGGGGATAAACAAAATAATATCCAGCACACCGGCGTGATATAGATGTTTATGAAGTCGGTAAATCTTGTTTCCGACGTTTCTGCTGATGAGAGATCTTACTAAACATGTACGGACATGTTGAACAACTTCTGAGTTGACAAGATCTTCAATTTGTATGCAGATAGCTTTACCGTTGATAGAAGATCGATTCCGTGGTGAAAAACTTCTAGGGTAATAAGCTTCAATTTGCTGACATTGTATGGACAATGCGTTGTAGCAAGTGGATATGTAGATCAACGTTTGAGTTGGAGAAATATCTTGAGATTTGAATAAACATCCCGCCGGGTAGACATTTATTGTTGAGTAGTTGATAACTTACTGGGGAAATAAACGCACCAGAAGTTTGCTGTAATTTTCAGAGAACAGCTCAGAGGAGTATATTGTGGAAGCCACTGCCAATAGTATTTGCTGATAAGATTCTTGTCTGAAAGAAATCTTTGAAAATACCAAGAATAATGTTGTAGTAATCCTTTCTGAAGGAGATTCACTTGGGGAGTGAAATAAGCTTCGCTGGGGAAACTTCGTAAGAAAACCACGTGGAAAATTCACTGGGGGTTCCCGGTTGAATAATTTTGCTGACATTAGAGTCCATCTGAAAGAGACAACCGTTTCGGGGAAGAAATCTCGACTGGAGACATCAAATCAGTTGTTAAGATCCATACAAGTATATGACTTGTGCTTGTAGAAAAGAGGATAATTTGTCGTCTGAGAACTAATCCTTCAATTTTGATCCTTACGAGGACACTTACAGTTTCAGTTGAAAAACCTGCAAAACAAATAGCCGAAGCTAATGCATGGGTATGATATGCATGAGTATGATATGCATGATATGATTTTTCTAATGCAAATGGTGCATGATTTCCTGACTGTTGAGAGAAGGAAGTGAAGCAACTCGATTTTCAAAAAAATCATTTAAAATGAAATTTCAAAAACAATGAAATCGCCACCTAATTTTATTTGTTCTAAAAAGAACGGGGAAATATAGATAAAACCCACAAAAATCGGATAAGGCGGTCTACAAGACCAAAAAAGATGGACTCGGGAGTCGGTTACGCAAGGGGAAGGTATTAGCACCTCTTACGTCCATCGTACTCGATGGGACCCATTTAGTTCAAAATGTGTTTGTGTGTGTGTAATCGCTAATTTCTAAATTATGAATAAATAAAAAGAAAATGGATTTGTTTGTTATTATTTTGAGTTTGACACGGTTTGAAACCCGTGCCTACGTATTCCCTCGTGCAATGGGAAAGTCAAAACTCCGTAGTTACGTTGAAAATGTCTTGGATTGTTTGTATTGATTTTAGAAGAAAATGTTTTGATGACCGCGTATGAAAGGAATTTGAATGGGTTGAATTGATTTTAATTGTAGATGACAAGTACCAAAACGTTGGGATATCCTCTAACGATTCGATACTCGAGATTGGTGATTGAGGTCAACCGATCTTCTCTCATCAAAATCTTTATTATGAAAGGAGTGAGGTGAAACAAAGTTCACTTTTATTAAGTGTTATGGAATAAAGTATTTAAGTCATTGGGTTACCCTCTAATGGCCCAAATACTTTACATTTTAATTAAATCGTTAACCTCTAACAATTTAATTAAGTACCATAACACTATATTTTTGTTTTTGTAGAAAAATTGATTTTGAAAACAAATTCAATTAATTAATTTAATTTGAAAGTGTTTTAAATGTTCAAGTGTATGGAATAAAGTATTTAAGTCATTGGGTTACCCTCTAATGGCCCAAATACTTTACATTTTAATTAAATCGTCGCGAACCTCTAACAATTTAATTAAATTCCATATCACTATGTTTTTGTTTTGTAGAAAAATTGATTTTTGAAAACAAATTCAATTAATTAATTTAATTTGAAAGTGTTTTAAATGTTCAAGTGTATGGAATAAAGTATTCGAGTCATTGGGTTTCCTCTAATGGCCCAAATACTTTAAATTTTAATTAAATCGTTGGCGAACCTCTAACAATTTAATTAAGTACCATAACACTATTTTGAAAATTGCGGCGTTGGACGTAGAAATGATATTTGGGTTATGGTTAACCAAGTATATGGACTTGATTAACCATGAGACCTGCATGGTGATTGGTATATGGACCAATTATTTTTGGTTATGATTAATCAAGGCAACGAGGGCCTTAATTAACCTCGTGAGGATGGCCATGCCCATCCCCAACCATGAGACCCTTAGAGAATTTGGTGTGGGTAACCAAAAATAAGAGAGAGAGCGGAGGCGTTGTTGTTTTTATATTAATGTGAGAGCGGAGTGTGCAATCGCGAAATAAGCATGCAAGCGGACAATGTAATAGCGAAAAATAAAAGAAAAATAAATTAACACACAATACAAATCGGAATTTAAATAATTATTAGTATAGATATTCTTTTACTTGATGAAAAATCAATTAACAATTTAATTGGTAATTCAACAAATAAAAAACTACCATATGCCAAAATATTATTTAATACATCATTATATAATAATAAAAAAAAAACTTGCATAATATTAATTTTAAAGAGAAAAGTTGAGAAATGGGCCTGATTGGAGCTTTAAATCTGGGGGTGTGAACAGCAAGTCTGAGCCCAAGCCCAAAAATGCTGCTGGATCTTGTATGAGATGCTCCATGGATGCAGAGTGTGGTCCACCATTCTGGATCGTCGGATCTGGACCTCATCAGATCTGATGGTTTGATGCAGGAGGGTGCAAAATATATACCATGGACATGTACACACCAGATTCGAACAGACCACACAGGTGGTGACAAGTGTCACCACCTAAACTAACCACCAAGACCAAATAATCCTACAACTAATGCTATACTAAACTCATTTTTATATTATAAATTATAAAAATAAATAATACTAACTCTAATAATAATATTAATAAAATAAAAACAGAAATTAAATTATTGTCATTATATTATTATATATTATATTTTAAACTAAAAATAAAAAAAAATAAACTTTACTTCAATTCAAGTATATAAAATAAAATAAAACTGAACCTAATATTAACAAATAAATCTTAAGTTGCAAAAAAACAAAATATTATTATTTTTACTTAGCACTAAACCAACCCCTTTTTTTTGTGACAAACAAAATCATTTTACTAGAATAAATATTATATATAAAAAAAAAAACTAAGTCAGATTAGATTAACAAAAAAAACAATACTAAGACTGATTATATTAAACTAACTCTAAAAAAAACTGGAACAAGCATAAAAAAAATTCACGATCTCACTCTCTCAAACCCTTTCCTCTCCATCTCATCGGAACTCTTCTTCACTCGATCCTCACGATCGCTCATCATCGCTCAATCTCTCCGTTCCGATCTCGCCGTTCCTCTCACTCGCGATTCTGATCGTCTCTCACCGCGATCCTCACTGGATTCGTCTCTCATGCTCGCGATCTACTGTTCTCTCCTTGTCTCGCGACGAAAATCGATTCCCTTCTCTCTCTCGAACTCTATTACTGCTATTGTTTTCTGATTCTTTGGTATTCGTGTTTACAGATTGGGAAAAAAAAGAGGAAAGGGAAACCCTAGGCTCTAAACGATGATGACGGCGGCGGTTATGATGCGAAAAAAAAAGGAGAGCAGAAGAGAAAAGAAGGGAGGACGGCGGCCAAGGTGGTTCGCAACCTCCTTCTTTTCCTTTGAAAAATGGGTATTACCTTTCTACTCTTTTCTTTCTGGCAATGTCTGCTTTTCTGAAGGTTTTTTTTCCGGAAAATGATGATGATTTGTAGATAGATAGATCTTTATCGGTTTTGATGAATGCATCGGTTTTGGCTTGATAGTCTTTTGTATGCTGTTAGGGTTTTTGTTTGAGCAATTTCGGCTAGGGTTTATGAACAGTTGCCCCTTTTTCTTTGTTATAAACTTAATGTTTATATACTGTCAGTTGCTTAGGGTTTTGTTATTCTGATCCTTTGAAAAACAAGGCTTTGTTTGCTTGATGGGCTTGCATCCTTTTGTTGTTGGGTGATGATTCGATCATTTTGGTTGTTTGATCCTCGATATGTTGGTTGGTGTATTGTTTATGGTAAAATTTGCCTTTTCGGTGCCTACCCTGCTGCCGCACAAAACCACGATCTTGTCATGCCAAACTGCTTTGAAAACGCTTCCTCATCTTCTTTCCACACCTCCTTGTGAACCAAGGGTACACCTTGAGGATTTGCAATAGCGAGTTTATGGCCGATGATTCGCTATGAGGCGGTTTTGAGCGATTGAAACCCTTGCACAACGATTAGGAAAGAAAATCCTAATGATGAGATTGTGTATCTTGTATCTTGTTCATGTTTGAATTTCTTGATCATTTGCTAATCATATTCTTTGCTTTGTTTTCATGAATTGCAAATGACGGTGAGGATGGATGGTAGAAAGAAAGCTTTGAGGAACACAAAGGCGAACCAAGACCCTTGGAAAAGCTTGAAGCGCTTAAGGACATCAGAAGTTTTAAAGGAAACTCTTCATGTAGTTTAGAACCAAGCCTGTATTAATTAGGAGTGCATTGTAATTCAAATTTTGCAATTTGCATTTGAGGATTGACAACTTGTAACACATGTATCTAGACCTTGCATTCTTGTATAATAAAAGAATAATTTGGAAACTCTCGAATTTTTATGAATACAAGATTGAGAATTATGTATCGATTTGAGTTCTAGTTTCAAATTCTTGAATACTACTAATGTGATCTTCAATGTTGTAGCATTTTGTGCATGAAAGTTGAAAATTCATGATGAATAAAACATTCCAACAAAAGATTGTCATGAACCAAAATTACTTTGGTTAAAACAATACTAAGTCGAAATGTTGACTTAAAATACGCGCCTAAATCCGAATTCGTCCACCATTCCCATCCGTATTCTTGAATCAAATGAGTAATAACATGATTGTTGGACTTTTAGAACTTGAGAAAAATTGTCATGTATGATCTTGATTCAAGTTCTAAAAAAAAGAATGAGGTCTTAAAAGAACTTATGAATGAAATTTGAATATGTATTCAATTTTCTAAATCCTCCTTCGAACTCAAAAATGTACATTATAAAAGCTTTGAACTTGTGATCAAAAACCTCGAAATCCAAGTTATCTTGTAATTAAATTAATCCCATTTGAATTTTCCGGCCACAAAGTTTCCATTTTTATCCATTCACGTAGACATTCGGAGCCTTTTGCTTTTACAAAATTGAAACTCTAAGTTTCAAAAAGGAAATTCTTGATCAAAAACCTCAGTCAACTTGTCGCTTTCATGATTCTTTTAAGAATTGAGCAATAGATTCCACTTGAAATTAATGGAATTATTACCGCGTTTCCAAATCGAACCATATTCAGTAGTGGAGTAAGATTCGGAACCAAACGAATTCCAAAAGGAAGCTTCTAGTTCTTCATAGAATGCCCCGAATCTTGTGAGCGATGAACGCGACAGGAAAAGATCTCCACATGCGGCAGTCTGACGTTCGTAAATCTTGTAAACAAGTCCTCTGGATGAATATCTTCACATACACCCACCATTGCCGAGAGCAAACAAAGCTGGCGAGCAAGCCAAACGTACTAGAACTTGTATTGTTGATCAATAAATGGATAATCATAATCCAACCTTCTACATCTTGAACAAAGAACCCGAAACAACAACAAAACCCAAATTCGTGGTGAATTGACCTCCTGAATCGGGAGGTAATGCCATTCAAAATAACCAGACTTCCGTAGCTCCATCAAGAACCATTCAATTCAACAATCGAACACCAAGCCCGAAAACCGAAAGATATGAGCGGAAAGATTTAATTTTAAACCTCGTCGTTTTCCCAATATCCTAGATTGGTCGAAAGCACCACAACTTTTGCTCAACAGAAAACTTTGGGAATCAACTCCAATCCGTAACCATAGAACCATGGTATGAATGCATGTAGCGTTATGATAAATAAACCAGATACAACCGAGATAGGAGGGCAAATTTTGGGGTGCAATTTTTATTTAATCGTCTTAAACCTGAAAGTGAGATTGGTGCTAGCCTTTCGAGCTTTCAAGGTAGAAGAAGATTAAATACTACAAGAACCCAAAAATTTGCGCTCCGAAGAACAAGTATAAATGTTTTTTTGCATTTTTTTTTTAATTTTGACTTTCTATATTTTTTTGTGATTTTTTTTTTGAACAGTGGGATTGGGAACAAAAACTCTGGTATGTCAGGTAAGGATATTAGACATACACAGGGAAGAGACCGACCGAAGACGACTCTAACAAAGGTTTCGAGATAAACATGCCCGGTAAGGATATTGGACACACAAAGATCGAATATACATGTTCGGTAAGGATATTGAACACATATAGGTAGCATATGTCAGGTAAGGATATTAGACATACACAGGGAAGAGACCGACCGAAGACGACTCTAACAAAGGTTTCGAAATAAACATGCCCGGTAAGGATATTGGACACACAAAGATCGAATATACATGTTCGGTAAGGATATTGAACACATATAGGTAGCATATGTCAGGTAAGGATATTAGACATACGCAGGGAAGAGACCGACCGAAGACGACTCTAACAAAGGTTTCGAAATAAACATGCCCGGTAAGGATATTGGACACATAAAGATCGAAATATACATGTTCGGTAAGGATATTGAACACATATAGGGAAGCATATGTCAGGTAAGGATATTAGACATACACTGGAAAGAGACCGACCGAAGACGACTCTAACAAAAAGCTTCGAAATATACATGCCCGGTAAGGATATTGGACACATAAGGATCGAAATATACATGTTCGGTAAGGATATTGAACACATATAGGTAGCATATGTCAGGTAAGGATATTAGACATACACTGGAAAGAGACCGATCAAGACGACTCTAACAAAAGTTTGAAATATACATGCCCTAAGGATATTGGACACATAAGGATCGAATATACATGTTCGGTAAGGATATTGAACACATATAGGAAGCATATGTCGTAAGGATATTAGACATACATCGAAAGAGACCGACCAAGACGACTCTAACAAAAGTTTGAAATATACATGCCGGTAAGGATATTGGACACATAAAGATCGAAATATACATGTTCGGTAAGGATATTGAACACATATAGGTAGCATATGTCGGTAAGGATATTAGACATACCGGAAAGAGACCGACCAAGACGACTCTAACAAAAGTTTGAAATATACATGCCCGTAAGGATATTGGACACATAAGGATCGAATATACATGTTCGGTAAGGATATTGAACACATATAGGAGCATATGTCGTAAGGATATTAGACATACAGGAAAGAGACCGAAAGACGACTCTAACAAAGGTTTGAAATATACATGCCGGTAAGGATATTGGACACATAAGGATCGAAATATACATGTTCGAAGGATATTGAACACATATAGGAAGCATATGTCGTAAGGATATTAGACATACAAAAGAGGACCAAGACGACTCTAACAAAAAGTTTCGAAATATACATGCCCGGTAAGGATATTGGACACATAAGGATCGAAATATACATGTTCGGTAAGGATATTGAACACATATAGGTAGCATATGTCAGGTAAGGATATTAGACATACGCAAGAAGGAGGCCGACTGGAGCAGACTCACTGGGGAGAAGATGTATGGAATGGTAAAAACGTCGATCGAAGACGAATTTACGGGGAAAGAGGCCAAACAAAAGGGACTCTAGCAAGGATTGCCAAACTATGTTGGACTTTAAGAGGTTGCAAATGTGCAAGAAACTACAATATCCCTCAGACCAAAGGCGGGGTGTAATTCTTCAAGAGCGGCAATTATATGAATTACCACACACCAAGTATGGATACTCAAATAATTGAGAAGCAAGAAAGGTTAAACACCAACTCTTACTACTCTGGGGCAATTTGAATGATGTAGGAGAATGACACGGGTCAAAAATGATAACAATAATAAGAATTTGATAACAAAACGTTGGCTTAAGATGCATGTTTGAGATTATTGAATGCTCCATATCAATGGGAATGCTACGCACCTTTGGAGGATGCTATGTAATGCAATGATGCATGCTTTAATGATTTACCCAGGACTAAAGACAATTGTGAGCTGCCGAGGGAACATCAACCCTCCATGAATTGAATACAATCATCTGGTCTTCATCAAAGAGATGATAGTCTGGACCCTGGTAGGGGGATTATAGAGTAGAAGTATCATCTTTCAATGATTAGCATCACTGGGGAGGTAACTCTTGGAGATCGTCATCCATCTGGGACAATGATCTTGTCGCGTAGAGTTCATGATTTCGATAGCTCTGGATTACGAGCTCTTGCATAAGAGGGGTTAACAACATCTTCTGGCACAAGTGAGCCTTTGAAAATGATCTTGCTGGTGTAAACCGTTCTTTGCGATCTTCTGCTTCGGGGAAGGAGCAATAACATCCAAGGGCGCACATATGCCATGGATATCCCTTGTGGGAGAGAAAGAAGTTTTGTTGGAGATTTAAGCTCAAGCGTGCAACGCTCTTTATTTAAAATCTTTGCATAACAAAACAGTAAAGCAGAGATATAACAATAATTACGTTGATCAACTGTTTCAATCGTTACCGTAATTTCGAGTAACTTCGAATTATGCCATGTGCCGTTGGGCACTGATGTTTCATATGCGAAGTTTATTAAAAATATCGGACGTCGTTTTTGCAAACAAAACAGTTAAAAAAACATGAAAATAAAACAGAGATAAAATAATAGAAAAACATAGTTTGGATGAAAGTAATTTTATTGATT
Source organism: Vicia sativa (assembly GCA_021764765.1). Lineage (NCBI taxonomy): Eukaryota > Viridiplantae > Streptophyta > Magnoliopsida > Fabales > Fabaceae > Vicia > Vicia sativa. Next base: position 247,787,805 of record CM038794.1, on the reverse strand, counting down.
GATTAGCCCGTAAATGAGCATTTACATCAAGAAGCAGATCCTGAAAAGAGGCAATTGCTTATACATCAAAGTTAAAAGAAAAGGTGACAATAAAATCATGGATTTTGCCGAACTCTGAATCCTCCATGCTCTTCACAACTTCAACATTCCTCAATATCGAGCCGTCAACAGAAAATGTTCCAATTAGACTGACCCTCCATCTCTCTGGGTTATCAGGTTATTGTAAAAAGCTGACCCAAACAGGTGTCGTGCAGATTGTAGTCGTTCGCCTTGAATCCCTAATTTTTGCACGACCGCCTTTCGGGTTTTCAATCCAGGATACCCTTTTGCCCAAGCCGCCTTTTCGGTTTCGACTTGCGGTGTACAATCTTTTATATTTATCTAACTTTTGCCGAACCTCTTGGTTCGTCGGGATACCCTTATTTTGCTTAGGCGATCAACCTACTGTGTCTCTTTTATAAGTATTTTTGACTACATCTGCATTGATCGGGTGAGGAAATCCTCTTCGTCCATAGTCGCGAGCAACATAGCTCCTCCGAAAACTTTCTTCACAACATACGGTCCTTCATAATTTGGAGCCCACTTGCCCCGTCGGTGTTGTTAGGAGGCAAAATTCTTTTCAAAGACACCGACTTGGAAATTCCGAGGACACACTTTCTTGTCGAAAGCCCTTTTCATACGCTTCTGGTATAGCTGTCCATGACAAATAGCTGTCAATCTCTTCTCGTCGATGAGATTCAATTGATCAAGTCTGTTTTGAACCCATTCAGCTTCATCGAGTTTCACATCTGTTAAAATCCTTAAGGAAGGAATTTCAACTTCCACGGTAAGGCTCCATACCGTATACCAAGGAGAAGGAGTTGCCCGTGCGTATTGAAGTGCGGTAGCCGTGTAAGGCAAATGGCAGCATCTCGTGCCAATCCTTGTAAGTGACAACCATCTTTTGCACAATCTTCTTGATATTCTTGTTTGCCGCCTCCACAGCACCATTCATTTTTGGACGATATGGAGAAGAGTTATGATGTTTTATCTTGAAGCTGTCACACAGCTCTTTCATCATTTTGTTGTTGAGATTCGAGCCGTTATCAGTAATGATCTTCTCGGGAACCCCATAGCGACAAATGATATTATGCTTGATGAAACGTGTGACCACTTGTCTAGTGACACGAGCATAAGACGCTGCCTCAACCCATTTGGTAAAATAGTCAATGGCAACAAGGATGAATCGATGTCCATTAGAAGCGGTGGGCTTAATTTCTCCAATCATATCAATGCCCCACATCGCAAAAGGCCATGGAGAAGTCAAAACATTCAATGAAGAAGGCGGCACATGCATCTTATCAGCGTAGACTTGACATTTGTAGCATGTTCTGGCATGGTTGTAGCAGTCATTCTCCATGGTGGACCAATAATAGCCTGCTCTCAAGATCTTCTTGGCCATGGTGTGTCCACTAGAATCGTCCGAAGGAACCTTCATGAATTTCTTCTATAATCTTATTTGCTTCGTCTATCCACGATCCGAGCAAAAGCAGTCATAGTTCCTTTTGTACAACACACCGTTGAGGAAAAATTTGGCGAGTACTTGCGGGCCTTCTTATCAACGATGGAGGCATCATCGGGTATTCTTTCGTCTCGAGATACCTTTTGATGTCATAGAACCAAGGTTTCTCATCGCCTCACCTTCTACTTCATAGCGAACGCAGCTCATCCAACCTCATTATAGTGATAGATGGGGCATCATTCGCCCATCGACCTTAAACATGGATGATGAGTAGCCAAAGCATCCGCCAAATTGTTCTCCTCCCTGGGATGTGATCAAAAGTGATCTCGTCGAAATAAGGGATCAACTTCAAGACATGATCTCGGTATGGAATCAAATTCGGATGGCGAGTCTCCCAATCTCCATTGATTTGACTAATTACCAAGCGGAATCTCCATATACCGCTAAGATCTTGATTCTCAGATCAATGGCTGCTTCAATTCCAAAAATACAAGCTTCGTACTCGGCCACATTATTGGTGCAATCGAAACAGATTCTGGCAGTGAATGGAATATGAAAACCGGTCGGAGAAGTGATAATGGCGCCAACACCATTTCCTAATGCATTTGAGGCTCCATCGAACGCCATTGTCCACCGCGAGCCAGGCTCGGGTCCCTCTTCAGGGCCCGGAATGTTACAATCTCTGATATACACAATGTCCTCATCAGGGAACTCAAACTTCATCGGCTGATAGTCATCATCTAATGGTTGTTGAGCGAGATAGTCCGCCACCACACTACCTTTGATAGCCTTCTGAGTAGTGTATTGGATATCATATTCTGTCAGGATCATTTGCCACCGGGTTATCCTTCCTGTGAGAGCTGGCTTCTCAAAGATATACTTTATCGGGTCCATTTTGGAGATCAAGAAAGTAGTGTGAGTCAACATATACTGTCTGAGCCGTTTTGCTGCCCATGCGAGTGCACAACAAGTCTTTTCCAATAATGAATACCTCGATTCGCATTCGTGAACTTCTTGCTCAAATAGTATATGGCGTGCTCTTTTACTGTCTCATCATGTTGACCGAGCACACCCCATGGAATTCTCCAACACGGTCAAGTACATAATCGCCTACCTTCCAGGGGTGAGAGAATTGGAGGCTCTTGCAGGTACTTTTTATCTTGTCGAACGCCGTCGACAATCATCGTTCCACCGGTTGTTGGATTCTTTCTTAATGACTTGAAAATAGGTTCACGGTGGCCGTAAGATGAGAAATGAACCTAGCGATGTAATTCGGTCTTCCCAAGAAACCTCGCACTTCTTTTTCATCCTTGGCTCGCATCTCTTGTATCGCTTTTATCTTTGCGGTCGACCTCAATCCCTTTCTCGCTCACAATAAAGCCTAAGAGTTTCCTGATCTCACCCCAAAGGTGCACTTACTGGTTCAACCTCGGCTGAACTTTCTCAACCTTTCGAACAATTTCAACAAGTGAACGGTGTTCTTCTTACATGCGGGACTTGGCAATCATATCATCCACGTAGACTTCATCTCTTTATGCATCATATCGTGAAAGAGAGTGACCATAGCGCGCTGATATGTTGCCCCGGCGTTCTTCAAACCGAAAGGCATCACTTTGTAACTGAAGGTTCCCCACGGCGTAATGAAAGTAGTTTTCTCCATATCATTGGGCGCCATCTTAATCGGTTGTAGCCGGAGAAACCATCCATGAAGGAGAATACTTTAGCTCGGCGGTGTTATCGACCAAAATGTCGATGTGCGGAGAGGAAGTCATCCTTAGGGCTAGCTGTTCGGATCCTATAGTCAACACATATCCTTACCTTGCCGTCTTTCTTGATCGGTACAATGTTTGCAACCCATGGGGATAAGAAACAACCTTTAGGAAACACGCTTCCATCCGCTTCGAACCTCTTCTTTGATCTTCCTTGACATTTACGGATGTGTTCTCGAAGCTTCGCTTACCGGTGGGCATCCTTCCTTGAGAGGCAATTCGTGCATAACGATGTCGATCTAACCGGCATATCTTCATAAGACCAAGCAAATATGTCCACGTACTCATGTAGCATTTCGACAAGCTTTTGCCTAACTCCATTTTCCAATGCTGCCCCAATCTTGACCTCTTTTCGAGCATCCTCGGTTCCTAGATTGACCACTTCTAGATCCTCTTGGTGCGGTGGATGACCTTTTCTTCTTGCCTCAACATCCCTAATTCCTCGGGTAATTCACGTCCTCTTGGCTTCCTCTTGACTTGATAAATCGGTTCGTTGAAATCATAATGAGCCACAATCATCGTCGACAAAATCCGGTCCGTCGAAGGACCGCATCTGCGTTGTTGGTAATTTTATTTTATTATTATTTTTAATTAAGTTTTTTTAATAATAAAATAAAAAGAAAAGACAAAAGGTTTGTAAAATTTGATATTGTCACCTTTAAAAGAAAATAAGTGAAGAAAAACAAAGAGAGAAAAATTTGAATGCAAAAGGGCGTCCTTCATTAATGATAAACTTGAAAGTTAAAAACATGGTGGCCTACGCATGATCACTACGTCTTGGGCATAACGTAGGATGGAATGACAAAAATTACTCTTCAAAGCGGGTAACCACGAACATCTTGACGAGCCAATTTGAAAGCTCACGTCCGGAGCAGAGGGTAGATCCACTTGTCCACATCATAGTCACCATCCGCTTCACCCTCCACAACATCAACATCTTCAATCTGGATTCCACCTTTGACAAACTTGACAGGAGGAGACACCCCTTTGCTCATGGAGAGCGGAGGTCTTCAATCCGGGAGCAAAACCCAAACCCCTCTTATCCGTCTGGGTAGGAAGTTCTAGCACTCTTCCCCACCCTTCAGGATGTCCTGACTTGACAATAGCCTGAGCCTGCTTGTAGGATGCCATGGAGACTTCACCTTTTGCAAAGGGATCTTATCGGAACTGCCTCAAAATCTTGGCATGGAGTTTCGTGGATCTCTCCTTCAACTTCAACATACCGAAAGTTGCTCAAATGAGTGACGACATAATCTTCTTCACCATAAATGGTGACCACCTTCCCATTAATTAAGAATTTTAGCTTTTGGTGCAAAGTGGATGTCACACCATGAATCGGCCCAAGCAAACAACGAGGAGGGATTAATATCCATGACAAAAAGTTGCATCAAAACTGCGGGCCCACCTTGATAGCGGGTCCACCTCACCAAACACCGATCTCTTGACCCATCAAACGCCTTAACTATCAAATCACCTCTCGGACAACACCTTCATAATCCAACTTCAAGAGAGTAGACTTTGGAAGAACATTGAGGATGATCCGTGTCAACCAGACACGGGACAAAGTAGTTCTCGCTATCTCCACGGAAGCGTGCGCTTTGTTATGCTTCCTTCCCTCGAGGTAAATCAAAGTCGATAAACCGAGACCATTACTTGGAAATCTGTTCACGATACCTCAAATTGGTTAACCGATATCTCTGGGCGAAGACGTTCCCACAGTGCATAAGAGCATTGCGGTGAGGCTCGAATCCCTCAACAAAGCTAGGATAGAAATCTTGGCGGGCTGGCGAGCTGGTCGATTATCTTGTAATCGCTCTTCCTTATATACCTCATCAATTCTTCAACATCTTTGGTCAACTCGGGGCTCGAAGGTTCGGAATCTTTGGTGACTCACCCCAATCATGACTCCTTTCCCTTTTGCTTTAGCCTTGGCCAAAGCTTGGGACTTTCTCAACTAGATTGGGTGGAGAGAAGATTCGTCCACTTGGTAATCCGACTTTCTTCCGCAATGTCATGCCTAGCTCAAATCTCCCAATCTTCTTTTCATCGGACTTTCCTCCTTGAGGTCTCCACATTCAATTTCTTGCCGTCAGTACTCGGACCCATAATTCCACGGGATGGCCTTTTCGCTAGTGTAGGTCTTGGACCCGGCAAAGTGATAATCACAGGAGGTTTCTTAGTCGGCACGGGGATTGTAACGGGAATCCTTCTAGAAGTGATGGGGATAGTGACCACGTCAACCTCATCTTCAACATTCGCATATCAAGTTCTTTACGGACGAAGAGTCCCTTGGAATCGATGAATCTCGTCTTTCAACTTATCACAACCTTCAACTTGAATTAAGCATTGTTCACAACCATCATCACAACCAGGGAAATCTCCCTTCAACAGCAATTGCTTCTTTATCCACCACAACGGGGTGGTCAGATCATTAACATCCATTATCGGTTCAAACTTCCATCCTTGCAAATTGCATTAACTGCGTTTCCACCATGAGGAGGTAAAGGGTGCTGAATGACATTAGGGGTGGGAGGAGGTCCAAAGTTGATTGCCTCTGTGTCAAGCAGGTTCGAACTTTGTACTTGAAAGCGATACAATTCTCGATAGAATGCCCACAGGCATTGGAGTGGTAGAACAGCAGTATTCGCATTAAAGTATTTTGGCGGTTATGGTCAATCTTCAAAGTGCGCTCAATCATATTCAAACTTTGCAAATGAGCAAACACATCGCATAAGACATTGGCAAGGGTCAAACTTCTTCACGGGTCTCGGTGGTGGTTGTCTTGGAACAACATCTTGTTTGAACACTAGCGGGAATAATTGACAACTTGGCGGTGAGTTCTCGCGCTTCTCCTTTCCTCTTCGCTCATCAGTGCACTTGACTCTTCTTCGGTAACCACCAAAAGCCTTCTTGGCGCCACCAACTTGATTCTTGTCGGACCAACATCTGAATCTTTCCTAACTTGATCCCCATCTCAACTCTCTCACCAAACATCACCATGTCGGTGAAATCTTGGTCGTGCAAGAGGCATAGTATGGCCCATCTAGTGTGCGTCTCCACCATCTCTCGTTCCACCATAGGGGTTGAACTTTAGCTACCTCGCAACCTTTGCGCGTACTCTTGAAAGATTCGGTTTTCTTACGAGCTAGGTTGTGCAACTGGGTTCTCGTAGGCGCCATATCGATGTTAAAGCCATAGTGTTGAACAAAAGCTACAATAAACTCTCTCAAGTTCGCACAGGAGCTATCAAGGCCCATATACCAATCCATGGCCCATCGGTCAAACTATCTTGGAAAAAATGCATCAAGAGCTTCTCATCCTTCGGACATCCTCCTATAGTAATACCTCAAGTGGGTTTTAGGACAAGAGTTGCCCTTGTACTTGAAAGCTCGGATTTTAAATTTTGGAGGATCCTCACTCCTTGAACCAATCCCAAGTTGGACATGTCGAAACCCAAAACATCCACGATTCTCAAAGGCTTGCATGCGCTCCTCGAGCATCTTCAACTTCCTATCGACTTGTGGCTCCTCAACATTGGAAAACCAATCTTCAAAGTTATCTTCATCATCTTTGAGGAATCGAATCAATAGTCCTTACGCTGGTTGAGGCACCAACACAGTTACGCATGGCGATGTGTGGGGTAGGCGGAGGAACCACCGCAGCATGATCCGTTTGAGCGGTTCTCGTCGGCAAGATCAAGACCGGCGTTGACTTCAAGCTAATTCGGACAAAGCATTCCCATGAGCAACTTCTTGATGGTGACCACGGAGGCCTCACGAGCTCTCAACTCCTCTTGTTGCGAGCCATGTTCAATTATCTCCATCAATTGCCCCATACGAGTATCCATTCTTGTCCCTAAGGCGGCCATGTCGACTTCCATCTTCTCCATCGGTTTCTTCAAGTTACTTCTTGTCGGGTAGCGATGAGCAGCGAAACCTGTAGTCTCGTCTGTGGAGAAGAAAACGAGTAAGATGGTGGTCTCAATACTCATTATGTATGATATGCTATGGGAGTATGCATGCATGCCCATGATATGTTTTTGTACATTTTATTTTCGGGGACTCTTTGAAGACTCGTTAGTTAACAATAAACATTAGGAAAAAGCGGTTAAGCGCAATTCAACGAAATCTCATAGAAACTCAAATTGTTAGTTGCGACTACAAGGCTTCAAGCTCAAACGAGCAATAAAATTCATCTGGAATTTAAATCATTACAATAATAATTAGATTCAAATATTCAAATAAGATAAGTGGCTAAAAACTAGAAATCTGTCCACGGCGAGGCTTCAAATCTCTAGTTTCGCCTTGAACACATTCACCACATTTTGTGAGGAAGAGAAATCACTCACGGGAGGTATCGGGTTGTCTTGAGGTCTTCTAGGGCCGACTGAGTCTCAAGGTACGTCAACAATCAAGCGGTTACACATGTCAACCATTTCACTTCTTCCAATAGAAAAGCCCATTCATTCTTCTAGAAAGGACACTAGTTCATCCTTTTCATCTAACAGACGATTCGACTTTTGGATCTCATCAATCCAACCTTGGCATTGCTCTCTAAGGCCTTCGTAAGCATCCCTATTGCTATCCTTTCTTCCCTCGAATGTTCACTCTTGAATTTTTCAGCTAATTCAATTGCTTCCAATTCTCGCGATCTGACTTCTTCTTTTATCTCATTCTCTAGCATTTTATTGGTTCGTGCTAGAAGCTTCTAACTTTGAAATCTTTGCTTGAGGCGTGCTTTCAATGCTCTCTTTTCTTCAACGGCCTTTTCTTCATCTAGATAAGCTGGCCCTTTGATCTTGGCAGTCTTCAATTGTCGACGGAGGTCCCTTGCCCCACTTGCGGCTCCTCGAGTTCTCGAACATCTCAGAGCTCTTCATCCTTTTCATTACGTATTCTTCTCCCTCTAATTCTTCTTTCACCTCTTTGAGGTTAGCCTCCAAATTTTCAGCTCGAAAAATCGAGAATTAGAGCTTTGTAGCTCAATCTTTCCTCCTCCATCTTTCCGATAATTTCACGAAGCCTCACATTCTCCTCTATTGGCACATGAGTGATTACTGTTCGGGATGATCAAAGGGTACCTCTACAAAGTAAAGCACTTGATTTCTTGGACTCTCTCTATCACCCATGGCGATAAGATCTTCCATCAATTCCGCCCCTCTTGATTAACTCTCGGCTTTCCTATGGATCGACCCCAAGCTCTTGGATCTTACTTCGTTGCGGTCCTTTTACCAAGCTCGTGTACAATGAAACTTTCCAAGTGCTCGGCCTTGGTTCATTCTCCATCGGATACCCCAATTGTCTCGTTGCAAGTCTTGGGTTATAATTGATGCAACCCATAGACCCAATCAAAGGAACATTAGAATATCCACCACGGTGGTGATAACATCAACGAATCCCGACACAGAATGCCACATCACACCATCGGTATTAGTGAAGCCAATTTTGAGACCAAGATAAGTTTCTCGGGATCTTCTCCACGGTCCACTTTGAGGAATATGAGAAGTCAACCATAAATACAGACAATGGAGAACAACACGAAACCACTTTTTCGGATGTCTCTCATGGAGATGGTAAAGAACATCATAGCAAAGGGAATAGGGTTCTTCGACATGAATATACCAATAGCAGACGGGCTCAAGTAACCAATTTCATTAGTTGGAAACAAAACCAAAAAGATGAGCAAAGCAAGAATGGAGTGAAAGTCGGCCAATCGTCTTGAACACTCAAACTTAACAACTTATCTTCCAAGTTTTGCCTAAGAATACCTTTATACGTAATCCAGGTGCCACCTCCTTACAGGGAAGAAACAAAGCAGCTACCTTAGCCTTATCGAGGTCTTCCCTATGTTGAGAAAAGGGTGTCGTCCTTCAAAGGCCAATTAAGGATTCTCTCGAACTCTTCAATTGTAGGAACAAGTGAAAGTCTTGGAATGTGAAGCATCGAAGAGGAGGATCATAGTACTTTGCGAGCAATCAAAGCTTCCATGTCCACATTGGTAGTTAAAAGATCTAGGATGTTCCCAAACCTTTTCCCAAAATAAGCTCTCTGACAGAATTCTTTCACTTTGAGTTATCGCTTCCAACTTGATTCTTTGAATTTGAGACATGGAGCGATCTTCACAGTTGGATTCATTCTTCCTTTACGCTTCTTGCACCAACAAAATCTATAAGGTTCCACGAAAATAAAAGTTATATGCTAAATGGTTTTGTGCAAATGTATGCAATGCATGTTGCAAATTAAATAGAAGCTGGTTCATAGGATCGGCGGTCATGGTTTCGACGTCTACCCAACAATTCCCGGGTAAGGCTAATCTTATGTTTTGGCTAAATGTTTCTTGGGGTCTCGATCCCTTTACAAACACTATCATCGCGAGAGGCCTACGTGGCGATAGTATTTGTAAAAGTATACCCCAAGCGGCTCTTAACGGATGCTCTAAATCCAACATTTGAGCGTTTTGGTCTCGGTTAGGACAACATGAACAAACTTAGAGTTATAGGTCATTTGTCCAAAGATTGATGTCTGCGCTAACGGGCGACCTCCTTAAAACAACCAACTCTAAGCCGGAGTCTTCGCCGGGCCAACAAGACAATGGAGTCAAGTGGACCTAGGCTACGCCCCTCTATTCCTAAAGGTGACCTAGAAGCAGGGTAGTGGGCTTATCTATGTATCAATGCCCATGAATTCCCATCACAATAATATATCAACAAAATAATATATAAAGCATAGAAAAATAAGCAAATAAGCAATAGATAAGCATAAAGAAGAAAGCGATAAATACACACAAGCATGCGAACTAAACTAGGGTTGACTCGCTTAGTCAAAAAAGATTTTAAAAATTTTCCCGATTCGCCAATGAAGCAACTCGATTTTCAAAAATCATTTAAAATGAAATTTCAAAACAATGAAATCGCCACCTAATTTTATTTGTTCTAAAAGAGCGGGAATATAGATAAAACCCACAAAAATCGGATAAGGCGGTCTACAAGACCAAAAAGATGGACTCGAGTCGGTTACATAAGGAAGGTATTAGCACCTCTTACGTCCATCGTACTCGATGGGACCCATTTAGTTCAAAATGTGTTTGTGTGTGTGTAATCGCTAATTTCTAAATTATGAATAAATAAAAAGAAAATGGATTTGTTTGTTATTATTTTGAGTTTGACACGGTTTGAAAAGCGTGCCACGTATTCCCTCGTGCAATGGGAAAGTCAAAACTCCGTAGTTCTGGTTGAAAATGTCTTGGATTGTTTGTATTGATTTTAGAAGAAAATGTTTTTGATGACCGCGTATGAGCGGCAAAGGAATTTGAATGGGTTGAATTGATTTTAATTGTAGATGACAAGTACCAAAACGTTGGGATATCCTCTAACGATTCGATACTCGAGATTGGTGATTGAGGTCAACCGATCTTCTCTCATCCAAAATCTTTATTATGAAAGGAGTGAGGTGAAACAAAGTTCACTTTTATTAAGTGTTATGGAATAAAGTATTTAAGTCATTGGGTTACCCTCTAATGGCCCAAATACTTTACATTTTTAATTAAATCGTTGGGCGAACCTCTAACAATTTAATTAAGTACCATAACACTATATTTTTTGTTTTTGTAGAAAAAATTGATTTTTGAAAACAAATTCAATTAATTAATTTAATTTGAAAGTGTTTTAAATGTTCAAGTGTATGGAATAAAGTATTTAAGTCATTGGGTTACCCTCTAATGGCCCAAATACTTTACATTTTAATTAAATCGTCGGGCGAACCTCTAACAATTTAATTAAATTCCATATCACTATGTTTTTTGTTTTTGTAGAAAAAATTGATTTTTGAAAACAAATTCAATTAATTAATTTAATTTGAAAGTGTTTTAAATGTTCAAGTGTATGGAATAAAGTATTCGAGTCATTGGGTTTCCCTCTAATGGCCCAAATACTTTAAATTTTAATTAAATCGTTGGGCGAACCTCTAACAATTTAATTAAGTACCATAACACTATTTTGAAAATTGCGGCGTTGGACGTAGAGAAATGATATTTCGGGTTATGGTTAACCAAGTATATGGACTTGATTAACCATGAGACCTGTGCATGGTGATTGGTATATGGACCAATTATTTTTGGTTATGATTAATCAAGGCAACGAGGGCCTTAATTAACCTCGTGAGGATGGCCATGCCCATCCCAACCATGAGACCCTTAGAGAATTTGGTGTGGGTAACCAAAAATAAGAGAGAGCGGAGGCGTTGTTGTTTTATATTAATGTGAGGCGGAGTGTGCAATCGTGAAATAAGCATGCAAGCGGACAATGTAATAGCGAAAAATAAAAGAAAAATAAATTAACACACAATACAAATCGGAATTTAAATAATTATTAGTATAGATATTCTTTTACTTGATGAAAAATCAATTAACAATTTAATTGGTAATTCAACAAATAAAAAACTACCATATGCCAAAATATTATTTAATACATCATTATATAATAATAAAAAAAACTTGCATAATATTAATTTTAAAGAGAAAAGTTGAAATGGGCACGATTGGAGCTTTAAATGCAGGGTGTGAGCAGCAAGTCGAGCCCAAGCCCAAAATCTTCTTGGATCTTGTATGAGATGCTCCATGGATGCAGTGTGGTCCACCATTCTGGATCGTCGGATCTGGACCTCATCAGATCTGATGGTTTGATGCAGGAGGGTGCAAAATATATACCATGGACATGTACACACCAGATTCGAACAGACCACACAGGTGGTGACAAGTGTCACCACCTAAACTAACCACCAAGACCAAATAATCCTACAACTAATGCTATACTAAACTCATTTTTATATTATAAATTATAAAAATAAATAATACTAACTCTAATAATAATATTAATAAAATAAAAACAGAAATTAAATTATTGTCATTATATTATTATATATTATATTTTAAACTAAAAATAAAAAAAAATAAACTTTACTTCAATTCAAGTATATAAAATAAAATAAAACTGAACCTAATATTAACAAATAAATCTTAAGTTGCAAAAAAACAAAATATTATTATTTTTACTTAGCACTAAACCAACCCCTTTTTTTTTGTGACAAACAAAATCATTTTACTAGAATAAATATTATATATAAAAAAAAAACTAAGTCAGATTAGATTAACAAAAAAAAACAATACTAAGACTGATTATATTAAACTAACTCTAAAAAAAACTGGAACAAGCATAAAAAAAATTCACGATCTCACTCTCTCAAACCCTTTCCTCTCCATCTCATCGGAACTCTTCCTCACTCGATCCTCACGATCGCTCATCATCGCTCAATCTCTCCGTTCCGATCTCGCCGTTCCTCTCACTCGCGATTCTGATCGTCTCTCACCGCGATCCTCACTGGATTCGTCTCTCATGCTCGCGATCTACTGTTCTCTCCTTGTCTCGCGACGAAAATCGATTCCCTTCTCTCTCTCGAACTCTATTACTGCTATTGTTTTCTGATTCTTTGGTATTTGTGTTTACAGATTGGGAAAAAAAAGAGGAAAGGGAAACCCTAGGCTCTAAACGATGATGACGGCGGCGGTTATGATGCGAAAAAAAGGAGCGAAGAGAAAGAAGGAGGACGGCGGCCAAGGTGGTTCGCAACCTCCTTCTTTTCCTTTGAAAAATGGGTATTACCTTTCTACTCTTTTCTTTCTGGCAATGTCTGCTTTTCTGAAGGTTTTTTTTTCGGAAAATGATGATGATTTGTAGATAGATAGATGCTGTTCTGGGTTTTGATGAATCTGTTCTGGGTTTTGGCTTGATAGTCTTTTGTATGCTGTTAGGGTTTTTGTTTGAGCAATTTCGGCTAGGGTTTATGAACAGTTGCCCCTTTTTCTTTGTTATAAACTTAATGTTTATATACTGTCAGTTGCTTAGGGTTTTGTTATTCTGATCCTTTGAAAAACAAGGCTTTGTTTGCTTGATGGGCTTGCATCCTTTTGTTGTTGGGCTGATGATTCTGATCATTTTTGGCTGTTTGATCCTGTACTTTCTGATATGTTGGCTGCTGGTGTATTGTTTATGGTAAAATTTGCCTTTTCGTGCCTACCCTTGCTCGCACAAAACCACGATCTTCATGCCAAACTGTTTAAGCCTTTTCCTCATCTTCTTTCCACACCTCCTGTTGAACCAAGGGTACACCCTTGAGGATTTGCAATAGCGAGTTTATGGCCGATGATTCGCTATGAGGCCGGTTTTGAATGATTGAAACCCTTGCACAACCTGATTCCGGAAAGAAAATCCTAATGATGAGATTGTGTATCTTGTATCTTGTTCATGTTTGAATTTCTTGATCATTTGCTAATCATATTCTTTGCTTTGTTTTCATGAATTGCAAATGACGGTGAGGATGGATGGTAGAAAAGCTTTGAGGAACACAAAGGCGAACCAAGACCCTTGGAAAAGCTTGAAGCTTAAGGACATCAAGTTTTAAAGGAAACTCTTCATGTAGTTTAGAACCAAGCCTGTATTAATTAGTGCATTGTAATTCAAATTTTGCAATTTGCATTTGAGGATTGACAACTTGTAACACATGTATCTAGACCTTGCATTCTTGTATAATAAAAGAATAATTTGGAAACTCTCGAATTTTATGAATACAAGATTGAGAATTATGTATCGATTTGAGTTCTAGTTTCAAATTCTTGAATACTACTAATGTGATCTTCAATGTTGTAGCATTTTGTGCATGAAAGTTGAAAATTCATGATGAATAAAACATTCCAACAAAAGATTGTCATGAACCAAAATTACTTTGGTTAAAACAATACTAAGTCGAAATGTTGACTTAAAATACGCGCTAAATCCGAATTGTCCACCATTCCCATCCGTATTCTTGAATCAAATGAGTAATAACATGATTGTTGGACTTTTAGAACTTGAGAAAAATTGTCATGTATGATCTTGATTCAAGTTCTAAAAAAAAGAATGAGGTCTTAAAAGAACTTATGAATGAAATTTGAATATGTATTCAATTTTCTAAATCCTCCTTGAACTCAAAATGTACATTATAAAAGCTTTGAACTTGTGATCAAAACCTCGAAATCCAAGTTATCTTGTAATTAAATTAATCCCATTTGAATTTTCCAGCCACAAAGTTTCCATTTTTATCCATTCACGTAGACATTCGGAGCCTTTTGCTTCGACAAAAATTGAAACTCTAAGTTTCAAAAGGAAATTCTTGATCAAAAACCTCGATCAACTTTTCATGATTCTTTTAAGAATTGAGCAATAGATTCCACTTGAAATTAATGGAATTATTACCGTTTCCAAATCGAACCATATTCAGTAGTGGAGTAAGATTCGAACCAAATTCCAAAGGAAGCTTCTAGTTCTTCATAGAATGCCCGAATCTTGTGAGCGATGAACGACAGAAAAGATCTCCACATGCGGTCGGCGTTCGTAAATCTTGTAAACAAGTCCTCTGGATGAATATCTTCACATACACCCACCATTGCCGAGAGCAAACAAAGCTGGCGAGCAAGCCAAACGTACTAGAACTTGTATTGTTGATCAATAAATGGATAATCATAATCCAACCTTCTACATCTTGAACAAAGAACCCGAAACAACAACAAAACCCAAATTCGTGGTGAATTGACCTCCTGAATCGGGAGGTAATGCCATTCAAAATAACCAGACTTCCGTAGCTCCATCAAGAACAGACCATTCAATTCAACAATCGAACACCAAGCCCCGAAAACCGAAAGATATGAACGGAAAAGATTTAATTTTAAACCTCGTCGTTTTTCCCAATATCCTAGATTGGTCGAAAGCACCACAACTTTTGCTCAACAGAGAAAACTTTGGGAATCAACTCCAATCCGTAACCATAGAACCAGTGGTATGAATGCATGTGAGCGTTATGATAAATGCGAAGCCTAAACCAGATACAACCGAGATAGGAGGGCAAATTTTGGGGTGCAACAGGAAGATATCACTGGGGAGTCCAATTGAACGATCTTGTTGTCATAAGAGTTCACTGGGGATGATTGATCGCTTCTTTGGGGAATAGACTTCATTGGAGAATTGACACTATTGTCGATTATACATCCAAGCGCCACCACCTGGGAGAAAAAGATAAATATATCGTCGAGAACCTTTACCTCCACCTCCAAAATTTCTGAACAGATTCCAAACTCCGGCAAGGGTTTATGCATGACTGTACCGTGATATGACATGGATGAATGAATGAATGCATGCGTGAGTATACTGGTTGATGTATTGGTTTGTCAACTGAATTCCGAAACAATCGAAAACGAAATGGCCACAACCCAAGTTATGGATGCTAATGCAAAGATTTCCTCACCGGGAAAATATCTTATGATTACTCGTAATCATCAAGAAGGATACGGAGGTACTCCAATTCCGAGGAAAAGCGTAATACTTAGAGTCAGTCACCCCCCATCATTCCGTAAATCAAAGCAAAATTAAGTTTCAAAATTTCTTTGTTTCACCATTTTGAATGATTTGAATTTTATCTAAAACAAACAGCAGCATTAAGTTAATCATGCGGAAAAGATAAAAAGTAGGATAAGAAATGAAGTTCAACTGAACGATTTTTTTATTTAAAATATGAGAAGAACAACTCATAAGTAGGGGCTTTTGTACATAAAGATGCACATTCCTTTAGGAGGAACATACGGAAAAAAGTGAATCCATTACACATTTCTTAAAACAACAACGAAATTGAAACTGAAATTCATTGAACCGAAACATGCTATTCCCCCTCCTGACTGCTATTCTTCATCACTTCGCTTCTGAATATGGTGATTGAACTAATCCACTCCGTATGAGCTTTTGTTGTGGCAGATGCGTACTGCAACATTATGTCCTTACACATTCCCTAACTTTTGCGTGAACCATTTCAAGATTTTGGTTCACCGGATATCTACCCTTTTTTGCGCCGGGTTTCGACACCGTTTTTCTCTTCTTTTTTTTTTTTTTTTAGACATAATACTTCTTGACCGCGTCTGAGTTGATAGCGTGTGCCAAGACTTCTCCATCCATGTTGGTGAGGACAAGAGCTCCTCCCGAGAAAACTTTCTTTACCACGTATGGTCCTTCATAGTTTGGCACCCACTTTCCACGAGGGTCTCTGTGCGGGGAGATTATCCTCTTTAGCACCAATTCGCCCACTTTGAACTCACGGGGACGCACTTTCTTGTCAAAAGCCCTCTTGATTCTTTTCTGGTAAAGTTGGCCATGATTCTTTGTCACCTCTTTTCTTCGATCAGATTGAGTTGGTCGTATCTGTTCTGGACCCATTCCGCCTCTTCCAACTCCGTTTCCATCAGAACTCTGAGAGAAGGAATCTCAACTTCTATAGTCGCCTCCATACCATACACAAGTGAGTAAGGTGTCGCTCCGGTCGAAGTGCGAATAGACGTTCTGTACCCGTGCAAAGCGAAAGGCAACATCTCGTGCCAATCCTTGTACGTCTTCACCATTTTCCGAAGGATCTTCTTGATATTCTTGTTTGCTGCCTCAACAGCATCATTCATCTTTGGTCTGTAGGGAGATGAGTTGTGATGATCGATCTTGAAGGTGTCACACAACTCCTTCATCATCTTGTTATTCAGATTCGTCCCATTGTCAGTGATGATCTTACTTGGAGTACCGTAGCGACAAATTATGTTGTTCTTGATAAATCGGGTAACCACTTGTCGTGTCACATTCACATATGAAGCAGCCTCAACCCACTTGGTGAAATAATCTATGGCGACTAGTATGAAGCAATGTCCATTGGAAGCTTTCGGCTCAATCATTCCAATCATATCAATTCCCCACATAGAGAATGGCCAAGGAGAGGTCAAAACATTCAGAGGTGAGGGTGGCACATGCATCTTATCGTGAATCTGACACTTGTGACATTTCATCGCATAAACAACACAGTCCGTTTCCATGGTCATCCAATAGTAACCAGCCCTGAGAATCTTCTTTGCCATTGCGTGCCCATTTGCGTGAACACCAAAAGAACCTTCATGAATTTCTTTGATGAGTTGATCTGCTTCGTGTCTATCCACACATCTGAGTAAGACCAAATCAAAATTCCGCTTGTACAACACCCCACTACTCAAGAAAAAGTTGGCAGACAACTTCCTCAAAGTCTTCTTATCCGTAATAGATGCCCCTTCTGGGTACTCACCTATTTCTATGTATTGCTTGATATCATAGAACCAAGGTTTACCGTCAGTTTCTTCATCAACCATCATACAGTAGCCAGGTTCATCTAGACGCTCGATAGTGATGGAAGGTGCTTCGTTAGCCCACTTGACCTTGAACATTGAAGACAAAGTGGCTAAAGCATCAGCTAACTGATTTTCCTCTCTAGGAATGTGATGGAAAGTAATCTCATCAAAGTATGGTATCAGCTTCAAGACATGATCTCTGTACGGAATCAACTTTTCATTACGAGTTTCCCACTCTCCTTTGACCTGGCAAACGACGAGTGCTGAATCTCCATAAACTTCAAGAATTTTGATTCTCAAATCAATGGCTGCTTCTATCCCGAAAATACAAGCTTCGTATTCCGCCATGTTGTTGGTACAATCGAAACAGATTCTGGCGGTGAAAGGAATATGAAAACCTGTTGGAGAGGTTATGATTGCCCCTATTCCATGCCCTACTGCATTGGACGCTCCATCAAACACAAGTGTCCACCGGGATCCTGGTTCGGGTCCTTCCTCTGGTCCGGGAATGTTGCATTCTCTGATAAACATGACATCTTCATCTGGGAAGTCAAACCTCATTGGTTGATAGTCCTCCACAGGCTGGTGGGCGAGATATTCTGATACCACACTTCCCTTGATAGCTTTCTGGGTTACATATTGAATGTCGTATTCAGATAGTAACATCTGCCAACGTGCAATTCTTCCAACCAGGGCTGGCTTTTCGAAGATATACTTGATAGGATCCATCTTGGATATCAGCATTGTAGTGTGACACACCATGTATTGTCTCAAACGACGGGCGGCCCATGCTAAAGCGCAACAAGTTTTTTCTAGCAGGGAATATCGGCTTTCACATTCAGTGAACTTCTTACTCAAATAATAGATCGCATGCTCTTTTCTTCCCGTTTCATCATGTTGCCCCAGAACACAACCCATAGATCCCTCGAGTACAGTGAGGTACATTATGAGAGGTCTTCCGGACACGGGAGGTACCAAGATAGGTGGCTCTTGCAAGTACTCCTTGATCTTATCAAATGCCCGCTGACAATTATCATTCCATACGATAGCTTGATCTTTCTTCAATAATTTGAACAAAGGTTCACAAGTGGCTGTCAAATGTGATATGAACCGGGAGATGTAATTTAAGCGTCCCAAGAAACCACGAATTTCCTTCTCCGTTCTTGGTGCTGGCATTTCTTGAATAGCTTTCACTTTATCAGGATCTACCTCGATACCTCGATGGCTCACTATGAATCCAAGTAGCTTCCCGGACCGGACTCCGAAAGTACACTTGTTAGGATTCAACCGAAGTTTGTACTTCCTCAATCTTTCAAACAACTTTCTGAGATGGACAATGTGCTCTTCTTCAGTTTGAGACTTGGCAATCATGTCATCCACATAGACCTCAATCTCTTTATGCATCATATCATGGAAAAGAGCTACCATGGCTCTTTGATAAGTCGCCCCTGCATTCTTCAATCCGAAAGGCATGACTTTGTAATAGAAGGTGCCCCACGGGGTGGTGAATGTTGTCTTCATCATGTCTGCAGGATCCATATTGATCTGATTGTAACCGGAGTAACCATCCATGAAAGAGAAAACCGACGACTGAGCGGTGCTATCGACCAAAACATCAATGTGAGGTAAAGGAAAGTCGTCCTTCGGGCTGGCTCGATTCAAATCTCTGTAGTCTACACACATCCGAACCTTTCCGTCCTTCTTGGGGACAGGTACAATGTTGGCAATCCAATCTGGATATACCGACACAGCAAGGAAACCGGCGTCGAACTGCTTTTTTACTTCGTCTCTGATCTTTTTAGCCATCTCGGGGTGCGTCCTCCTCGGTCTTTGCTTCACGGGCGAGCATTCGGGCTTTAGCGGAAACTTATGCACAACAATATCTGTATCAAGTCCGGGCATATCCTGATACGACCAGGCAAACACATCTGCAAACTCTCGTAGTAAGCTGACCAACTCATCTTTTATCTCTTGCTCCAAGGCGGTTCCAACTTTGACTTCTTTGGGATCCTCTTCGGTACCCAGATTGATCACATCCACTGGTTCCTGATGAGGTTGAATCATCTTCTCCTCGTGCTCAATTAGACGCGCTAACTCTTCAGGGAGTTCATAGTCTTCTTCACCTTCTTCTTCGGCTTGGTTGATCGGGAAATCGAAGTCAAGAGGAGTTATAGCATGGCTATGTTCAACAATCTCAGTTTCAGGTGATCTGCATAAAGGATTGATTTTATCTTTTAGATATGTATGTTTATTTTAGCAGAAAAATAGTGAAAATGTTGTTGTTGTTTTTTTATATTTTATTTAAGATGCACTGGAAAGTAAAAGTAAAAACAACAAAAGGGATCTCAAACTGAATAACAAAATGCGCTTTTTATTGAAGATAAAAGTTCAAGCCCTACGAGGCGATCCTTTGTGCCTTGGGCAGAGCACAGGATTTTTAATTAAAAAACAAGAAATTACTTTGAAAACGAAATGAAAGGGGTAACATCCTTGACGCTCCAATTCCTAAGTGCCACACCAGGGGGAGTACGGGACACCATTCGGGAAAGCTCCACTGCACGCTCATCATCTTCAATGGCATTGATAGCCTTCTCGGATCGGAAACCTTTTGCAACAAAAGTATCCTCTAGACGAGGGATAATTCCTTTTCCTATCTCTGAACTTCTGCTGATCCCGGAGTATGATTGGTAGCCGAGTCCACTCTTGTCCTTCTTTTCTTCTACATTTATCACAGTTCCCCAACCTTGGTTTAGGCCTCAATAAGAGCCTTAACATCTTGCCAACGGGTTATATTACCTCTGGGCCTTTCAGTGATCTTCACTTCCTTTTGCACATTTCCAATTTCTAGAGCTTGAAAGAGGGTTTCGTGCACTTCATCTCCTACATCCACATATTTGAATTCGACACATGGTGACTAGATAGTCCTCCTCACCACTAACTTCCATCGGTTGTTTAACAAGAACTTGATTTCGATGTAAAGTTGAGGTGACCGCCTTTGCACTATGGATCCAGGGTCTTCCCAACAAACAGCTATAAGCTGGAAAGATGTCCATCACCTGAAAAGTAATATTGAAGATGTGAGGTCCGATGAGCACTGGAAGATCAATCTCCCCTATCGCCATCCTGCGCGATCCGTCGAAAGCCTTCACAATTAGGGAGCTAGGTTTCAAAATTGCCCCTTTTACCTGTAGCTGAGCCAATGTCGTCTTCGGGATTACGTTCAGAGCACATATCAACTAGAACTCGGCAAGAGTTATTCCACCACATGTGAAATATGAAGAGCCATATTATGACTACCTCCATTCGAGGAGATCGGCGTCGATGAATGACAAACAGTGCCATCATTTAAGTTTGAAGCGCATCTAACGGTTGATGGTGATATCTTCCGCTACGTACGAGCTATCAAGAAATTTCAACAGTGCCACCTTGTGGGCTTCAGAACTTCTTAGTAGAGACAAGATTGAGATTTTCGCTGGAGTCTGACTAAGTTGATCCACTACCTTGTAGTCACTCCTCTTAATGATTTTTAACGTCTCCTCACTCAGCTTGAAGATATCCCTTAACTCTTCCGCATTCAAATCAACAGCTCCATCTTTCCTTGGAGGGACATCCGACACTTTCTCGGCAGCTCGGTTCTTCATTGGATCCTGGTGATAAATTCGACCGCTACGATTCCCTTTCTTTCTGTGACATGTTCTGAAGCTGTACTCGGTTGGGGGCCAAAGTAGTATTGAAATGGTATTGCTTGAAGAAAGCACTAGATAGATCATCCCAAGAGCGGATGTTTGTCTTTTCGAGTTGCATATACCAGTCTAAAGAAGCCCCACTGAGACTATCTTGAAAGCAGTGGATCATTAGCTTGTTGTTTTTGACATGTGCCGCCATTTTGCGACAATACATTCTTAGATGGGTATCTGGGCATCTCACCCCCTTATACTTCTCAAAATCCGGCACCTTAAATTTTGGCGGAATGACCACATCGGGTACAAGACACATATCCGCAGCGCTTAGCCCAACAACATTCTTCCCTCTCAGCTCTTTCATTTTTTCGGCTAACTCCTTACACATCTTTTGAGCGGCCACGTCCTGGAACGGATTTGGATTACCTGTAGTCTCTACGTTCTGGTAGAACTGCCTCATATAGTCATCTTGTTGCTCTTCCTCGCCTTGAGGAGTTGTGGACCACATATGCTCTTGTTCATCCCCCTCTTGCCTTTGCTCGACATTCCCCATAGCTTGGTTAGCGATATGGGATGCAACAGCGTTTCCTTGATTCTCTGCTTTGTTGACGAAATCAGCTGACATTCCATAGAACGGCGGATTAAGTGCTTGCACTCTTGGAAATGGAGTATCACCTCGGAGAGTTCTCATGTTTTCGGTGATGACAGGAGGAACAATAGCGACTCGTTGTTAGATCGTTGTTAGTCAGCTACGGCCAGCAGCGGCGGCAAGCGGCGGCGGCCCCCTCCTCCTCTTACATCTTGAGTAAGCATTTCCATTAACGATCCATCTTGGTCTTCAGCGTATCAATATCATCTTGCATAGCCGTTTGGTTCGTCGCATATTGATCCATTGCTCTTCTCACGTTAGTTCTGGTTTCGTACGGGCTTCGGATGTTCAGCTTGAATCCCTGGGTGAAATGACACGTAATGAGTTTGGTGTCCCCTTTTTTAATAAAGAAAAATGCATGATTATGTATGATTAATGCAAAAATGCTTATGACCGTGTTTCCATTTCCAAGGATCCTTATCGGACTCATTCACTGATAAATAATTAGCAACACACATGGATAATCAGCTCCTTCATTCAAACATAACAGTCAAAATACAAACATTAGTCTTTGTAGAGAAATTAAAAGAGCAAGACTCGCAGTCTTTTAGTTCAACAAGTACAATGGAGTGAATAAAACATAAAACAAAGACAGATCGTGTTGTCCTCTTCGGGGCCTGAAATTTCTTATCTCTTGTTGGAACCGCTCCACCATGTCTCTGCAAATATCGATGAAATATTCCACCGCCGGGGGCACCCGGTTTTCTTCTAAATCTTCGACCGCTGATTGTAGTCTCCATGGGACCTCTACCATCAATTGTCTATAGAATTCAACCAGACCTGAGTAGTTGTTATACAAGCTTTTGTTCTGCTCTTCCAGAGTAAAAATGGTTTCCCCTCTGTTTACCCAAAGCTCGTTCTGGCGTCGGGCTTCTTCTTGCCAACCCTCACATTGGACTTCCAACTCTACATACGATGCTTCCCACCGGGCCACAAGATCTCTTGCAGTGTCCAACTCTTGGATTTTCTGAGCTAATTCCTCGGAGTCCACATTATGCGCCAAACGGGCTTCTTCTTTGAGACGCGTTTCGCGTGCCAAGCTGGATTCAATGTCCTTTAATGCGGCTTTCAACTCTTGGATTTTAGTGGTAAGAGTTGTTTTCAAATCCGACTTTGCTTTGATGGCTCGCTCCTCATCCGCGTAGGCTTTCCCTCTTTGCTGTTCGGCCCTGGCTAACTTTCGATTGAACTCTCTTAGCTCAAAGTTGGCAGCATCCAAGTTGTCTTTTACACGGAACTTCGCTTTCTTTTCTATTTCTACAAGCTCTTGACTCCTTAGCAACTCATCATCCCTCTCTCTGAGGCTTTGCGCCAAATCATCCCTCTCTCGAGTAACACGAGTAAGGTTGTCGACCCTCTTGACCCATCTCTGATAGTGAGTGAGTCTATTGAACTCTTCAATAGGAACATGAGTAACTTCAAGCTCTGGCACCTCAAACGAAACTTCCACAGTGAATGGTAACTTTACCTCCATTACTCTCCTAAGTATCCGGACTCGTAAGGTTCTCCATCACCATTTCCTCTTTTACGAGCTCTACTCCTTCCTATGAACTTGAGTCCAAGCTTTGCATTTGTTTCAACAAACCAACATCTTCACTTCAAGTCTAATAAGATAAACTCTCTCAGAAGTTCTTCCCTAGGTGCGGTTTCCATAGGACAACCCAATTGTTTGAGAACCAACCTAGGATTGTAGTTGATGCAACCTTGGGATCCAATCAGTGGAACGTTAGGAAATGCCCCACAGTGTGTGATGACCTCCCGTGTACCAATGAGAGTACCAAAACGCCATTAGCGATGAAGCCAACCGAGACCAACTTAAATTCTCTAAAATTTTGGCCCACGGTCCTCGCTGAGGGATATGAGACTTCAACCATGAATAGAGCAAAACAGAGCAACACATTACCACTCCCTTTTTCTTCTCATATCGGATATGTATGTTGAGGAGCATGTCTGCAAGTAGTGCAGGTACAGGGTTATCTGAGAGGAAAACACCAATGGCAGGCTGGCTTATATAATCATCATCATTGCTGGGAAACAAAACCACCCCATAAATTAACAAAGCTAGAACAACGCTGAACGGCATCCAATTTTCTTCTGACATTGCCAATTCTTCGGCTCTCTGTTCCAAAAACTTCCTTGAGATACCCTTTCCTACTAACTTTGGTCATATTTCTCTGATAGGGAGGTGCAGAGCAGCTGCTATATCCTTTGCATCCAAAGATTCTCCTAACCTGGTAAAAGGAACATCATCCTTCAAGGGCCAATTCAACAACCTTTCCAACTCTTCAATCGTCGGGACTAACTGAAAATCCTGGAATGTGAAACATCGTAGAGGAGCATCATAAAACTTCGCCAAGGCCTTCAGAGCGTCATGATCAACCGTAGTGTCCAACAGTTCTAAGATCCATCCATATCTGGCATGAAAGTTATTCAACTGAACAGATTTCACCTTCCTTCTAAGCTTCAACAGATTTTGAGTATCAGGGATCTTGAACTTGAGATGCGGGTTATGCCTTTTGATTAAATCCATGTGTGATCCAATTGTTTCCACGAATGAGCCCTTTAAAGATACCTGAAAAATGGCAACACATATGATGAAAATGAATGAATTAATGCAAAATGCAATGTGAATGAAATATGATGATATCCAATGAAAATGTAGTCAGAGATCATATAAAAGGTCACGGATGGTCGACATGGCTTCGCGCCTACCAATTCCCCAAACAAGGTTGGTTCTAGTGTTTTCATGCTAAATGCTTCTCGAGTCTCGGATCCCTTTTAGAAATATTATCACCACGCGATCGGACTACGTGAGGATAATACTTCAAAAGTATACTCAAGAAGCTCTTAAAGGGATACTCAAAGATCCTTTGAGCGGTCGATTTGTTTTGGACATCCTAATACTTAGAGTTATAGGCCCTTTGTCCAAGAATTATCATCCCGCACTATTGTACGATGCAATAACTCCCTTAAAAAGACCAACTCTAAGTCGTGGTCTTCACGTCGATCCAAAAGACACGGATGTCCAATGGACCTAAGCTACTCAACCACTCTAAACTTATGTTTCCTAGAAGCCTGGGTATTGGGCTTATCTATGAATCATAACCAATAAAACGCCCCAAAAATCAAAATATATCACAGGATAGTATAAAGAAATAATAATAAACATCAAAGCAATAAATAAACACAAAGAAAGAATTAAATTAGGGTTAACTCGCTTTAAAATTTATCCCGAAGTCGCCAAATGAAGCAACTCGATTTTCAAAAATCTTTTAATTCTAGAAAACTAGTGAAATCGCCACCTAATTTTATTTGTTCTAAAAAGCGGAAAATATAGATAAAACCCAAAACAAGCGGATAAGGCGGTCGTGACCAAAAAGTGGGATCGGGTCGGTTATGTAAGGGAAGTATTAACACCCATCCATCCACTCGATGGGACCCATTTAATTTTGGCGTTTGTGTGTGTTTACTAAGTTATGGATGCTAAAAGAAAATGAATTTGTTTATTATTATTTTGAGTTTGACACTGCTTTGAACCGCGTGCCTACATATTCCTCGTGCAATGGGAAAGTCAAAACTCGTAGTTCCTCTCAAAAGGCTTTAATTTTGTTTTTCGATTTTATAAGAAAAATCGTGTATTTAGACATTTCAAATACTTTGAACTAGGACTTGTTTTGTTTGTTTGAAAAGCTTAAGTCCTCGTTCATTTGAAACGACTATTACACCCTCTTTATCCGAAAAGAGTTTTGCAATCGCATATGAGCGATAAAAGGATTTGAGTGAGTTGAATTGTTTTTATGTGGATGAAAAGTACCGAACAACGAGGCTAGCGTCTCACGATTCAAATACTAGAAACCCGAGGAACGAAAGTTCGCCCAGTCGTCTATCACCCAAAAATGTTTTCTTGAGAAAAAGTGAAGTGAAACGAGTTCACGTTATTTAGGAGTCTTTAAGCCACGGGTCTAGCGTCCAACGACTTAAAGACTAAAGTTTGTTTGGGGGACAAGTTTTTTAGCAATTAGTCTAGCGTTTAACGACTAAAAACTTGTACTTTATTATGAAAAGATTTGAAAATGCACTCGACGTTGGATCGAGGTTTGAAACTTATTATGAAAGTGTTTTTGCAATGCGAGCTATGGTTAATTGAATATATGGTCCTAAGGTGCGGTAATGGAAAAGAACACACAATAGTATACAAGCATTAAATAAAGCAAGTAAATAAATTAAAAGCCCATACAAGGTGGCTTGCAAAATAAATGATTTACATTGTGTAGGTGCATGCGAAATAAATTTAATCGATTAATTAAACAAAACTTAATCAAGTAATTAGTTTAATAAAATTAATTAGGTAAACTAATTAATTTTAAATAACCTAATTAGATAATTAAATAATGTTTAACCACTCAATCAAAGTTTCATTGTAAGCCCAAGAGTGGCGTGTGCAAAAAAATGTGTGGCCGTTGTGACGCTTCAAAGCTTTGTCAACTCGGGGTTAAAATGGCTCGCACAGTATTAGTGGGAAAATGTTTTGGTTTGTGCTTTGTGAATAATAAATAAATGATAAAGCAATAAAAATAATTACTAACTATTACATCAAGTGGGGAATGGGGGTACAAATTTACAAATTGGGATATTGCAAGAGAAGAACAAAAAAATGCTAAAAAATGTCCTAATAATAAAATATTTAACTATACTACTATTATTATTTATTATGTTTTGTTTTGGGATATGCTAAAAAGTTTATTGGTTTATGAATACTATAATAATATAATAGTAAATAATAATGATAATGGGTAATAATACAAATATAGTAAAAATAATGATATGATTAGTAATGATAATATTAATAATAATAGTAATAATAATAATAAGGGTAGTAATAATAGTAATATTTAATAATAATAATAGTAATAATGAAAATAAATATTGGCTAAATATGATAATAGCTACTATTAATAATCTTGATATAACCAAAATATAATACTAATACTAATAAATAATCATAATTTAAAAGTTAATTGGAAAAAGAAAAACAAAGAAAACGCTCTGTCTCTCTCGATGCTCTCTCGTTTGAGTTTCTTTCTCGCTTCTCTCTCGCCGGAAATCATTTTTGGGTATTCTCTCTCGCGATTCTTCACCGCCACTCTTCACTCTCTTCCTTGCGAAAATCGCCCGCGATTCCTCCGAAACCCTCATCGGCCTCCTTCTCTCTCGACGATTTCCTCTCTTCTCTCACGGCCGATCGGCTTGCATGTTTCGATTTATTGTTGGCTTGTGATTTCGATGTTGTGTTTGATTTGTGGGTTCTGGTAGCTTTGGCTTTTGGGAACCCTAACAGTCATCAAGATCGTACCTTTCGGTGAGACCTTTCCAACTTGTCTTCCTCTTCTTAAATTCAACTCAAGGGTTGTGTTTGGAAGATGATGACTATATGCTTAGGTTTTGATAAATTGTTCTTTTGGTTTTGTTAGCTTGAGTTTGAAAGTTTAGAAAGATCGTTTTGTTTTTTTGGTTATCGGTTTTGGAAATTGTTTGGGAAGAAAAATGGTTTGGAAAATAGTTTTCAATCTGTGTTTTTGAATCGACCCTCCTTTCTTATATTTAATGGTATTTTTATAAGAACCGATGCCTCTTGATTTTTTGGGGTCCCTTTTAGTTGTGGAACGGATACCCATTTGGTCTTGGTCCCGAGTCTTTGCTTTGGTCTTTGGTTCTTGGCTTTAACCTTGTTTGGTGATATCTCTTTCTTCGCTATACTTTTTGAACAGCTACACACCTATTTCCATTCGGTGTATTCTTGTAAAGATACTATGCTTGACCTTTAGAATACCATGCCTTTCCATCATTAAGAATGACTTTGCCTTGGTCTTTGCATTGGGATCACTTCCTGTGTTGCTTGTTATTAAACTCCCATTTCTTCTTTCACTATACTTATTGCTCTGTCATTTGGGATTTGAATTTGGCATCTTTCTTTTCTATGTATCTTGCCTTCTTTGTGAGAAATAGTTCTTGTGGGATGAAAAAAATTGTTTTTTTTTTGATGCATAACTCATTATACTTTTCTTTTGGTGAATCAATCTTTTTGACACTATTGGGCTTTTCTTTTGGAAAAATGATGTTCCATGATTTCCAAAGTGCACCTCTTTTGTGAACCAACAACGAAAGTTGTTGTGATTTGCAATGGAGGTAACCGATGAAGGAAGTTCGATTCGAGGGCTTTTGAAACGATTAACCTTGCAAATCGATTCCTTACACAACCCTCGTGATGAGTCTAAAAGCAAACATAATTTTACTTCGTATGAAAATTGCTCTGTTGCAATTAATTATATCTCTTTCCATTGTTTGGATGACAAGTGGACAGACTGTGGAAGTGAAGAAGAATGCCGGATGAAGAGAAATTGAAGGAAGCCGGAGCTTACGGCGTTAGGATAGAATTAATACATTTGTACTTGTAAAACAAGAATTAGAACATTATGTAATAACGGACAAAGTTCAAATTAATAAATCCCAATTACTCTTGTAAAAATGTATTCCTTATGAAACTTAAATATTTTTATCACATCAATTTGATATAAGAAAAGTATTCAAATTCGAACTATAATTCCGATTTCCTTGAAATTTGTATTCTAAACTTGAATATTTTGTAATATCAACTTGATATAAAAAATGCTCAATTTTGAATTACAATTCCAATCTCTTCTTGTTGTGCGAATTCTTCGTAATGCCTCCCGCCATAAACAAAACCAAATTCCACAGGACATTACTCTTCCTTTTGCGTATTTTCTCAAGCATCCAATAATTATTTTTGGCTAGCAACTTTATACATGAAAACGGTATTTCTACTTATCGAATAAGAAAAGGTATAATTTCTTTTAAAACTTAAATTCTCAAATGATTATTTTTGAATTCAAGTTCTAAAATAAATAATCCTTTTTCCGACCCATAATTCCAAACAACCCTTTTGCGCGAGAACAATTGAAGTCATTCGAAACCTCCGGAATATAAAATAAATCGGTTACCACTTTTCCATGAAACATTCTCGAAGAATTCCTCTGAAATCATAATCAACAGATACATTTTTTTTGAAAATGATAGGATGAAACAGAGGGGAAATTTTGGGGTGCGACACATGCCTAGCCTGTGGACTGAAATATTTGAAATTCAATTTGTTTTTCAAATGAGCTATGTTGGTTTAGATGCATCTCTTGATCTGAATCTAATGCACGATATGGTAAAATATAAACACCTAGTTTTTAAAATGTGGGTCACCGGATTCTTGTTGAGCAAAGGTTTGCTTTATATCAATATCATGCGAGTTGGTGGTATGATTTTCATATCGATGGCATTTATTTTATTGCATCACTGTTTTTGATCAAATGATATCACTTCTTTAACTCGCATGACAAGATTTATCATTAATTCAAATCTATTAGGGCATGCTAATAGCAGATGTCACATTAACATTTTATTATTCTTTTGCACCGCCTTATCTATTGAGATTATATACAACCTTGTGTTTTTGTAATTTTGAATTCAAGAGTTTTTATTAAGAATAAAACTTCCTTTAGATAGCTTTGTAATTTTAATCTCAACCAAGTCAAAGTAGACTCGGGTTTTTTAATCATGTGTAAAATTTGTAGGTAAATGCAACTTGACTGATGCTTGCATATGTGGACTTCTTTCTTGGTGGGGATGAAAGAGAATGACACCGCCTCCTCGATTACATGAAAGGTTCCCAATGACATTGCTTTTTTGTTGGTGATTTTAGTATCACCAATGTATTTTAGTAGTAATGTGATTTACTAAAGGCCAATGCAATTATACGTTATGTTCGGAAACGAGTTAGGGAAGTGCGGAGTGCATGCTCGTTGAGCCAATGTATAATTGAATACGAATAATTGAAACGGGGTTCCAAGGGGCGGAGCCCCTGGCGGGGTGCGGGGCGGCGCCCCCTTTCGCCAACCCACAAAACCGTTTTCCGAACAGGTGTGTCCTTTCGTTTCAGTTTTTGATCTCCTATATAAGGAGTCCTTTGGCCTTGTTTTCGCACAAAAAAAAACGACTTTTGATCTCTATATTCGTAATCGATTCTATTGTCGAAACCGATTGTTCTTCAAGAATTATCCCCGCAAAGATTTCGTGAACCCAGGCAAGAATAGGGTCGAAATACTTTGTTCGGAAAGTGAACAAACACGATTCTTCGAAGTTATCCAGGATTATCATACCAAATATCTAACAAACGAACAAAGTATTCTCTGATAATCATGGCTGGAGGAAGCACCATCAAGGAGATGACTACAAACTTTGGGAAATTGGACAAGTTTCAAGGACAAGACTTCAGGCGTTGGCAGAAGAAGATGCATTTCATGTTGGCAACGTTGAAGGTGGTACACGTCCTGTCTAAACCGATCCCAGAATTGCTGGAGAATGACTCAGTCGAAAATATGAGACGCAGATCAAAGTGGGAGAACGACGACTACATATGCAGAGGGCACATTCTTAACGGTATGTCTGATTCCTTATTTGATATTTACCAAAACGTGGAATCTGCAAAGGAATTGTGGGATGTCCTTGAATCCAAGTACATGGCAGAGGACTCATCCAGTAAAAAGTTTCTGGTAACCGATTTCAACAATTACAAAATGGTTGAATCGAGGTCTATCATGGAACAATTCAATGAACTCCTCCGAATCCTTGGATAGTTCACACAACACGGATTGAATATGGATGAAACAATATCTGTCTCAAGCATCATAGACAAGTTGCCTCCTTCGTGGAAGGATTTTAAACACAAACTGAAACATGGAAAAGACGAACTGTCTTTGATCCAACTTGGAAGTCATTTGCGCATAGAAGAATCTCTAAGAGCGCAGGAGGATGACAAAGGAAAGGGCAAAGAAATTGCTGGACCCTCGGTTAATATGATCGAAGAGGGTGGTAAGAACGATTACAACAAAAACAAAGGAAAGAAGCGTGCCTTCAAGAACAACAAAGGCAGTTTCGGTGCTAACAAACCAAAACTAGAATCTTTGGAACTGTGGCAAACAGCCACTTCAAGAAGGATTGTCGTTTTGGCAAAAGCACAACAACGAATGCAAGTGGTTCAGAAAGGGTCTAAGGACCACTCCGAAAACCAAGGTCAGAAATCAATTCTTGATTTGAATAGTTTGATTAAACATTCGGTTTCACTAAATTCTGAAGCATTTTATGTGCAGGATGATGCTGCCGCGTGGTGGATTGATTCTGGTGCCACAACACATGTTTGCAAGGATCGTTTCGGTTCAAGACTTTTGTTCCATGGAAGATGGTTCATCCTCTACATGGGAGATGATCACTCTCCGTTGAAGGCAAAGGAAACGTGGTGCTAGAATTCAGTTCTGGAAAGACTATTACTTTGTTTAATGTTTTGTATGTTCCTAAATTACGTAAGAATTTGATTTCTGGTCCTGTATTAAATAAGCTTGGATACAAGCAAGTGTGTGAATCCGATAAATATGTTTTATCAAAGTGTGGTGTGTTTGTAGGATTTGGATATTATAATAATGGTATGTTTATGATGAATTTGAATGGAGTTCCAAATGATTCTGGTTCTGTATTTATGTCCTCGTCGAATGTTGTCAATTTTTTGTTATGGCATGCTCGTCTAGGACATGTACATTATAAAAGAATGCATGAAATGTCTAAAGATGATTTAATTCCTAGTTTTAATGAAAATGTAGAAAAATGTAAAACTTGCATGTTAACAAAGATCACTAGGCAACCTTTTAAAAGTATAACAAGGAAATCTATCATTCTTGAGTTGATACATAGTGATTTATGTGATTTGCATGCTACTCCATCATTAGGACATAAAAAATATTTTATCACTTTTATAGATGATGCGTCTAGATTCTGCTATGTTTATTTGTTGCACACTAAGGATGAAGCTTTAGATAAATTTAAAATCTATAAAACTGAAGTTGAAGTGCAACAAAATGTGTTGATTAAAACATTACGTACAGATAGAGGTGGTGAATATTATGATCCTGTGTTTTTCCAGTCCGTAGGAATCATTCATGAAACTACGACACCTTATACACCTCAACAAAATGGTGTGGCTGAAAGGAAAAATAGAGTTCTTAAAGAAATGGTGAACGCCATGTTATCCTACTCTGGTATGAGTGAAGGGTTTTGGGGAGAAGCTATGTTAACGGCTTGCTATTTGTTAAATAGGGTTCCTAATAAAAGGAACAAGACTACCCCATATGAACTTTGGTATAAGAAACAAACAAACTTAACAGTTCTACGTATTTGGGGTTGTAGGGTCGTCGTTAGACTCCCGGACCCAAAAAGGAAAACTTTGGGTGAAAAGGGTATAGCGTGCATCTTTGTTGGATATGCTGAGCACTCCAAGGCCTATAGGTTTTATGTTATAGAACCTAATAACTCGATTTCTATTAACACGATAATAGAATCGAGAGATGCCATATTTGATGAGAATTGTTTCTCTTCTATACCTAGACCAAATATTTCTATACCTAATTCAGATGAATCTCTAAGGGATGATCATTCAAATGATGTGCCAAGTGAGACACTTGAACCTCGTAGGAGCAAAAGAGCTAGAAAACCTAGAACTTATGGATCTGATTTTCAATTATATTTGGTTGTGGGATCAAAGGATCAGATTGATGCTCAATACTATTATTGCTATAGTATAGAGGAGGATCCAAGAACATATGATGAAGCTGTGAAATCTCGAGACTTTGGTTTTTGGAAAGAAGCAATTGATGAAGAGATTGGTTCTATCATGAAAAATAATACTTGGGTATTGTCTGATCTATCATGGAAGTTATATGGCTCCATTTACCCTTCACAATGATAATATCCTTACTAGCCTCATGAGTCAGGTTTGTTTGTTTGATTTTGTGATCACAATGTTATATACGGACACACTTAGATACATGTATGGCGTGTTATGTTTTGTTCCTTGTTGGGGAACTCATCCATACATGTTTAATCTTTTCATGATCGATTCATTACAACATGGTATCGATTGGTTCTGGCTGAATGCACAATCTGATTAGTGCGCCATGGACGACTAAGGGTAACATTACGACTGTTATCGATGGCTTGAGACTCATGCCAATCCCTTTGAGTGTCCATGGTGTTCGTGTTGATCTTGCATGGTTCGAGACTACTAGTATTCGCTATGGCCACTATGGGCTTGTGGTCTATGCTCGAAGGAGGTTATTCGGACACTAGAGGAAGTATTGATGGACCATTAAGAAATGGGAAACATCGCGTAATTAATCCCTTATACTCATGACATGTTACCAAATTGTTTTCCCACAACCTTAATTAGAAACAATGAACATGACGTGTTGATAAATTGTTAATCCCTTATACTCGACTTTCGTATGATACATGATTTTTAATGCTCGTTTATATTGGTTTCCGACTCATCATTAAAAGGAACATCACTGGGCTTGCAAGTGGAGTGACTTAAGTCCGTGGAAGAATTGAGAACAATTGTTTGAGGCGAAAGATGCAAGGAGTTTCTTTAGATGTAAACAATTTGCGGATGCTTGACGAGAAGAGATATCTTTTATTTTCTCTTTTATACTTGAATAAAAACATTGGGCATCGTAATGATAATTTTGCGTAATGATAATTTTGCGACTAAGCTTGCTTTAGTGCTTGCATTATTTGAGAACCGACTTTCCCTTTCCTTTATTATGGTGACTGCAGGATCTTGTTGGTTTAGTAATCTCAATGTTGCTTCTAGGAGATTTTAGTTTAGTATTACTTACCCGCTTGATTGTACTCAATTTCTTTGGTGGATGTATTTCTTGTATTGTTTATATTACCTTTTGGCATTCTTCTCCCATTTCTGTTGGAATCAAAGCTCTATTTAGTCATGGGCCAAGGCGTTCGCAGCCTTGCACGTCTATGCTTTGTGGAACCTTACATCCTTTATTAATGTTGTGAGTTTTCTATCCAACTTAATGTGATTGGTAATTGGTATTTTTTTCCGCTGCGGACAAATGGATTTTTCCACTAACTAGGGTGAAATACAATGATATGGGTTTTACTTTTTAATTTGGGATTGTGTTACTTTCTTATTACTGTGGTTGCATTTCTATGTGGATATATTCATTACAACTCTCAATCCTCTTCCAGAAAAGGCAACCCAACATTCACCTTGGAATATCATGTAAGGGTATTCCTAGCTTCAATAAGATATGCTTATTTGGAAATATCTTCATAGTTATTTATTTAACACATTTGGTGTGCGGGACGAAAATGAATGGTGGATTTTTCCACGGACTGGTTTTGTGTAAGTTATTCCAATCTCAACTCATTAATTGGCATGTTGCCAATTTGGAAATTCAAGACCGTTCCTTGTATAGTAATGATTTTGAGTGTTCGCGGTCATGATGGTATGTTCACGATATATTCAACATTAACATTTCCCCATTCCTCTTCTTGATCCATCATATGTTCAATTTGAGTATGTCTAGAATAGGTCAAAGATTGACACATAGAGATGATAGGAAAAACTTGAGGTGGGGCAAAATAGAACTACAAAACCCGAAGTAGATGTTATAGAGGTAATTGTTACTGTAACACCTAAAGTTCAATAGTTTTTCTAAATTTAAACCATTTTCGCCTTGAATTATCTAATTTGTAAGTATCAATCAAGCAATTGAGTATTCTTCAGAATACATTTTGCCTGGTATCTCTTTGATTTTGTTCAATTGACAAAATTCCTTCAAGCTCAGTAAAATCGGCATAGTGAGAATTTGGGTGTAGGCTTATTTGATTCAAAGTATTTTTTTTTTGAAATTCATGTTCTTGTATCTCTTTAAAATAATCTTGAGATGATAAAAAATGTAGGGCTGATATATTTAATGGTGTCTCATCTAGATGTATTTAAAAGGGCCTCTGTTAATTTCTTTATTTATTATCTGTGCTCTCAGCTTTTAATCTATTTAAGTTTTAGATCGCGGTAGTAGAACTATGTTCATGAATCATGTGTTATAATTATGAGATTATGATTTATTTGTATAAAATTTGTTTAATTCATTTTTGTCACAACTAATAGTTGAGTTGAAACAAAGTGTTAGCGTTTGATTGAGAGCAAATATTCATCTCAGGATTGATATCTTTGGTATGAATTGTATAGTAGTTTTCCGCCATGCTCCGTTTACCGTATTTTGGTTCACGTCATGTACGACACAACAATAGCTGAGTGAATCTTTATACGTTAGTTTGTATTTTATTTTTTGAATAAACATGTATTATTTGCACATTATAAGTATAAATTGATAAGCATCTTTTGTTACATATATCTATAATGTATAAATAATAATAAAAACTTAGTCATAACTCTTATACCATCATTTTGAAAAAGTTGTGGTGAAAAAAAGTTATTTGAGTAAGAGTAATGTTATTCTTACATCCCAAATCATTCACCAATATTTACACCAAATACTATTCACCATGGTGTTCGCGGTTTGGGTGGTTTTTACATGAAAAATCATCCGAACCGCGAGAGAAAAAGACGTGCAGTTTGGTTTTGTTCGATTGACTTTTAGAAAACAAATTAAACCAAATCAATTTGAATCAATGGGGTTTGGTTTGGTGTGGTTTTTTACAAATGTTTTGTTAAGACATACATACACATATAGATGATAACATGATTTTGTATTTTGTCATTCATACACTATTAAATAACAATAAAACTCATCATATTTGAACAATAATTTTCTATTTATTATGTCAAAATTAGATTAAACAAAAGTGAAATAATAAATATAAAATAATAGCATAAAATATCAAAAATATTATAATAAAACAAATAATAGATGAGATGAGAGATTAGTGAAAATGAAAAAAAAAAACATAAAAAAGAGAATAGAGATAAATATGTGCGATAAAACGAAATTAAAAGAGAATATTTGCATAAAATGAGAAGGTGAAAAGAAAGAATATAAGAGGTAGAGATTGGAGAAGAAAAGGCAAGATGTAAGTGGTGAAGATGGAGCGATAACGTTAGAAGAGATTTAAAATGTTTAAAAAATTAATATAGAGAGACCAAAAGTGCATTTAAATCTCATGACAAAATAATTTCAATACCATATTTCATAATTAAAAAATTATGAGATCCTCTATATGATGGACCTAAAAAATATCATATTTCATGTTTTTTTAGGTCCATCATGACAAAATAGTTTAATTTGTATATGTGGTATTGAAATTATGAGGTGATATTTTTTAATTATTGTTTAAAATTAAAATTTATAGGCTTAAATGCACTTTTGGTCCCCCTAGATTAATTTTCTAAATATTTTGGTCCCCTATAAAAAAAATCAACTATTAGGTCCTTCAATATCGTATTTCATGTTTTTTTTGAGGTCCTCCACGCCAAAATAGTCTAATCTGCATATGCGGCATTGAAGTTATGAGGTGACATTTTTTAATTATTGTCACGTCATTAAACATCGACAAAAATATATATTTTAGAATTAAAATTTATAATATATAATTCATAAATAAATATTTATAAACAATAATAATTAAAACGTTTAGTTATTATAAAGAAAACTTTAAAATAATAATAATATAAATTTTAATAATAAGTGTAAAATAATTTTATACGTATAATTTGAATTGGAAAAATATATTGAGCTTTTATTAATGAAGAATAAAATTATTTGAATTGGAAAAATAATTTTATACTCTCTTAAGGAAGTATAACAAAATTTAAAAATAATCTTTTTTTCTCTATTGGTAAAAAACTTGAATATTACAATAATATATAATAATATAAAGAGTAATATATGAAATATTTGAGAAACATTTAAATGGAAAACTATATATATTGCTCCATTAAATTGTTTTTCCCTTATTTATAAATAAAACAATTGTATAAGATAACTATTAACTTTTTTGAATATAATTATTTATAAATTTATAAATTTAAAAATATACATTAATAAATATATGGTAAAATACAAAGATGAAATTATATATATATATATATATATATATATATATATATATATATATATATATATATATATATATATATCTATTTACAATATATTCAATTGAATCTACACTACACATCATGTACTCATTAAAATTAAAAATACATTGTATCTTTAATATATAATATATATTTTATGTAACATGAGTCTAATTGTAGTTGTTAGAATTTTTTTTATAAAAACATGAGTCTAATTGTAATATTTTAATAGTCATATTTTATGTAAGATATATCGATGGTATCTTCCAAGTAATATTTGTTAGAGTCTTTGGAAAAGTCACTCTTGAAATTAGTGGGTAAACAAACTATAAATGAAATTTTGTAAAAGTGGGAATGCATTAAGGTGATGTAAACCTATAAAATATTTTTCTTTTTTGCTGGTGTCATTTAAAATAGGCGGTGTAATGAAAGATCCTCTATATTCAATGTTATTTATTTGAACATAACTTGTTATTTTGGAGTTCATCTAAATAAAATTCGTGTCCGCTCGATGTCAATTGAATTCTTGGGTAGGAGTACAAATGTTGGATACCATGTATGACACAATCGTAAAACATAGTTATTATATTACTATCAATGGTATTTGTACACTTATTATTACATGAACTCATTTTGTTTGTAGTCACTTTTAAAACTCCTCCTATATATGAAATTACTTTAACCTTTTGTCAATCACTAAACCTAGTGTTTAACTTCAATAGACAACTTAAAGAACGTTTAATTACAATTCAATTAAATAAAATAAACTATATGCTTTAAGTTATGAGTGGAAGCGCCAGTGGCATTCAAGAACAAAAAAAGACTCAAACTTAAACGCTAGCACTCAAGATCTTCATTCAATGCATGGTATTACATGGAATTGAAGGAGCAAGAGAATGGGAAACAACATATACGACTCATATAGAAATACATTCACCAAAGAGACAACATACATATAAGGAAGAACCAACTCTAATACAAAACCTATATATCACAATAGTTTGGAGAAGGATCCCACTTTT
The DNA here is from genome assembly GCA_021764765.1 of Vicia sativa. NCBI lineage: Eukaryota > Viridiplantae > Streptophyta > Magnoliopsida > Fabales > Fabaceae > Vicia > Vicia sativa. The sequence goes on along the minus strand of CM038794.1, from coordinate 247,749,963 downwards.
AGATAGTGGTTCGTGCTAGTAAGTGTGCTATTTTATACCATCACGGTTAAGGTATATGATGAAAATATGGATAGTGTGTTACATTTAACAATGGAATATGTTTGACAAATTATTAACATCGTTAAAATTTTAATAAAGTATAATATTAGCCAATCAACACAGAAATTTAGTTGCATACCTTAAAGTTAAGTTATGCTTAGCTCTAGAATTAGATATAATTGTTTTTGAAATACATATTGCTAAACTAATTGATTCTACTCCACCACTTATTTCTAATATAGAAGAATGAACAATCTATCATTAATATTAAAGGTATCTTATAAGTATATCCTTTAATGAATCTAGATTTGAATTCATAACATTTTATTTACTTATAAACGTATAATATTTCCTCTAGGTAAATCATTATTTCTATTATTTGAAAATCAACGCAAGAATTTATCTTTATGAATATATTTTTCATTAATGAGTATCTTTTCACAATTTATTTAGATATTGCTTTCAACTTTCTAATCTAGAAGCACACATATATTTCTTTTTGTGTCTCATAGTCTATGAAAATATTCATGTATGTTTAATAAATTAACATATTAATGTATTATTTAATTTGATTGATGAAAGTTTTTTTGTTTATTTATTGTGAATACATTTTAAACAATAATAAATCTAATAATAACAATTTTCCTAAAAATATTTAATTTTTTTTAACTTTTATATGATTTTATAAATAATAAATTATGTTGACATGCAACGATTGTTTTAATTTTTCACTTACTAATTTATTTGTTAATTTCTCAAAAATTGAAAAGTTACTACTTTCACTTTATCCATTCGACTAATCTTTTAAGAAGGTATGCATTATTCTTAATTGTATTTTCAATATTTTGATATGTTTATGTAGATTATAATAAACTAACCTCTTTAATTTAGTTTATATGTTTCTTGCCTTAAACTTGGTCATTCAAAAAAATTTCAAAATCATTGGTAATGTTTTCTCGAATTGTCTGAGAAATACAGTTTTTAAATCTCATTGATGTCACTCCAAAAATTTTGATGTGTGGGGAAAAAGAACAGTAGAAACTAAAATAAATGATGTTCATCAGTAATAATCAAAAAGATGTGCAGGGACAAAGAATAATATCAACTAAAATAAACGATGTCCATCAATAATAACAAAAAACATAGTGAATTTTGCAAAATAAGAAAAAATAAGGCGAGAAATACAAAATGGTTGTCTACTCAGTTTGATAAAATGATCATTATTTGGGATGGAGAGTTGGGTCTTTGATTCACTATACTTTAAAAGTTGTTATAAGAGATTACTAATGAGTCATAAGAAAATAGTCTTTCAAGTTCTCAAGAGCAAACCCTACTCTCTACCCAATTGTTTCTAAATCTCTCAAACTCTGAATATAAGAGTCGCACAAATCCATGATGCTCAGAAGTATTTTTTTAATCCTACTCTCAATATAAAAATCACACAAACTCCAAACTCCAAACATGGGAATACACCAAGGTGATGCAAACCTATAAAATATTTTTCTTTTTTGCTGGTGTCATCTAAAATAGGCGGTGTAATGAAAGATACTCTATATTTAATGTCATTTATTTGAAAATAACTTGTTTTTTCTGGAGTTCGTCTAAATAAAATTCGGTGGCATTCAAGCAAAACAAAAAAAAAGACTCAAACTTAAACGCTAGTAATAAGATCTTCAGTTCAATGCATTGTATTACACGATGGAATTGAAGGTGCAAGAGAATCGGAAACAACATATGTGAGTCATATAGAAATACATTCACCAAAGAGACAACCTAGATATAGGGTAGAACCAACCCTTATACAAAACCTATATATCAAAATAGTTTGGAGAAGGATCCCAATTTTGGATAGTGGTTCGTGCTATTAACTGTGCTATTTTATACCATGGCGGTTAAGGTATATGATGAAAATATGGATAGTGCGTTACATTTAACAATGGAAAATGTTTGACAAATTACTAAGATCGTTAAAATTTTAATAAAGTATAATATTAGCCAATCAACACTGAATTTTAATCGTATACTTTGAAGTTAACTTATGCTTAGCTTTAGAGTTAGATATAATTGTTTTAGAAATACATATTGCTAATCTAATTGAATCTACTCCACCACTTATTTCTAATATAGAAGAATAAACAATCTACCATTAATATTAAAGGAATCTTATAAGTATATCCTTTAATGAGTCTAGATTTGAATTCATCACATATTACCTCTAGGTATATCATTATACCTATTATTTGAATATCATTGCAAAGTTTTATCTTTCTGAAGATATTTTTCATTAGTGATTATCTTTTTACTATTTTTTAAAATATATATTTCAACATTCTAATCTATAAGCACACATACATTTCTTTCTTGTGGCTCATAGTCGTCACAAATATTTTTGTTTATTTTGTAAACATATAAAAGAGAAGAAATTTTAATCGATGACAATACTTTTAAAAAATAATTTGACCGACCTCTTAAAGAAAAATATTTAAATTTATATATGGAATCTATTAATGTTAATGACAAATGTTTTGTCAAAAGTGTCATTTATATTTTATGTTTGTTAAAAAAATAATAACTAAAATAAATTATTTATATACTCTTTGAAATATAAATGTATTTTATGGCAAATGGAATCTCTTTGAAATATTTTATATTTTTTTCTTTGAAATAAAGTAACATTACCTTTTCACTTAAAATTTTATTCCCATTTTTTCACTCAAAAATTAAACAGGTATGTGTTATTATTAATTATATTTTTAGAATTCATAAATTCATGTGGATTAAAATAAACTAATTTTTAAAATTTACTTTATATGTTCATTGCCTTTAACTTGGTCATTTAAACCAAACTTCAGAATTATTGATTATAATTATTATTCATAAATATTTATTCAAAGAGAAAAAAAGGATTTATATGAATTTAGAATAGCATTTAGAATGTAGAATAGGATTTAGAATCCAGAAATATTTATTCAGATTTATTAAATATAATTATTATTCAAAAAAGGTAGAATAGCATCAACAATAGATTTATAAGATATAAATATTTACAATTTTATTCATTATCTTAAAAAAATAAAGCATTCATGTATCTAGATGTAAAATCAACATGTTATTCGCTATTGTATAAATATTTACAATTTTATTCATCCTCTATTTAACAAATTTTTTGGTTGTTTAGATTTAAAATAAACATGTTGATTTTACTACTAAAAATATAATTTCTTATAGGTATAGTATAATCCCTATCATTTAAAAATTATTGACAACAATTATATTTTAAAATTTATCAATGTTACTTTCTTTCTTAGTTATTAATATAATTTTACTAAAATATTTGAATCGAAACACTCTTTAGCATTTCCATACTAAAACTCGCATGCATCAAACGTGTGAGTATATATATATATATATATATATATATATATATATATTATATAACCCACCTCTTAAAATTGTTGATTTACAAACACTTTTCTGAGATTTTTTCAATATCTACAATATAATTATGTGAGAAAAATAAAAAATAAAAAAATACAAAAAACTAAAACAAATAAAAGTAATTAAATTTGAAGGTGTTCTTATCGATATTTCAAAATATATTGTATTCTTTAATAACATAATAGAATGTTATTATTATTAAAAAATAATTACCGTAGAAAATTGAGACACAATACGTAAATAAATGAAAGAGTTAAAATTAAAATCACTGCATATTTTTAACATATATAATAATAGTTATCCCATGACAATATATAATTTAAAATGAGATTCAATACATGAAAATATGAATAATATAATACATATTTTATATACGATATATATCTTGTTTGTAGTTGTACCAACTTAAAAAGAAATATGCATGACTCTAATTGTCATATTTAACTCATGTTTCCATGGAATATGAACTTTGTGTGATTTATTTTAATAATATAAATTAGTATTTGAGTTTAAAATTAAGATTTAATCAATCTATAGGTCCTAAACTATTTAAAATAGATCCTAATGTAATATTAATTAATGTTTTGATTTATTATAAGTTTGATTATACTATTTGAGCGATTTAATTTATTTTCTTGTTCAAGCATTATAGAATGAAATTAATCCTATTTTAACACTAAAAATGTTTGAATTTTTCTAAAATTTAATATTGAAACACAAAAAGTCAAACACTCACACAAGTAATCTCTGAGTTTTTGTAAATGTCAATCTTATAATTAGTGGATAATACAACTCTAAAGGAAATTTTGAATAAAGTGGGAATACAGTAATGTAATGCAAACATATAAAAAAAATTCATTTTTAGTTGGTGTCATCTAAAATAGGTGGTCTAATGAAAGATCCTCTATGTTCGATGTTTTTTATTTAAACATAACTTTTTTTTTGGAGTTCATCTAAATAGAATATAGTGTTTGCTCTGTCGGCAATTAAATTTTTTGGGTATGAGCAAAAATGTTGGATATGATGTATGACACAAATTATAATAGCACTATCAATAATATTTGTACACTTAGTATTACATGAACACTTCTTTTTTGCATCCATTTCCTAAAAATCCTCCTATATATGATAATCACTGTCACTTTCTCTCAATCATTAACCATAGTGTTCGACTTAATATAACAATGCGAAAATTAAAGATTTCAAGTTTAACAACTCGTATTTTTGACTTATTAATTTATTTCCTAATTTCACAAAAATTGAAAAGTTACTAATTTCACTTTATCCATTCAACTAGTCTATTGAGAAGATATGCATTATTTTTGATTATATTATCATTATTTTGATATATTCATGTGGATTTAAATATATGTTTCTTTCCATAAACTTTGTCATTCAAAATTAATAAGAATCATTGGAATTGATGTAAAATTGAGAAGGTTCAATTAGCACCAAAAACTTTTATGTGTGAGACAACAAACATTAACAACTAAAATAAAGGCTAAATTACAGTTTCTGTCCCCCTATTTTTCCGTTTTCACGATTTTAGTCCCTCTATTTTGTTTTTAAAGAATTTCGGTCCCCTATCCCTACTTTGGCTACAAAAAATGCTAATGAGTCACTTTTTAAACATTTTTTCCAACTAGAATAACGTTCAAATGAGGTCATCAATACATTATTGAAGAAAGTTAACGATTTCAGATGTAACACATATGTGTTTTTTGTTGCCAAAGTGGGGATGAGGGGCCAAAAGTGTTTAAAAACAAAATAGGGGACTAAAATAATGAAAACAACAAAATTGGGGATCAAAATTGTAATTTAGCCTAAAATAAATGATAATTATCAATAATAACAAAAAAAATATGTTAAATTTTACAGATTAAGATAAAATAAAGAGAATGATCTTTGTCTAGAAAACAGAGTAACTCTCTGATTCAATATACTTCTAAAGTTGTTGCAAGAGATAACAAATAAATCATAAGAAACTATTCTTCCAAGTTTTAAAGAACAAGCCTATTTTCTATCCAATTGTTTCTCATTCTCTAAAACTCTCAAATATAAGAATCATTCAAACCTATAGTATTTAGAAGTATTTCTCAAACCTCTTACATGACTCCAAACGTTTCCCAAAATTCTTGCTTCATATAATTACTTTAGCTCATGGTTCTTTACATATATATGATTTACATCTTTGGTTTTTGTTTAGTGATATGAGAGTTTGTTCTCGATATGAGAGTAATTGTGTGTTATACATACATGGACAAATAATAGTGTGTTATACATGTAAAAGACATATAATCCACCTCTTCAAACTTTTTGTTTCAATATTTTTTTTGTAAAATCTTTTAATGTTAATGATAAATGTATTGTCAAAAGTTTCTTTTATTTTATATATTTATTAAAAAATTAGAAAAAACTTTAAAAATAAAATGGAGACAAAGATAAACAAATTGAAAACTTGTATAATTGTTTAATTACATTTAAACCTAAAAGATATAATATAAACCAACTAGATTAATTAGAATCACAACCAAAACCAAAAATACTTATCGATTATTTGATAAATTAATATGTTAATGCATTATAGATTGATGAATGTTATAGTAGTTTAGTCCATTTTATTGATAATACATTTACAACAACAATCAATATTGTAATTACTAATTTCATAAAAGATTTTAATATATTTAGCTTTTAACCATTCTATAAAAATAAATTATGTTGTTGTAAAATTATTTATATAAATTTACCACTTAAATTTGATTATATTCTATTTTTCTCAATTTAGGTTTTGTTAAAACTAAAACCTAATGATAATTGACAATTTATTTAATATGATTGTGTAAAATGAGAGATTTAACATTTCCTTTTATCACTTATAATTTTATTTGTATTTTTCAAAATTAAAAAGTATGTGTTATTATTAATTGTATTTTAGAATTTCATATATTTATTTGGATTAAAATAAACTAATTTTTGAAATTTACTTTATATGTTCATTGCCTTTAACTTGGTCATTCAAACCAAACATCAGAATCATTGATTATAATTATTATTGATAAAAATTTATTCAAAGGGAACAAAAGAATTTATATGAATGTAGAATAGCATGTAGAATGTAGAATAGCATTGAATTCAGAAATATTTATTTAGAATTATTAAATATAATTATTATTCAAAGAAGGTAGAATAACATCCACTATGGATTTATCAGATATAAATATTTATAATTTTATTGATTATCGTCAAAAAACAAAGCTTTTATGTATCTATTTTTAAAATCAACATGTTGATTTGATATTATATAAATATTTACAATTTTATTCATTATCCTCTTTATAACAAATTTTTTGGTTGTTTAGATTTAAAATAAACATGTTGATTTACTATTAAAAATATGATTTCTTATAGGTATAGTATGATCCCTATGATTTAAAAATTATTGACAACATTTATCTTTTACTTTATATTTTAAAATTTCTCAATGCTACTTTCTTTCTTAGTTATTAATATAATTTTTTTAAAATATTTGAATCTAAACATTTTTTAGCATTTCCATACTAAAACTCACATGCATCAAACGTGTGAGTATATATATAAACAATATTATTTTTATCTAACCCACCTCTTAAAATTGTTGTTTTACAAACACTTTTCTAATTTTTAATATCTAAAATATTATTATTTGTGAATAAATAAAAAATAAAATTAAAAAAATTAACTAGAAAAAACAATAAAAATAATTAAATATGAAGGTATTCTTATTAGTATTTCAAAATATGGATGAGATTTGTATTCTTTAATAATATAATAGAATGTTATTATTATTCAAAATTAATTATGTAGAAAATTGAGACACAATACATATATAAATGAAAGAGTTAAAAATTAAATTCCGAATATATTTTTAACATATATAATAATAGTTATCCCATGACAATATATAATTCAAAATTCATATTCAATACATGAAAATAATATATATATATATATATATATATATATATATATATATATATATATATATATATATATATATATATATATATGCCCGATTCAATTGTCATATTTAACTCATGTTTTCATGGCATAAGAACTTTGTGTAATTTATTTTAATAATATAAATGTGTATTTTAATTTAAAATTAAGATTTAATCAATCTATAGGTCCTAAACTATTTTGGAATTTTAAAATAGATCCTAATGTAATATTAATTAACATGTTGATGTATTATAAGTTTGATTATAATATTTGAGTGGTTTAATTTGTTTTCTTGTTCAAGCATTATAGGATGAAATTAATCATATTTTAACACTAAAAATGTTTGAATCTTTGTAAAATTTAATATTAAAACACAAATAGTCAAACACTAACACAAGTAATCTCTGAGTCTTTGAATATGTCGATCTTACAATTAGTGGATAAAACAACTATAAAGGAAATTTTGAATAAAGTGGTAATACCCTAAGGTAATGCAAACATATAAAAAATTTCATTTTTAGTTGGTGTGATCTAAAATAGGTGGTCTAATGACAGATCCTCTATGTTCGATAATTTTTTATTTGAACATAACTTTTTTTTTGGAGTTCATCTAAATAGAATATAGTGTCTGTTCTGTTGTCAATTAAATTTTTTGGGCATGAGCACAAATGTTGGATATGAGGTATGACACAATTTATAATATCACTATCAATAATATTTGTACACTTAGTATTACATGAACACTTCTGGTTTGCATCCATTTCCTAAAACTCCTCCTATATATGATAATCACTCTCACTTTCTCTCAATCATTAACAATAGTGTTCAACTTCAATAAATTAAATAACATAAAGAATGTTGAATTACAACTCAATTTAATAAATTAAATACTATGCTTTAAGATATGAGAGAAAACTCTAGAGTGACATACAAACAACACAAAAAAGGACTAAAATATAAACGCTAGTACTAAAGATCTTCAATTTAACGCTTGATATTACACAATGGAATTGAAGGTGCAAGAAAATAGGAAACAACATAAGCAAGTCACATATGACATTGTAAACACAAAGCGATAATACATTCACCAAAGAGACAACATACAAAAAGGATAGAACCAACCCATTTACAAAAACTATATATCACAACAATTTGGAGAAGGATCTTTTTGGATTGTGGTTTGTGGTAAGGAATGAATTTATAGTAAGTGTGTTATTTTATACGTTGGGTTAAGGTATACGATTAAAATCTTGATAGTGTACAACATTTAAGAATGGAGAATGTTTGACAAATTTTTCAGATTGTTTAAATTTTAATAAGGTAGAATATCAATCAATCAACACTGAAATTTAGTTTTATTCTTTAAAATTAAGTTATGCTTAGTTCTAGAGTTAGATATCATTGTTTTACAAATACATTTTCTAAACTAATTGATATTACTCCACCACTTATTTCTAATATAGAAGAATAAACAAACTACTATTATTATTAAAGATATCTTATAAGTATATCCTTTAATGAATCTAGATTTGAATTCATAACATTTTATTTACTTATAAACGTATAATATTTCCTCTAGGTAAATCATTATTTCTATTATTTGAAAATCAACGGAAGAATTTATCTTTATGAATATATTTTTCATTAATGAGTATCTTTTCACAATTTATTTAGATATTGCTTTCAACTTTCTAATCTAGAAGCACACATATATTTCTTTTTGTGTCTCATAGTCTATGAAAATATTCATGTATGTTTAATAAATTAACATATTAATGTATTATTTAATTTGATTGATGAAAGTTTTTTGTCTATTTATTGTGAATACATTTTAAACAATAATAAATCTAATAGTAACTACTTTCCTAAAAGGATTTAATTTGTTTAACTTTTATATCATTTTATAAACAATATATTATGTTGACATGCAATGATTGTTGTAATTTTTCACCTATTAATTTATTTGTTAATTTCTCAAAAATTTAAAAGTTACTACTTTCACTTTATCCATTCGACTAATCTTTTAAGAATCACTTTAACCTTCTCTCAATCACTAAAACTGGTTTTTAACTTCAATAGACAATTTAAAGAACGTTGAATTACAATTCAATAAAATAAAATAAACTATATGTTTTAATATATGAGTGGAAGCGCTACATTGGTATTCAAGCAACACAAAAAAAAGTACTCAAACTTAAGCGCTAGTACTAAAGATCTTCAGTTTAATGCATGGTATTACACGATGAAATTGAAGATTCAAGAGTCATATAGAAATGAGAGCCATATAGAAATTCATTCACTAAAGAGACAACATACATATAAGGTAGAGCCAGCCCTAATACAAAACCTATATATCACAATAGTTTGGAGAAGGATCCCACTTTTGGATAGTGGTTCGTGCTAGTAAGTGTGTTATTTTATACCATGGCGGTTAAGGTATATGATGAAAATATGGATAGTGCGTTACATTTAACAATGGAAAATGTTTGACAAATTACTAAGATCGTTAAAATTTTAATAAAGTATAATATTAGCCAATCAACACTGAATTTTAATCGTATACTTTGAAGTTAACTTATGCTTAGCTTTAGAGTTAGATATAATTGTTTTAGAAATACATATTGCTAATCTAATTGAATCTACTCCACCACTTATTTCTAATATAGAAGAATAAACAATCTACCATTAATATTAAAGGAATCTTATAAGTATATCCTTTAATGAGTCTAGATTTGAATTCATCACATATTACCTCTAGGTATATCATTATACCTATTATTTGAATATCATTGCAAAGTTTTATCTTTCTGAAGATATTTTTCATTAGTGAGTATCTTTTTACTATTTTTTAAAATATATATTTCAACATTCTAATCTATAAGCACACATACATTTCTTTCTTGTGGCTCATAGTCGTCACAAATATTTTTGTTTATTTTGTAAACATATAAAAGAGAAGAAATTTTAATCGATGACAATACTTTTAAAAAATAATTTAACCGACCTCTTAAAGAAAAATATTTAAATTTATATATGGAATCTATTAATGTTAATGACAAATGTTTTGTCAAAAGTGTCATTTATATTTTATGTTTAGGTAAAAAGTAATAACTAAATAAATAATAACTAATAACGTGTTGATGTATTATAAATTTGATTTTAATATTTGAGCGGTTTAATTTATTTTCTTATTCAAGCATTATATGATGAAATTAATCATATTTAACACTTAAAATTTTTGAATCTTTGTAAAATTTAATATTGAAACACAAAAAGTCAAACACTCACACAAGTAATCTCTAAGTTTTTGTAAATGTTAATCTTATAATTAGTGGATAAAAAAATCCTAAAAGAAATTTTGAATAAAGTGGGAATACACCAAGGTAATGCAAACATATAAAAAAATTTCATTTTAGTTGGTGTCATCTAAAAAAGGTGGTCTTATAACAGATCCTCTATGTTCGATATTTTTTATTTGAACATAACTTTTTTTTTTAGAGTTCATCTAAATAGAATATTGTGTCTGCTCTGTTGCCAATTAAATTTTTTGGGTATGAGCACAAATTTTGGATATGATGTATGACACAATTTATAACATCACTATCAATAATATTTGTACATTTAGTATTACATGAACACTTCTTGTTTGCATCCATTTCCTAAAAATCTTCATATTCAATACATGAAAATATTAATGTATTATATATATATATATATATATATATATATATATATATCCTGTTTGTAGTTGTACCAATTTAAAAAGAAATATGCGTGATTTCAATTGTCATATTTAATTCATGTTTCTATGGAATATAAACTGTGTGATTTATTTTAATAATATAAATTTGTATTTTAGTTCAAAATTAAGCTTTAATCAATCTATAGGTCATAAACTATTTTGAAATTTTAAAATATATCCTAATGTAATATTAATTAACGTGTTGATGTATTATAAGTTTGATTATAATATTTGAGCGGATTAATTTATTTTCTTGTTCAAACATTATAGGATGAAATTATTCATTTTTTAAAACTAAAAAATGTTTGAATATTTGTAGAATTTAATATTGAAACACAAATAGGCAAACACTAACACAAGTAAACTCTAAGTCTTTGAACATGTTGATCTTACAATTACTGGATAAAACAACTCTAAAGGAAATTTTGAATAAAGTGGGAATACACTAAGGTAATGCAAACATATAAAAAAAACCATTTTTAGTTGGTGTCATCTAAAATAGGTGGTCTAATGACAGATCTCCTATGTTCGATATTTTTTATTTGAATTCATAACGTTTTGTTTACTTATAAAGTAAGATATTTCCTCTAGGTATATCATTATCTCTATTATTTGAAAATCATTGCAAGAATTTATCTTTTGGGTGATATTTTTCATTAATGAGAATCTTTTCACAATTTATTTAGATATTCCTTTCAACTTTCTAATCTAGAAGCACACATATATTTCTTTCTTTTGGCTCATAGTCTACGAAAATATTCATGTATGTTTAATAAATTAACATATTAATGTATTATTTAATTTGATTGATGAAAGTTTTTTTGTTTATTTATTGTGAATACATTTTAAACAATAATAAATCTAATAATAACAATTTTCCTAAAAATATTTAATTTTTTTTAACTTTTATATGATTTTATAAATAATAAATTATGTTGACATGCAACGATTGTTTTAATTTTTCACTTACTAATTTATTTGTTAATTTCTCAAAAATTGAAAAGTTACTACTTTCACTTTATCCATTCGACTAATCTTTTAAGAAGGTATGCATTATTCTTAATTGTATTTTCAATATTTTGATATGTTTATGTAGATTATAATAAACTAACCTCTTTAATTTAGTTTATATGTTTCTTGCCTTAAACTTGGTCATTCAAAAAAATTTCAAAATCATTGGTAATGTTTTCTCGAATTGTCTGAGAAATACAGTTTTTAAATCTCATTGATGTCACTCCAAAAATTTTGATGTGTGGGGAAAAAGAACAGTAGAAACTAAAATAAATGATGTTCATCAGTAATAATCAAAAAGATGTGCAGGGACAAAGAATAATATCAACTAAAATAAACGATGTCCATCAATAATAACAAAAAACATAGTGAATTTTGCAAAATAAGAAAAAATAAGGCGAGAAATACAAAATGGTTGTCTACTCAGTTTGATAAAATGATCATTATTTGGGATGGAGAGTTGGGTCTTTGATTCACTATACTTTAAAAGTTGTTATAAGAGATTACTAATGAGTCATAAGAAAATAGTCTTTCAAGTTCTCAAGAGCAAACCCTACTCTCTACCCAATTGTTTCTAAATCTCTCAAACTCTGAATATAAGAGTCGCACAAATCCATGATGCTCAGAAGTATTTTTTTAATCCTACTCTCAATATAAAAATCACACAAACTCCAAACTCCAAACATGGGAATACACCAAGGTGATGCAAACCTATAAAATATTTTTCTTTTTTGCTGGTGTCATCTAAAATAGGCGGTGTAATGAAAGATACTCTATATTTAATGTCATTTATTTGAAAATAACTTGTTTTTTCTGGAGTTCGTCTAAATAAAATTCGGTGGCATTCAAGCAAAACAAAAAAAAAGACTCAAACTTAAACGCTAGTAATAAGATCTTCAGTTCAATGCATTGTATTACACGATGGAATTGAAGGTGCAAGAGAATCGGAAACAACATATGTGAGTCATATAGAAATACATTCACCAAAGAGACAACCTAGATATAGGGTAGAACCAACCCTTATACAAAACCTATATATCAAAATAGTTTGGAGAAGGATCCCAATTTTGGATAGTGGTTCGTGCTATTAACTGTGCTATTTTATACCATGGCGGTTAAGGTATATGATGAAAATATGGATAGTGCGCTACATTTAACAATGGAGAATGTTTGATAAATTACTAAGATCGTTAAAATTTTAATAAAGTATAATATTAGCCAATCAACACTGAATTTTAGTCGCATACTTTAAAGTTAACTTATGCTTAGCTTTAGAGTTAGGTATAATTGTTTTAGAAATACATATTGCTAAACTAATTGATTCTACTCCACCACTTATTTCTAATATAGAATAATGAACAATCTACCATTAATATTAAAGGTATCTTATAAGTATATCCTTTAATGAATCTAGATTTGAATTCATAACATTTTACCTCTTGGTATATCATTATACCTATTATTTGAATATCATTGCAAGATTTTATCTTTTTGAAGATATTTTTCATTAATAATTATCTTTTCACTATTTTTTAAAATATATATTTCAACATTCTAATCTATAACCACACATACATTTCTTTCTTGTGGCTCATAGTCGTCAAAAATATTTTTGTTTATTTTTTATACATATAAAAGAGAAGAAATTTTAATCGATGACAATACTTTTAAAAAATAATTTAACCTCTTAAAAAATATATTTAAATTTATATATGGAATCTATTAACGTTAATGACAAATATTTTGTCAAAAGTGTCATTTATATATTATGTTTGTGTAAAAAATAATAACTAATTAACGTGTTGATGTATTATAAATTTGATTATAATATTTGAGCGGTTTAATTTATTTTCTTGTTCAAGCATTATAGGATGAAACTAATCATATTTTAACACTTAAATTTTTTGAATCTTTGTAAAATTTAATATTGAAACACAAAAGTCAAACACTCACACAAGTAATCTCTAAGTTTTTGTAAATGTCAATCTTACAATTAGTGGATAAAATATCTCTAAAAGAAATTTTGAATAAAGTGGGAATACACCAAGGTAATGCAAACATCTAAAAAAATTTCATTTTTAGTTGGTGCCATCTAAAATAGGTGGTCTAATGAAAGATCCTCTATGTTTGATATTTTTTATTTGAACATAACTTTTTTTTGGAGTTCATCTAAATAGAATATACTGTCTACTCTGTTCACAATTAAATTTTTTGGGTATGAGCACAAATTTTGGATATGATGTATGACACAATTTATAACATCACTATCAATAATATTTATACATTTAGTATTACATGAACACTTCTTATTTGCATCCATTTCCTAATAATCCTCCTATTTATTTATTTATTTATTTTTGTGCACACGAGTTGCTGTAGCCTATTCTGATTTGACTACTTTAAACTCACATTGTTAAGGCTGTCCCATACCCTGCTTTGATTCTATTGAGCTACATGGGCATCCCTTCCTCGTGTTTGGTTGCCCTGCTTTTAATCGGATAAAAGAAAACCTATTAAACCTATTAGGAGCTTTCTTTTCCCTCTCGGCTCTATTCTCCCATTTTGTTGGCGACTATTAATATTTATGCATATTTTATTTTACTCAGACTATTAATATTTATGCACATTTTGTTGTCCTGTTCACGAGCTTCCTAATCGTGTTGTTTATGTTAGAGGTATATTTTACAAATTAATGAATGTTTAATTAAGCAGGCATGCCAGAGTCTTCAAGGTAATGCAATTTAAAAGTTATATTATGAAAGTTGAATGATTGAACCATAATTCTTGCATATTTTATGATTATGGATTTGTATATTTTAATTGCTTATTTATTTATTTTGAGTGGAGATAGGTAGTTGCATTACGATCCCGATTATATCTTTGGTATATCCATTCATAAATTGTATTCATGTCCTTTTGTGCAGCGGCATTCAAGCCCTTGCCCTTACCAATGCGTTTGAATCGATATCACATGCCGTATTATCTGACTCTTGAAGAGTTAATTTATACATTTGGTGGACCTTGGTTATTTGGTCTTTTACTTACGGGTCTCTTGGTCCTCTTAGCTTTGGTGCTTAGTGTCGAGGATGAAATTTGTTGGTGTTGATGAATTACCGTGCCCACACCCACACAACATGGTTCTCAAATAGATCATTCCTTCCCTTTCTTGGAGTCATTGAATGAGGTTTTTCTCTAATTAGTTCCTTTTGGTTTCCTTGTTTTGATTTGTTAATCATGATGATCATGCCCTTCTTGGTGGATATCTTTTCGAGGAATAATTGTTATTGGCATAACCATGTTTGTTGTGCAATGACCAGTCTTGAGACAAATAGAGTTGAGGAGTCTCAAAGTCATGTTCATAGAGTGTACTTCATTGGACCTAATACTTTCGGTGAACCACGGCATCGCCACATACACCTTCCGAACAAATACATGATATTGTGTAAGTAAAGTTCTTGGTTTGATCCTTGTAGATTCCATGGTTGAATTTTATAGTGTTATTTTTTATTTGTTATTTGATCATGATATTGAGGTGGAAATCTTTTATCATTTAATGTGGAAGCTATGAGAGTGCATTCAATACATTTGTGGATGAGATTAACGCTATAGCGACTTATCAATGGTGGGAGGGAGTGATATTTAGCACTCTCTCGGTTATTGGATATCCACTTGCATGCTCATGGCAACATTGGCGAAGGAGATTGAAGTTGCAGCGATTGCGTGAATTTGTTCGATCGAGTATGACCATGCTTGCCTTCGTTCTTGCCGATCACGAGCTCTCTGAAGGGATTAAGGTTTGACTTGTTGACATGCATGCCTAGCACTGTGGTGAAATATTTGAAATTCAATTTGTTTTCAAATGAGCTATGTTGGTTTAGATGCATCTCTTGATCTGAATCTAATGCACGTATATGGTAAAATATAAACACCTAGTTTTTAAAATGTGGGTCACGGATTCTTGTTGAGCAAAGGTTTCCTTTATATCAATATCATGCGAGTTGGTGGTATGATTTTCATATCGATGGCATTTATTTTATTACATCACTGTTTTTGATCAAATGATATCACTTCTTTTTCGCACAAGATTTATCATTAATTCAAATCTATTAGGGCATGCTAATAGCGGATGTCACATTAACATTTTATTATTCTTTTTGCCGCCTTATCTATTGAGATTATATACAACCTTGAGTTTTGTAATTTTGTATTCAAGAGTTTTTATTAAGAATAAAACTTCCTTTAGATAGCTTTGTAATTTTAATCTCAACCAAGTCAAAGTAGACTCGGGTTTTTAATCATGTGTAAAATTTGTAGGTAAATGCAACTTCGACTGATGCTTGCATATGTGGACTTCTTTCTTGGTGGGGATGAAAGAGAAAAGACACGCCTCCTCGATTACATGAAAGGTTCCCATGACATTGCTTTTTGTTGGTGATTTTAGTATCACCAATGTATTTTAGTAGGAATGTGATTTACTAAAGGCCAATGCAATTATCGTTAAGTTGGAACGAGTTAGGGAAGTGCGGAGCGCTCGTTGAGCCAATGTATAATTGAATACGAATAATTGAACGGGGTTCCAGGCGGGCCACTGCAAAGGCAGCCCCTTCGCCAACCGACAAAACCGTTTTCCGACAGTGTGTCCTTCGTTTTTTTGATCTCTATAAGGAGTCCTTTGGCCTTGTTTTCGCACAAAAAAAAACGAATTTTGATCTCTATATTCGTAATCAGTATTCTATTGTCAGAAAACCGATTGTTCTTCAAGAATTATCCCCGCAAAGATTTCGTGAACCCAGGCAAGAATAGGGTCGAAATACTTTGTTCGGAAAGTGAACAAACACGATTCTTCGAAGTTATCCAGGATTATCATACCAAATATCTAACAAACGAACAAAGTATTCTCTGATAATCATGGCTGGAGGAAGCACCATCAAGGAGATGACTACAAACTTTGGGAAATTGGACAAGTTTCAAGGACAAGACTTCAGGCGTTGGCAGAAGAAGATGCATTTCATGTTGACAACGTTGAAGGTGGTACACGTCCTGTCTACACCGATCCCAGAATTGCTGGAGAATGACTCGATCAAAATATGAGGCAGATCAAAGTGGGAGAACGACTACACATATGCAGGGCACATTCTTAACGGTATGTCGATTCCTTATTTGATATTTACCAAACGTGGAATCGCAAAGGAATTGTGGGATGTCCTTGAATCCAAGTACATGGTAGAGGACTCATCCATAAAAGTTTACGTAACCGATTTCAACAATTACAAAATGGTTGAATCGAGGTCATCATGGAACAATTCAATGAACTCCTCCGAATCCTTGGACAGTTCACACAACACGGATTGAATATGGATGAAACAATATCATCTCAAGCATCATAGACAAGTTGCCTCCTTCGTGGAAGGATTTTAAACACAATCGAAACATGGAAAAGCGAAGCTTTGATCCAACTTGAAGTCATTTGCGCATAGAAGAATCTCTAAGAGCGGGAGGATGACAAAGGAAAGGGCAAAGAAATTGTTGGACCCTCGGTTAATATGATCGAAGAGGGTGGTAAGAACGATTACAAAAACAAAGGAAAGAAGCGTGCCTTCAAGAACAACAAAGCGGTTTGGTGCTAACAAGAAACCGAAACTAGAATCTTGGAACGTGGCAAAACAGCCACTTCAAGAAGGATTGTCGTTTGGCAAAAGCACAACAACGCGAATGCAAGTGGTTCAGGAAAGGGGTCTAAGGACCACTCCGAAAACCAAGGTCAGAAATCAATTCGTGATTTGAATAGTTTGATTAAACATTCGGTTTCACTAAATTCTGAAGCATTTTATGTGCAGGATGATGCTGCCGCATGGTGGATTGATTCGTGCCACAACACATGTTTGCAAGGATCGTTTACGTTCAAGACTTTTGTTCCGTGGAAGATGGTTCATCCTCTACATGGGAGATGATCACTTCGCTCCCGTTGAAGGCAAAGGAAACGTGGTGCTAGAATTCAGTTCTGGAAAGACTATTACTTTGTTTAATGTTTTGTATGTTTCTAAATTACGTAAGAATTTGATTTACGTCTGTATTAAATAAGCTTGGATACAAGCAAGTGTGAATCCGATAAATATGTTTTATCAAAGTGTGGTGTGTTTGTAGGATTTGGATATTATAATAATGGTATGTTTATGATGAATTTGAATGGAGTTCCAAATGATTCGTTATATTCCTCGTCGAATGTTGTCAATTTTTCGTTATGGCATGCTCGTCTAGGACATGTACATTATAAAAGAATGCATGAAATGTCTAAAGATGATTTAATTCCTAGTTTTAATGAAAATGTAGAAAAATGTAAAACTTGCATGTTAACAAAGATCACTAGGCAACCTTTTAAAAGTATAACAAGGAAATCTATCATTCTTGAGTTGATACATAGTGATTTATGTGATTTGCATGCTACTCCATCATTAGGACATAAAAAATATTTTATCACTTTTATAGATGATGCGTCTAGATTCTGCTATGTTTATTTGTTGCACACTAAGGATGAAGCTTTAGATAAATTTAAAATCTATAAAACTGAAGTTGAAGTGCAACAAAATATGCTGATTAAAACATTACGTACAGATAGAGGTGGTGAATATTATGATCCTGTATTTTTCCAGTCCGTAGGAATCATTCATGAAACTACGACACCTTATACACCTCAACAAAATGGTGTGGCTAAAAGGAAAAATAGAGTTCTTAAAGAAATGGTGAACGCCATGTTATCCTACTGTATGAGTGAAGGGTTTTGGGAGAAGCTATGTTAACTTGCTATTTGTTAAATAGGGTTCCTAATAAAAGGAACAAGACTACCCCATATGAACTTTGGTATAAGAAACGAACAAACTTAACATTTCTACGTATTTGGGGTTGTAGGGCGTCGTTAGACTCCGGACCCAAAAGGAAAACTTTGGGTGAAAAGGGTATAGCGTGCATCTTTGTTGGATATGCCGAGCACTCCAAGGCCTATAGGTTTTATGTTATAGAACCTAATAACTCGATTTCTATTAACACGATAATAGAATCGAGAGATGCCATATTGATGAGAATTGTTTCTCTTCTATACCTAGACCAAATATTTCTATACCTAATTCGATGAATCTCTAAGGGATGATCATTCAAATGATGTGCCAAGTGAGACACTTGAACCTCGTAGGAGCAAAGAGCTAGAAAACCTAGAACTTATGGATCGATTTTCAATTATATTTGGTTGAGGATCAAAGGATCATTGATGCTCAATACTATTATTGCTATAGTATAGAGGATCCAAGAACATATGATGAAGTGTGAAATCTCGAGACTTTGGTTTTGGAAAGAAGCAATTGATGAAGAGATTGGTTCTATCATGGAAAATAATACTTGGTATTGTCGATCTATCATGGAAGTTATATGGCTCCATTTACCCTTCACAATGATAATATCCTTACTAGCCTCATGAGTCGTTTGTTTGTTTGATTTTGTGATCACAATGTTATATACGGACACACTTAGATACATGTATGGCGTGTTATGTTTTGTTCCTTTGTTGGGAACTCATCCATACATGTTTAATCTTTTGATCGATTCACCTACAACATGGTATCGATTGGTTCTTTGGGCTGAATGCACAATCTGATTAGTGCGCCATGGACGACTAAGGGTAACATTACGACCATTATCGATGGCTTGAGACTCATGCCAATCCCGCTTGAGTGTCCATGGTGTTCGTGTTGATCTTGCATGGTTCGAGACTACTAGTATTCGCTATGGCCACTATGGGCTTGTGGTCTATGCTCTCAAAGGAGGTTATTCGGACACTAGAGGAAGTATTGATGGACCATTAAGAAATGAGGAAACATCGCGTAATTAATCCCTTATACTCATGACATGTTACCAAATTGTTTTCCCACAACCTTAATTAGAAGCATGAACATGACGTGTTGATAAATTGTTAATCCCTTATACTCGACTTTCGTATGATACATGATTTTTAATGCTTTGGTTTATATTGGTTTCAGTTCGTCATTAAAAGGAACATCACTCGGGGCTTGCAAGTGGAGTGACTTAAGTCTGGTGGAAGAATTGAGAACAATTGTTTGAGGCGAAAGATGCAAGGAGTTTCTTTAGATGTAAACAATTTGCGGATGCTTGACGAGAAGAGAGATATCTTTTATTTTCTCTCTTATACTTGAAATACAAAACGGGCATCGGTAATGATAATTTTGCGTAATGATAATTTTGCAGACTAAGCTTGCTTTAGTGCTTGCATTATTTGAGAAGACTTTCCCTTTCCTTTATTATGGTGATTGCAGGATCTTGTTGGTTTAGTAATCTCAATGTTGCTTCTAGGAGATTTTAGTTTAGTATTACTTACCACCTTGATTGTACTCAATTTCTTTGGTGGATGTATTTCTTGTATTGTTTATATTACCTTTTGGCATTCTTCTCCCATTTCTGTTGGAATCAATGCTCTATTTAGTCATGGGCCAAGGCGTTCTGCGGGCCTTGCGTCGCTATGCTTTGTGGAACCTTACGTCCTTTATTAATGTTGTGAGTTTTCTATCCAACTTAATGTGATTGGTAATTGGTATTTTTTTTGCCGACAAATGGATTTTTCCACTAACTAGGGTGAAATACAATGATATGGGTTTTACTTTTTAATTTGGGATTGTGTTACTTTCTTATTACGGTGGTTGCATTTCTATGTGGATATATTCATTACAACTCTCAATCCTCTTCCAAAAAAAACCATTCACCTTGGAATATCATGTAAGGGTATTCCTAGCTTCAATAAGATATGCTTATTTGGAAATATCTTCATAGTTATTTATTTAACACATTTGGTGTGCAGGGACGAAAATGAATGGTGGATTTTTCAGCGGACTGGTTTTGTGTAAGTTATTCCAATCTCAACTCATTAATTGGCATGTTGCCAATTTGGAAATTCAAGACCGTTCCTTGTATAGTAATGATTTTGAGTGTTCGCATCATGATGGTATGTTCACAGATATATTCAACATTAACATTTCCCCATTCCTCTTCTTGATCCATCATATGTTCAATTTGAGTATGTCTAGAATAGGTCAAAGATTGACACATAGAGATGATAGGAAAAACTTGAGGTGGGGCAAAATAGAACTACAAAACCCGAAGTAGATGTTGTAGAGGTAATTATTCTTAACACCTAAAGTTCAATAGTTTTCTAAATTTAAACCATTTTCGCCTTGAATTATCTAATTTGTAAGTATCAATCAAGCAATTGAGTATTCTTGAATACATTTTGCCTAGTATCTCTTTGATTTTGTTCAATTGACAAAATTCCTTCAAGCTCAGTAAAATCGGCATAGTGAGAATTTGGGTGTAGGCTTATTTGATTCAAAGTATTTTTTTTTGAAATTTATGTTCTTGTATCTCTTTAAAATAATCTTGAGATGATAAAAAATGTAGGGCTGATATATTTAATGGTGTCTCAGTCTCGTATCTGTATTTAAAAGGGCCTCTGTTAATTTCTTTATTTATTATCTCATGCTCTTTTAATCTATTTAAGTTTTAGATCGAGGTAGTAGAACTATGTTCATGAATCATGTGTTATAATTATGAGATTATGATTTATTTGTATAAATTTTGTTTAATTCATTTTTGTCACAACTAATAGTTGAGTTGAAACAAAGTGTTAGCGTTTGATTGAGAGCAAATATTCATCTCAGGATTGATATCTTTGGTATGAATTGTATAGTAGTTTTACATGCTCCGTTTACCTATTTTGGTTCACGTCATATACAACAATAGCTGAGTGAATCTTTATCGTTAGTTTGTATTTTATTTTTTGAATAAACATGTATTATTTGCACATTATAAGTATAAATTGATAAGCATCTTTTGTTACATATATCTATAATGTATAAATAATAATAAAAACTTAGTCATAACTCTTATACCATCATTTTGAAAAAGTTGTGGTGAAAAAAAGTTATTTGAGTAAGAGTAATGTTATTCTTACATCCCAAATCATTCACCAATATTTACACCAAATACTATTCACCATGGTGTTCGCGGTTTGGGTGGTTTTTACATGAAAAATCATCCGAACCGCGAGAGAAAAAGACGTGCAGTTTGGTTTTGTTCGATTGACTTTTAGAAAACAAATTAAACCAAATCAATTTGAATCAATGGGGTTTGGTTTGGTGTGGTTTTTTACAAATGTTTTGTTAAGACATACATACACATATAGATGATAACATGATTTTGTATTTTGTCATTCATACACTATTAAATAACAATAAAACTCATCATATTTGAACAATAATTTTCTATTTATTATGTCAAAATTAGATTAAACAAAAGTGAAATAATAAATATAAAATAATAGCATAAAATATCAAAAATATTATAATAAAATAAATAATAGATGAGATGAGAGATTAGTGAAAATGAAAAAAAAAACATAAAAAAGAGAATAGAGATAAATATGTGCGATAAAACGAAATTAAAAGAGGGAATATTTGCATAAAAATGAGAAGGTGAAAAAGAAAGAATATAAGAGGTAGAGATTGGAGAAGAAAAGACAAGATGTAAGTGGTGAAGATGGAGCGATAATGTTAGAAGAGATTTAAAATGTTTAAAAATTAATATAGAGACCAAAAGTGCATTTAAATCTCATGACAAAATAACTTCAATACCATATTTCATAATTAAAAAATTATGAGGTCCTCTATATGATGGACCTAAAAAATATTATATTTCATGTTTTTTTAGGTCCATCATGACAAAATAGTTTAATTTGTATATGTGGTATTGAAATTATGAGGTGATATTTTTTAATTATTGTTTAAAATTAAAATTTATAGGCTTAAATGCACTTTTGGTCCCCCTAGATTAATTTTCTAAATATTTTGGTCCCCTATAAAAAAATCAACTATTAGGTCCTTCAATATCGTATTTCATGTTTTTTTTGAGGTCCTCCATGCCAAAATAGTCTAATGCATATCGGCATTGAAGTTATGAGGTGACATTTTTTAATTATTGTCACGTCATTAAAAATCGACCCAAAAATATATATTTTAGAATTAAAATTTATAATATATAATTCATAAATAAATATTTATAAACAAAAATAATTAAAATAATTAAAAACATTTAATTATTATAAAGAAAATTTTAAAATAATAATAATAAATTTTTAATAATAAGTGTAAAATAATTTTATCGTATAATTTGAATTGGAAAAATATATTGAGCTTTTATTAATGAAGAATAAAATTATTTGAATTGGAAAATAATTTTATACTCCAAGTATAACAAAATTTAAAATAATCTTTTTTTCTCTATTGGTAAAAAAACTTGAATATTACAATAATATATAATAATATAAAGAGTAATATATGAAATATTTGAGAAACATTTAAATGGAAAACTATATATATTGCTCCGATGCAAATTGTTTTCCTTATTTATAAATAAAACAATTGTATAAGATAACTATTAATTTTTTTCAGAATATAATTATTTATAAATTTATAAATTTAAAAATATACATTAATAAATATATGGTAAAATACAAAGATGAAATTATATATATATATATATATATATATATATATATATATATATATATATATATATTCTATTTACAATATATTCAATTGAATCTACACTACACATCATGTACTCATTAAAATTAAAAATACATTGTATCTTTAACATATATAATATATATTTTAATGTATAATTCACAAGTTATATTGAAAATAAAAATGAAATATATATTTTATGTAACATGAGTCTAATTGTAGTTGTTAGAAATTTTTTTTATAAAAAAAACATGAGTCTAATTGTAATATTTTAATAGTCACATTTTATGTAAGATATATCGATGGTATCTTCCAAGTAATATATGTTAGAGTCTTTGGAAAAGTCACTCTTGAAATTAGTGGGTAAACAAACTATAAATGAAATTTTGTAAAAAGTGGGAATGCATTAAGGTGATGTAAACCTATAAAATATTTTTCTTTTTTGCTGGTGTCATTTAAAATAGGTGGTGTAATGAAAGATCCTCTATATTCAATGTTATTTATTTGAACATAACTTGTTATTTTGGAGTTCATCTAAATAAAATTCGGTGTCCGCTCTGATGTCAATTGAATTCTTGGGTAGGAGTACAAATGTTGGATACCATGTATGACACAATGCGTAAAACATAGTTATTATATTACTATCAATGGTATTTGTACACTTATTATTACATGAACTCTTTTTGTTTGTAGTCACTTCTTAAAACTCCTCCTATATATGAGAATTACTTTAACCTTTTGTCAATCACTAAACCTAGTGTTTAACTTCAATAGACAACTTAAAGAACGTTTAATTACAATTCAATTAAATAAAATAAACTATATGCTTTAAGTTATGAGTGGAAGCGCTACAGTGGCATTCAAGAACAAAAAAAAAAGACTCAAACTTAAACGCTAACACTCAAGATCTTGATTCAATGCATGGTATTACACGATGGAATTGAAGGAGCAAGAGAATGGAAACAACATATACGACTCATATAGAAATACATTCACCAAAGAGACAACATACATATAAGGAAGAACCAACCCTAATACAAAACCTATATATCACAATAGTTTGGAGAAGGATCCCACTTTTAGATAGTGGTTCGTGCTAGTAAGTGTGCTATTTTATACCATCACGGTCAAAGTATATGATGAAAATATGGATAGTGCATTACATTTAACAATGGAATATGTTTGACAAATTATTAACATCGTTAAAATTTTAATAAAGTATAATATTAGCCAATCAACACAGAAATTTAGTTGCATACCTTAAAGTTAAGTTATGCTTAGCTCTAGAATTAGATATAATTGTTTTTGAAATACATATTGCTAAACTAATTGATTCTACTCCACCAATTATTTCTAATATAGAAGAATGAACAATCTATCATTAATATTAAAGGTATCTTATAAGTATATCCTTTAATGAATCTAGATTTGAATTCATAACATTTTATTTACTTATAAACGTATAATATTTCCTCTAGGTAAATCATTATTTCTATTATTTGAAAATCAACGGAAGAA
The DNA here is from genome assembly GCA_021764765.1 of Vicia sativa. Lineage (NCBI taxonomy): Eukaryota > Viridiplantae > Streptophyta > Magnoliopsida > Fabales > Fabaceae > Vicia > Vicia sativa. Next base: position 247,724,655 of record CM038794.1, on the reverse strand, counting down.
TTTATCTTTATGAATATATTTTTCATTAATGAGTATCTTTTCACAATTTATTTAGATATTGCTTTCAACTTTCTAATCTAGAAGCACACATATATTTCTTTTTGTGTCTCATAGTCTATGAAAATATTCATGTATGTTTAATAAATTAACATATTAATGTATTATTTAATTTGATTGATGAAAGTTTTTTGTCTATTTATTGTGAATACATTTTAAACAATAATAAATCTAATAGTAACTACTTTCCTAAAAGGATTTAATTTGTTTAACTTTTATATCATTTTATAAACAATATATTATGTTGACATGCAATGATTGTTGTAATTTTTCACCTATTAATTTATTTGTTAATTTCTCAAAAATTTAAAAGTTACTACTTTCACTTTATCCATTCGACTAATCTTTTAAGAATCACTTTAACCTTCTCTCAATCACTAAAACTGGTTTTTAACTTCAATAGACAATTTAAAGAACGTTGAATTACAATTCAATAAAATAAAATAAACTATATGTTTTAATATATGAGTGGAAGCGCTACATTGGTATTCAAGCAACACAAAAAAAAGTACTCAAACTTAAGCTCTAGTACTAAAGATCTTCAGTTTAATGCATGGTATTACACGATGAAATTGAAGATTCAAGAGTCATATAGAAATGAGAGCCATATAGAAATTCATTCACTAAAGAGACAACATACATATAAGGTAGAGCCAGCCCTAATACAAAACCTATATATCACAATAGTTTGGAGAAGGATCCCACTTTTAGATAGTGGTTCGTGCTAGTAAGTGTGCTATTTTATACCATCACGGTTAAGGTATATGATGAAAATATGGATAGTGTGTTACATTTAACAATGGAATATGTTTGACAAATTATTAACATCGTTAAAATTTTAATAAAGTATAATATTAGCCAATCAACACAGAAATTTAGTTGCATACCTTAAAGTTAAGTTATGCTTAGCTCTAGAATTAGATATAATTGTTTTTGAAATACATATTGCTAAACTAATTGATTCTACTCCACCACTTATTTCTAATATAGAAGAATGAACAATCTATCATTAATATTAAAGGTATCTTATAAGTATATCCTTTAATGAATCTAGGTTTGAATTCATAACATTTTACCTCTAGGTATATCATTATATCTATTATTTAAATTTCGTTGCAAAATTTTATCTTTTTGAAGATATATTTTATTAATGAGTATCTTTTCACTATTAAAATATATATTTCAATTTTCTAATCTATAGACATACATTTCTTTCTTGTGGCTCATACTAGTCAAAAATACTTTTGTTTATTTTTTATACATATAAAGGAGAAGAAAATTCAATTGATGACAATACTTATAGAAAATAATTTAACCCACCTCTTAAAAAAATATACTTAGATTTATTTATGGAATTTATTAATGTTAATGACAAATGTTTTGTCAAAGTGTCATTTATATTTTATGTGTGTGAAAAAAATAATAACTAAAATAAATTATTTATATACTCTTTGAAATATAAATGTATTTTATGGAAAATGGAATCTCTTTGAAATATTTTATATTTTTTTCTTTGAAATAAAGTAACATTACCTTTTCACTTAAAATTTTATTCGCATTTTTTCAAATATTAAACAGGTATGTGTTATTATTAATTATATTTTTAGAATTTCATAAATTCATGTGGATTAAAATAAACTAATTTTTAAAATTTACTTTATATGTTCATTGCCTTTAACTTGGTCATTTAAACCAAACTTCAAATTATTGATTATAATTATTATTCATAAATATTTATTCAAAGAGAAAAAAGATTTATATGAATTTAGAATAGCATTTAGAATGTAGAATATGATTTAGAATCCGAAATATTTATTCGATTTATTAAATATAATTATTATTCAAAGAAGATAGAATAGCATCAACAATAGATTTATAAGATATAAATATTTACAATTTTATTCATTATCTTCAACAAATAAAGCATTCATGTATCTAGATGTAAAATCAACATGTTATTCGCTATTGTATAAATATTTACAATTTTATTCATCCTCTATTTAACAAATTTTTTGGTTGTTTAGATTTAAAATAAACATGTAGATTTTACTACTAAAAATATAATTTCTTATAGGTATAGTATGATCCCTATCATTTAAAAATTATTGACAACAATTATATTTTAAAATTTATCAATGTTACTTTCTTTCTTAGTTATTAATATAATTTTATTAAAATATTTGAATCGAAACACTCTTTAGCATTTCCATACTAAAACTCACATGCATCAAACGTGTGAGAATATATATATATATATATATATATATATATATATATATATATATATATATATATATATATATATATATATATATCTAACAACTCTTAAAATTGTTGATTTACAAACACTTTTCCGAGATTTTTAAATACCTACAATATAATTATGTGAGAAAAAAAAACTAAAACAAATAAAAGTAATTAAATTTGAAGGTGTTCTTATCGATATTTCAAAATATATTGTATTCTTTAATAATATAATAGAATGTTATTATTATTAAAAATAATTCTGAAAATTGAGACACAATACGTAAATAAATGAAAGAGTTAAAATTAAAATCACATATTTTTAACATATATAATAATAGTTATCCCATGACAATATATAATTTTAAAATGAGATTCAATACATGAAAATATGAATAATATAATACATATTTTATATACTATATATATCTTGTTTGTAGTTGTACCAACTTAAAAAGAAATATGCATGACTCGAATTGTCATATTTAACTCATGTTTTCATGGAATATGAACTTTGTGTGATTTATTTTAATAATATAAATTAGTATTTCAGTTTAAAATTAAGATTTAATCAATCTATAGGTCCTAAACTATTTTAAAATAGATCCTAATGTAATATTAATTAATGTTTTGATGTATTATAAGTTTGATTATACTATTTGAGCGATTTAATTTATTTTCTTGTTCAAGCATTATAGAATGAAATTAATCATATTTTAACACTAAAAAGGTTTGAATTTTTCTAAAATTTAATATTGAAACACAAAAAGTCAAACACTCACATAAGTAATCTCTGAGTTTTTGTAAATGTCAATCTTATAATTAGTGAATAATACAACACTAAAGGAAATTTTAAATAAAGTGGAATACACTAATGTAATGCAAACATATAAAAAAATTCATTTTAGTTGGTGTCATCTAAAATAGGTGGTCTAATGATGATCCTCTATGTTCGATGTTTTTATTTAAACATAACTTTTTTTTGGAGTTCATCTAAATAGAATATAGTGTTTGCTCATGGCAAATTAAATTTTTGGGTATGAGCACAAATGTTGGATATGATGTATGACACAAATTATAATAACACTATCAATAATATTTGTACACTTAGTATTACATGAACACTTCTTTTGCATCCATTTCTAAAATCCTCCTATATATGATAATCATCACTTTCTCTCAATCATTAACCATAGTGTTCGACTTAATATAACAATGCGAAAATTAAAGATTTCAAGTTTAACAACTCGTATTTTTGACTTATTAATTTATTTCCTAATTTCACAAAATTGAAAAGTTACTAATTTCACTTTATCCATTCAACTAGTCTATTGAGAAGATATGCATTATTTTTGATTATATTATCATTATTTTGATATATTCATGTGGATTTAAATAAACCAATTTCTTTAATTTAGATTATATGTTTCTTTCTATAAACTTTGTCATTCAAAATAAATAAGAATCATTGGAATTGATGTAAAATTGAGAAGGTTCAATTAGCACCAAAAACTTTTATGTGTGAGACAACAAACATTAACAACTAAAATAAAGGCTAAATTATAGTTTCTGTCCCCCTATTTTTCCGTTTTCACGATTTTAGTCCGTCTATTTTGTTTTTAAAAATTTGGTCCCCTATCCCTACTTTGGCTACAAAAAATGCTAATGAGTCACTTTTTAAACATTTTTTTCAACTAGAATAACGTTCAAATGAGGTCATCAATACATTATTGAAGAAAGTTAACGATTAACGATTTCAGATGTAACACATATGCGTTTTTTGTTGCCAAAGTGGGGATGAGGGGCAAAAAGTGTTTAAAATAAAATAGGGACTAAAATAGTAAAACAACAAAATGGGACCAAAATTGTAATTTAGCCTAAAATAAATGATAATTATCAATAATAACAAAAAATATGTTAAATTTTACAGATTAAGATAAAATAAGGCGAGAATGATCTTTGTCTAGAAAGCAGTAACTCTCGATTCAATATACTTCTAAAGTTGTTGCAAGAGATAACAAATAAATCATAAGAAAATATTCTTCCAAGTTTTAAAGAACAAGCCTATTTTCTATCCAATTGTTTCTCATTCTCTAAAACTCTCAAATATAAGAATCATTCAAACCTATAGTATTTAGAAGTATTTCTCAAACCTCTTACATGACTCCAAACGTTTCCCAAATATTCTTGCTTCATATAATTACTTTAGCTCATGGTTGCTGACATATATATATGATTTACATCTTTGGTTTTTTGTTTAGTGATGAGAGTTTGTTCAGTGATATGAGAGTAATTGTGTGTTATACATACATGGACAAATAATAGTGTGTTATACATGTAAAAAGACATATAATCCACCTCTTCAAACTTTTTTGTTTCAATATTTTTTTTTGTAAAATCTTTTAATGTTAATGATAAATGTATTGTCAAAAGTTTCTTTTATTTTTATATATTTATTAAAAAAATTATAAAAAAACTTTAAAAATAAAAATGGAGACAAAGATAAACAAATTGAAAACTTGTATAATTGTTTAATTACATTTAAACCTAAAAAGATATAATATAAACCAACTAGATTAATTAGAATCACAACCAAAACCAAAAAATACTTATCGATTATTTGATAAATTAATATGTTAATGCATTATAGATTGATGAATGTTATAGTAGTTTAGTCCATTTTATTGATAATACATTTACAACAACAATCAATATTGTAATTACTAATTTCATAAAAGATTTTAATATATTTAGCTTTTAACCATTCTATAAAAAATAAATTATGTTGTTGTAAAATTATTTATATAAATTTACCACTTAAATTTGATTATATTCTATTTTTCTCAATTTAGGTTTTTGTTAAAACTAAAACCTAATGATAATTGACAATTTATTTAATATGATTGTGTAAAAATGAGAGATTTAACATTTCCTTTTATCACTTATAATTTTATTTGCATTTTTTCAAAAATTAAAAAGGTATGTGTTATTATTAATTGTTATTTTAGAATTTCATATATTTATTTGGATTAAAATAAACTAATTTTTGAAATTTACTTTATATGTTCATTGCCTTTAACTTGGTAATTCAAACCAAACATCAGAATCATCGATTATAATTATTATTGATAAAAATTTATTCAAAGGGAACAAAAGAATTTATATGAATGTAGAATAGCATGTAGAATGTAGAAATATTTATTTATAATTATTAAATATAATTATTATTCAAAGAAGGTAGAATAGCATCGACAATGGATTTATAAGATATAAATATTTATAATTTTATTGATTATCTTCAAAAAACAAAGCTTTTATGTATCTATTTTAAAATCAACATGTTGATTTGATATTATATAAATATTTACAATTTTATTCATTATCCTCTTTATAACAAATTTTTTGGTTGTTTAGATTTAAAATAAACATGTTGATTTACTATTAAAAATATGATTTCTTATAGGTATAGTATGATCCCTATGATTTAAAAATTATTGACAACATTTATCTTTTACTTTATATTTTAAAATTTCTCAATGCTACTTTCTTTTTTAGTTATTAATATAATTTTTTTAAAATATTTGAATCTAAACATTTTTTAGCATTTCCATACTAAAACTCACATGCATCAAACGTGTGAGTATATATATAACCAATATTATTTTTATCTAACCCACCTCTTAAAATTGTTGTTTTACAAACACTTTTCTGGGATTTTTTAATATCTAAAATATTATTATTTGTGAATAAATAAAAAATAAAATTATAAAAATAAACTAGAAAAACAATAAAAACAATTAAATGATTTTTGTATTCTTTAATAATATAATAGAATGTTATTATTATTCAAAAATTAATTATTGTAGGAAATTGAGACACAATACATATATAAATGAAAGAGTTAAAAATTAAATTCCGAATATATTTTTAACATATATAATAATAGTTATCCCATGACAATATATAATTCAAAATATATGAATATATATAATATATATATATATATATATATATATATATATATATATATATATATATATATATATATATATATATATATATATATATATATATATATATATGCCCGATTTCAATTGTCATATTTAACTCATGTTTTCATGGCATAAGAACTTTGTGTAATTTATTTTAATAATATAAATCTGTATTTTAATTTAAAATTAAGATTTAATCAATCTATAGGTCCTAAACTATTTTGGAATTTTAAAATAGATCCTAATGTAATATTAATTAACATGTTGATGTATTATAAGTTTGATTATAATATTTGAGTGGTTTAATTTGTTTTCTTGTTCAAGCATTATAGGATGAAATTAATCATATTTTAACACTAAAAATGTTTGAATCTTTGTAAAATTTAATATTAAAACACAAATAGTCAAACACTAACACAAGTAATCTCTGAGTCTTTGAATATGTCGATCTTACAATTAGTGGATAAAACAACTATAAAGGAAATTTTGAATAAAGTGGTAATACCCTAAGGTAATGCAAACATATAAAAAATTTCATTTTTAGTTGGTGTGATCTAAAATAGGTGGTCTAATGACAGATCCTCTATGTTCGATAATTTTTTATTTGAACATAACTTTTTTTTTGGAGTTCATCTAAATAGAATATAGTGTCTGTTCTGTTGTCAATTAAATTTTTTGGGCATGAGCACAAATGTTGGATATGAGGTATGACACAATTTATAATATCACTATCAATAATATTTGTACACTTAGTATTACATGAACACTTCTGGTTTGCATCCATTTCCTAAAACTCCTCCTATATATGATAATCACTCTCACTTTCTCTCAATCATTAACAATAGTGTTCAACTTCAATAAATTAAATAACATAAAGAATGTTGAATTACAACTCAATTTAATAAATTAAATACTATGCTTTAAGATATGAGAGAAAACTCTAGAGTGACATACAAACAACACAAAAAAGGACTAAAATATAAACGCTAGTACTAAAGATCTTCAATTCAACGCTTGATATTACACAATGGAATTGGAGGTGCAAGAAAATAGGAAACAACATAAGCAAGTCACATATGACATTGTAAACACAAAGCGAGAATACATTCACCAAAGAGACAACATACAAAAAGGAAAGAACCAACCCATTTACAAAAACTATATATCACAACAATTTGGAGAAGGATCTTTTTGGATTGTGGTTTGTGGTAAGGAATGAATTTATAGTAAGTGTGTTATTTTATACGTTGGGTTAAGGTATATGATTAAAATCTTGATAGTGTACAACATTTAAGAATGGAGAATGTTTGACAAATTTTTCAGTTTGTTTAAATTTTAATAAGGTAGAATATCAATCAATCAACACGAAATTTAGTTTTATTCTTTAAAATTAAGTTATGCTTAGTTCTAGAGTTAGATATCATTGTTTTAAAAATATATTTGCTAAACTAATTGATATTACTCCACCAATATAGAAGAATGAACAAACTACTATTATTATTAAAGATATCTTATAAGTATATCCTTTAATGAATGTAGATTTGAATTCATAACATTTTATTTACTTATAAACGTATAATATTTCCTCTAGGTAAATCATTATTTCTATTATTTGAAAATCAATGCAAGAATTTATCTTTCGAATATATTTTTCATTAATGAGTATTTTTTCACAATTTATTTAGATATTGCTTTCAACTTTCTAATCTAGAAGCACACATATATTTCTTTTTGTGTCTCATAGTCTATGAAAATATTCATGTATGTTTAATAAATTAACATATTAATGTATTATTTAATTTGATTGATGAAAGTTTTTGTCTATTTATTGTGAATACATTTTAAACAATAATAAATCTAATAGTAAGTACTTTCCTAAAGAGATTTAATTTGTTTAACTTTTATATCATTTTATAAACAATAAATTATGTTGACATGCAATGATTGTTGTAATTTTTACCTATTAATTTATTTGTTAATTTCTCAAAATTTAAAAGTTACTACTTTCACTTTATCCATTTGACTAATCTTTTAAGAAGTTATGCACTATTCTTAATGGTATTTTCAATATTTAGATATGTTAATGTAGATTAAAATAAACTAACCTCTTTAATTTAGTTTATATGTTTCTTGCCTTAAATTTGGTCATTCAAAAAAATTTCAAAATCATTGGTAATGTTTTCTCGAATTATGCGAGAAATACATTTTCTCAATCTAATTGATGTCGCTCCAAGAATTTTGATGTGTGGGAAAAAAAAGAGCAACTAAAATAAATGATGTTCATCGGTAATAATCAAAAAGATGTGCGGGAACAAAGAATAATAGCAACTAAAATAAACGATCTCCATCAATAATAACAAAAAACATAGTGAATTTTGCAAAGTAAGCAAAAGTAAGACGAGGAATACAAAATATTTGTCTACTCACTTTGATAAAATGATCATTATTTGGGATGGGAGGAGCTCTTTGATTCACTATACCTCAAAAGTTGTTATAAGGGATTACAATTGAGTCATAAGAAAATAGTCTTTCAAGTTCTAAAGAACAAACCCTATTTCTACCCAATTGTTTCCAAATCTCTCAAACTAGGAATATAAGAGTCACATAAATCCATGACATTTAGAAGTATTTTTCAATTCTACTCTCAATATAGGAATCACACAAACTCCAAACTCCAAACGTGGGAATACACCAAGGTGATGCAAACCTATAAAATATTTTTCTTTTTTGCTGGTGACATCTAAAATAGGTGGTGTAATGAAAGATCCTCTATATTCAATGTTATTTATCTGAACATAACTTGTTTTTCTGGAGTTCGTCTAAATAAAATTAGGTGTCCGCTCTGATGTCAATTGATTTTTTGGGTACGATTACAAATGTTGGATACTATGTATGACACAATGTACAATATAGTTATTATATTACTATCAATGGTATTTGTACACTTATTATTACATGAACACTTTTTGTTTGTAGTCATTTCCTAAAACCTCCTATATATGAGAATCACTTTAACCTTCTCTCAATCACTAAAACTGTGTTTAACTTCAATAGACAATTTAAAGAATGTTGAATTACAATTCAATTAAATAAAATAAACAATATGCTTTAATATATGAGTGGAAGCGCTACATTGGCATTCAAGCAACACAAAAAAGTACTCAAACTTAAGCGCTAGTACTAAAGATCTTGTTCAATGCATGGTATTACACGATGAAATTGAAGATGCAAGAGTCATATAGAAATGAGAGTCATATAGAAATACATTCACCAAAGAGACAACATACATATAGGGTAGAGCCAACCCTAATACAAAACCTATATATCACAATAGTTTGGAGAAGGATCCCACTTTTAGATAGTGGTTCGTGCTAGTAAGTGTGCTATTTTATACCATCACGGTCAAAGTATATGATGAAAATATGGATAGTGCATTACATTTAACAATGGAATATGTTTGACAAATTATTAACATCGTTAAAATTTTAATAAAGTATAATATTAGCCAATCAACACAGAAATTTAGTTGCATACCTTAAAGTTAAGTTATGCTTAGCTCTAGAATTAGATATAATTGTTTTTGAAATACATATTGCTAAACTAATTGATTCTACTCCACCAATTATTTCTAATATAGAAGAATGAACAATCTATCATTAATATTAAAGGTATCTTATAAGTATATCCTTTAATGAATCTAGATTTGAATTCATAACATTTTATTTACTTATAAACGTATAATATTTCCTCTAGGTAAATCATTATTTCTATTATTTGAAAATCAACGCAAGAATTTATCTTTATGAATATATTTTTCATTAATGAGTATCTTTTCACAATTTATTTAGATATTGCTTTCAACTTTCTAATCTAGAAGCACACATATATTTCTTTTTGTGTCTCATAGTCTATGAAAATATTCATGTATGTTTAATAAATTAACATATTAATGTATTATTTAATTTGATTGATGAAAGTTTTTTGTCTATTTATTGTGAATACATTTTAAACAATAATAAATCTAATAGTAACTACTTTCCTAAAAGGATTTAATTTGTTTAACTTTTATATCATTTTATAAACAATATATTATGTTGACATGCAATGATTGTTGTAATTTTTCACCTATTAATTTATTTGTTAATTTCTCAAAAATTTAAAAGTTACTACTTTCACTTTATCCATTCGACTAATCTTTTAAGAATCACTTTAACCTTCTCTCAATCACTAAAACTGGTTTTTAACTTCAATAGACAATTTAAAGAACGTTGAATTACAATTCAATAAAATAAAATAAACTATATGTTTTAATATATGAGTGGAAGCGCTACATTGGTATTCAAGCAACACAAAAAAAAGTACTCAAACTTAAGCTCTAGTACTAAAGATCTTCAGTTTAATGCATGGTATTACACGATGAAATTGAAGATTCAAGAGTCATATAGAAATGAGAGCCATATAGAAATTCATTCACTAAAGAGACAACATACATATAAGGTAGAGCCAGCCCTAATACAAAACCTATATATCACAATAGTTTGGAGAAGGATCCCACTTTTGGATAGTGGTTCGTGCTAGTAAGTGTGTTATTTTATACCATGGCGGTTAAGGTATATGATGAAAATATGGATAGTGCGTTACATTTAACAATGGAAAATGTTTGACAAATTACTAAGATCGTTAAAATTTTAATAAAGTATAATATTAGCCAATCAACACTGAATTTTAATCGTATACTTTGAAGTTAACTTATGCTTAGCTTTAGAGTTAGATATAATTGTTTTAGAAATACATATTGCTAATCTAATTGAATCTACTCCACCACTTATTTCTAATATAGAAGAATAAACAATCTACCATTAATATTAAAGGAATCTTATAAGTATATCCTTTAATGAGTCTAGATTTGAATTCATCACATATTACCTCTAGGTATATCATTATACCTATTATTTGAATATCATTGCAAAGTTTTATCTTTCTGAAGATATTTTTTATTAATGAGTATCTTTTCACTATTTTTTTAAATATATATTTCAACATTCTAATCTATAAGCACACATACATGTCTTTCTTGTGGCTCATAGTCGTCAATAATATTTTTGTTTATTTTGTAAACATATAAAAGAGAAGAAATTTTAATCGATGACAATACTTTAAAAAAATAATTTAACCGACCTCTTAAAAAAATATATTTAAATTTATATATGGAATCTATTAATGTTAATGACAAATGTTTTGTCAAAAGTGTCATTTATATTTTATGTTTGTGTAAAAAATGATAACTAATTAACGTGTTGATGTATTATAAATTTGATTTTAATATTTGAGCGGTTTAATTTATTTTCTTATTCAAGCATTATAGGATGAAATTAATCATATTTAACACTTAAAATTTTTGAATCTTTGTAAAATTTAATATTGAAATACAAAAAGTCAAACACTCACACAAGTAATTTTTGTAAATGTTAATCTTATAATTAGTGGATAAAAAATTCTAAAAGAAATTTTGAATAAACTGAATACACCAAGGTAATGCAAACATATAAAAAATTTCATTTTAGTTGGTGTCATCTAAAATAGGTGGTCTTATGATGATTATCTATGTTCGATATTTTTATTTGAACATAACTTTTTTTGGAGTTCATCTAAATAGAATATTGTAATTAAATTAAATTTTTGGTATGAAATTTTGGATATGATGTATGACACAATTTATAACATCACTATCAATAATATTTTGTACATTTAGTATTACATGAACACTTCTTGTTTGCATCCATTTCCTAAAAATCTTCCTATATATGATAATCACTAACCATAGTGTTCAACTTATTATAACAATGCGAAAATTAAAGATTTCAAGTTTAACAACTCGTATTTTTGACTTATTAATTTATATCTTAATTTCACCAAAATTAAAAGTTACTATTTTCACTTTATCCATTCAACTAATCTATTGAGAAGATATGCATCATTTTTAATTATATTATCATTAATTTGAGATATTCATGTGGATTTAAATAAACGAATATCTTTAATTTAGATTATATGTTTCTTTCCATAAACTTGGTCATTAAAAAAAATTATTGGAATTGATGTGAAATTGAGAAGGTTCAATTCGCATCAAAACTTTTCGTGTGAGACAACAAACATTAGCAACTAAAATAAAGGATAAATTACAATTTTGGTCCCACTATTTTTCCGTTTCACGATTTTAGTCTCTATTTTGTTTTTAAACAATTTTGTCCTCTATCCCTACTTTGGCTACAAAAACGCCTATGAGTCACTTTTTAAACACTTTTCAATTGGCGTAATGTTCAAACGAGGTCATCAATACATTATTGAAGAAAGTTAACGATTTTCGAACTAACACATATGCTTTTGTTGTCAAAGCGGGATGAGGGACCAAAAGTGTTTTAAAAAGACTAATATTGTGAAACAACAAAATAGGGGACAAAACTATAATTTAAAAATAAATGATATTTAACTATAATAATAAAAATATAATAAATTGACAAAAATAAGGCGAGAAAGATCTTTGTCTAGGAGAAAGAGCAACTCTCCGATTCACTATACTTTTAAAGTTGTTGTAAGAGATTACATAAGTCATAAGAAAATATTCTTCCAAGTTTTAAAGAACAAGCCTATTTTATATCCAACGTTTCCTAAAATACATGCATCATATATAAAGTAACATTGGTTATAGATACATGGACAAGTAATAGTGTGTTATGTAAAAGACATATAATCCATCTCTTGAAATTTTTTTTAGGTATCGTCAAAAGTTTCATTTATTTTCTGTATTTATAAAAAATTATAAAAAACTTTAAAAAGAAAATGGAGACAAAGATAAACAAATTGAAAACTTGTATAATTTTTAACTACACTTACACCTAAAAAATATAAGATAAACCAACTAGATTAATTAGAATCACAACCTAAACCAAAAATACTCATCGATTATTATAAATTAACATGTTAATACATTATAGATTGATGAATGTTATAGTAGTTTAGTCTATTTTATTATAATACATTTACATCAACAATCAATTTTGAAATTACTAATTTCTTAAAAGATTTTAATATGTTTACCTTTTAATCATTCTATAAAAATAAATTAAGTTGTTATGCAATTATTTATATAAATTTACAACTTAAATTTGATTATATTCTCTTTGTCTCATTTTAGGTTTTTTAAAAACTAAAACCGATGATACTTGAAACAATTTATATAATATGATTGTGTAAAATGAGAGATTTCAAGCTTAGTAACTTTACTGCCACTTATAATTTTATTCGAATATTTTCAAAAATTAAACAAGTATGTGTTATTATTAATTGTATTTTTAGAATTTTCAATATTCATGTGAATTAAAATAAACTAATTTTTAAATTTACTTTATATGTTCATGGCCTTTAACTTGCTCATTTAAACAAAACTTCAAAATTATTGATTATAATTATTATTCATAAATATTTATTCAAGAGAAAAAAGGATTTATATAAATTCATAATAGCATATAGAATGTAGAATAGCATTCAATTGAAATATTTATTGAGAATTATTAAATATAAATATTATTCAAAGAAGTAGAATAGCATCAACAATGAATTTATAAGATATAAATATTTACAATTTTATTCATTATCTTCAAAAAATAAAGCTTTTATGTATCTAGATTTAAAATCAACATGTTGATTTGCTATTATATAAATATTTACACTTATATTCATCCTCTATGTAACAAATTTTTTGGTTGTTTGTATTTAAAACAAACATGTTGATTTTACTATTAAAAATATGATTTCTTATAGGTATAGTATGATCCCTATTATTTGAAAATTATTGACAACATTTAAAATTTAAAGTTTATCAATGCTACTTTCTTTTTTAGTTATTAATATAATTTTTTTAAAATATTTGAATCTAAACACTCTTTAGCATTTTCATACTAAAACTCACATCAAGCGTATGATATATATATATATATATATATATATATATATATATATATATATATATATATATATATATATATATATATATATATATATATATATATATAAATATTATTATTATCTAACCCACCTCTTAAAATTGTTGTTTTAAACACTTTTTTGGGATTTTTTTAATACTTACAATATTATTATGCGTGAAAAATAAAAAATAAAATTATAAAAATAAACTAGAAAAACAATAAAATTAATTAAATTTGAAGGTGTTATTGATATTCAAAATTTGGATGACATTTGTATTCTTTAATAATATAATAGAATGTTATTGTTATTAAAACTTAATTATCAGAGAAAATTGAGACTCAATATGTAAATAAATGAAAGAGTTAAAAATTAAAATTATGATATTTTAACATATATAATAATTGTATTCCATGACAATATATAATTCAAAATTCATATTCAATACATGAAAATATTATATATATATATATATATATATATATATATATATATCCTGTTTGTAGTTGTACCAATTTAAAAAGAAATATGCGTGATTTCAATTGTCATATTTAACTCATGTTTCTATGAAATATAAACTTTGTGTGATTTATTTTAATAATATAAATTTGTATTTTAGTTTAAAATTAAGCTTTAATCAATCTATAGGTCATAAACTATTTTGAAATTTTAAAATATATCCTAATGTAATATTAATTAACGTGTTGATGTATTATAAGTTTGATTATAATATTTGAGCGGATTAATTTATTTTCTTGTTCAAGCATTATAGGATGAAATTATTCATATTTTAAAACTAAAAAATGTTTGAATATTTGTAGAATTTAATATTGAAACACAAATAGGCAAACACTAACACAAGTAAACTCTAAGTCTTTGGACATGTTGATCTTACAATTAGTGGATAAAACAACTCTAAAGGAAATTTTGAATAAAGTGGAATACACTAAGGTAATGCAAACATATAAAAAATCATTTTAGTTGGTGTCATCTAAAATAGGTGGTCCAATGACAGATCTCCTATGTTCGATATTTTTATTTGAATTCATAACGCTTTTGTTTACTTATAAAGTAAGATATTTCCTCTAGGTATATCATTATCTCTATTATTTGAAAATCATTGCAAGAATTTATCTTTTGGGTGATATTTTCATTAATGAGAATCTTTTCACAATTTATTTAGATATTCCTTTCAACTTTCTAATCTAGAAGCACACATATATTTCTTTCTTTTGGCTCATAGTCTACTTAAAATATTCATGTATGTTTAATAAATTAACATATTAATGTATTATTTAATTTGATTGATGAAATTTTTTTTGTCTATTTATTGTGAATACATTTTAAACAATAATAAATCTAATAATAACAATTTTCCTAAAAAGATTTAATTTTTTTAAACTTTTATATGATTTTATAAACAATAAATTATGTTGACATGCAATGATTGTTTTAATTTTTCACTTATTAATTTATTTGTTAATTTCTCAAAAATTGAAAAGTTACTACTTTCACTTTATCCATTCGACTAATCGTTTAAGAAGGTATGCATTATTCTTAATTGTATTTTCAATATTTTGATATGTTTATGTAGATTATAATAAACTAATCTCTTTAATTTATTTTATATGTTTCTTGCCTTAAACTTGGTCATTCAAAAAATTTTCAAAATCATTGGTAATGTTTTCTCAAATTGTCTGAGAAATACAGTTTTTAAATCTCATTGATGTCACTCCAAAAATTTTGATGTGTGGGGAAAAAGAAAAGTAGAAACTAAAATAAATGATGTTCATCAGTAATAATCAAAAATATGTGCAGGGACAAAGAATAGTATCAACTAAAATAAACGATGTCCATCAATAATAACAAAAAACATAGTGAATTTTGCAAAATAAGAAAAAATAAGGCGAGAAATACAAAATGATTGTCTACTCAGTTTGATAAAATGATCATTATTTGGGATGGAGAGTTGGTCTTTGATTCACTATACTTTAAACGTTGTTATAAGAGATTACAAATGAGTCATAAGAAAATAGTCTTTCAAGTTCTCAAGAGCAAACCCTACTCTCTACCCAATTGTTTCTAAATCTCTCAAACTCTGAATATAAGCGTCACACAAATCCATGATACTCAAGTATTTTTTAATCCTACTCTCAATATAAAATCACACAAACTCCAAACCCAAACATGGGAATACACTAAGGTCATGCAAACCTATAAAATATTTTTATTTTTGTTGGTGTCATCTAAAATAGGTGGTGTAATGAAAGATCTATATTTAATGTCATTTATTTGAACATAACTTGTTTTTTCGAGTTCGCCTAAATAAAATTCTGTCCGCCTGATGTCAATTGATTTTTGGACGAGTACAAATGTTAGATACCATGTATGACACAATGTGTACAAATATAGGTATTATATTACCACCAATGGTATTTGTATACTTATTATTACATGAAAATTTTTGTTTGTAGTCACTTCCTAAACTCCTCCTATATATGAGAATCACTTTAACCTTCTCTCAATACTAAAACTAGTGTTTAACTTCAATAGACAATTTAAAGAACGTTAAATTAAAATTCAATTGAATAAAATAAACTACATGCTTTAATATATGAGTGGAAGCGCCATACATTCAACACAAAAAAATACTCAAACTTAAACGCTAGTAATAAAGATCTTCGTTCAATGCATTGTATTACACGATGGAATTGAAGGTGCAAGAGAATCGAAACAACATACGAGTCATATAGAAATACATTCACCAAAGAGATAACCTAGATATAGGGTAGAACTAACCCTTATACAAAACCTATATGTCAACATAGTTTGAGAAGGATCCCAATTTTGGATAGTGGTTCGTGCTATTAATCAGTATATTTATACCATGGCGGTTGTATATGATGAAAATATGGATAGTGCGCTACATTTAACAATGGAGAATGTTTGATAAATTACTAAGATCGTTAAAATTTTAATAAAGTATAATATTAGCCAATCAACACCGAGTTTTAGTCGATACTTTAAAGTTAACTTATGCTTAGCTTTAGAGTTAGATATAATTGTTTTAGAAATACATATAAACTAATTGATTCTACTCCACCACTTATTTCTAATATAGAAGAATGAACAATCTACCATTAATATTAAAGGTATCTTATAAGTATATCCTTTAATGAATCTAGATTTGAATTCATAACATTTTACCTCTTGGTATATCATTATACCTATTATTTGAATATCATTGCAAGATTTTATCTTTCTGAAGATATTTTTCATTAATGAGTATCTTTTCACTATTTTTTAAAATATATATTTCAACATTCTAATCTATAAGCACACATACATTTCTTTCTTGTGTCATCAAAAAAATATTTTTGTTTATTTTTATACATATTAGAGAAGAAATTTTAATTGATGACAATACTTAAAAAAAAAAATTTTAACCCACCTCTTAAAAAAATATGTTTAATTTTAGTTATGGAATCTATTAATGTGAATGACAAATGTTTTGTCAAAAGTGTCATTTATATATTATGTTTGTGTAAAAAATAATAACTAATTAACGTGATGATGTATTATAAGTTTGATTATAATATTTGAGCGGTTTAATTTATTTTCTTGTTCAAGCATTATAGGATGAAACTAATCATATTTTAACACTTAAATTTTGAATCTTGTAAAATTTAATATTGAAACACAAAAGTCAAACACTCACACAAGTAATCTCTAAGTTTTGTAAATGTCAATCTTACAATTAGTGGAAAAATATCTCTAAAAGAAATTTTGAATAAAGTGAATACACCAAGGTAATGCAAACATCTAAAAAAAATTCATTTTTAGTTGGTGCCATCTAAAATAAGTGGTCTAATGAAAGATCCTCTATGTTTGATATTTTTTATTTGAACATAACTTTTTTTGGAGTTCATCTAAATAGAATATACTGCCTCGCCTATTCACAATTAATTTTTTGGGTATGAGCACAAATTTTGAATATGATGTATGACACAATTTATAACATCACTATCAATAATATTTGTACATTTAGTATTACATGAACACTTTTGTTTGCATCCATTTCTAAAAATCCTCCTATTTATTTATTTTTGTGCACACGAGTCAGAGCCTATTTCGATTTGACTTTTAAACTCACATTGTTAAGGCTGTCCCATACCGCTTGATTTGAGCTACCGTGGCATCCCTTCCTCGTTGGTGGCTCGCTTTTAACTGGATAAAGAAAACCTATTAAACCTATTAGAGCTTTTTTTCCCTCTCGTCTGCAGGCTCTATTCACCATTTTTGTTGGCGACTATTAATATTATACACATTTTATTTTACTCGGACTATTAATATTTATGCACATTTTGTTGTCCTCTCACGAGCTTCCTAATCGGTTGTTTATGTTTCTCTTAGAGGTATATTTTACAAATTAATGAATGTTTAATTAAGGTGCATGCCGTAGTCTTCAATGTAATGCAATTTAAAAGTTATATTATGAAAGTTGAATGATTAACCATAATTCTTGCATATTTTATGATTATGGATTTGTATATTTTAATTGCTTATTTATTTATTTTTGAGTGGAGGTAGTTGCACGATTCGATCCTGACACAGATTCATATATCCATTCATAAATGTATTCATGTAAAGCGGCATTATCAAGCCCTTGCCTACCAATGCGTTTCCCAAACCTTAATTAGAAATGTTGAACATGACGTGTTGATAAATTGTTAACCTTTATACCGACTTTCAGATGACATGATTTTTAATGTCGTTTATATTGGTTTCAAAGTTCCGCTCATAAAAAGGAACATCACTCGGTCTTGCTGGTTTTGACTTAAGTCCTGTGGAAGAATCAGAGAATAATTGTTTGAGGCGAAAGATAAGTTTCTTTGATGTAAAACAATTGCAGATAAGCTTGACGAGAAGGTAGATATCTTTGCTTTTCTTATACGTAATACAAACCGCCTGGGCATCAAAATGATAATTTTATGAACATAATCCTTGCGCACTGCTTGTTTGAGGTGTCAATTATTTGAGAACCGACTTCCCTTTCCTTTATTATGGTGACTGCAGATCTTATGGTCATAGTAATCTCGTTCTTCAGGAGATTTTGTTTAAGTATTACACCTTCAGCCTGTAAAACAATTTGGTGGATGGCTTTGTATTGTTTATATTACCTTAGCATTCTTCCCATTTCGGAATCAATGCCTATTTAGTCACGGGCCAAGGCTGCCCGCAGCCGCACGCCCTACGCTTGTGGAACCTTACGCCCTTTATTAATGTCAGGAGCTTTTATCCAACTTAATGATAATTGTATTTTTTCCCAAGGCGATAAATGGATTTTTCCACTAACTAGTAGGAAATAAACGATACGGGTTTTACTTTTTAATTAGACCAGTTACTTTCTTATTACCAGTGGTTGATTTCTATGTGATATATTCATTACAATCAAATCCTCTTCCAACAAAAAACCTTAAATATCTGCAAATTGAATATCATGTAAGGGTATTCCTAGCTTCAATAAGATATGCTGGCCCAAATATCTTCATATATTTATTTAACACATTCAAAAGGTGGACCAAAATGAATGGTGGATTTTTCCAAAATTTGACCGTTTTTGTGTTTATTCCAATCTCTTAACTCACATTGCATGTTGCTAATTTGAAATCAAGACCGCCTCAGAGGTTGATTTTCATTACTCGCAAAATGATGGTATGTTCACAAAGATATATTCAACATTAACATTTCCCATTCCTCTTCGATCCATCATATGTCAATTTGAGTATGTCTAATAGGTCAAAGAGATCATAGAGATGATAGGAAAACTTGAGGTAAAAATAACCACAAAACCCGTAGATGTTATAGTAATTGTTAATCAGAACACTAAAGTTCAATAGTTTTTCTAAATTAAAACCATTTTCGCCAATTATCTAATTTGTAAGTATCAATCAAGCAATGATATCTTCTCGTAATACATTTTAATCGGTATCTCTTGATTTTGTTCAATTGACAAAATTCCTTCAAGCTCAGAAATCAAGATAGTGAGAATTGGGTGTATTATTTGATTCAAAAGTATTTTTTTGAAATTTATGTTCTCAGATCTCTTTAAAATAATCTGAGATGATAAAAATGTATTGATATATTTAATATGTCTCACCGATCACATGGGCCTGTTAATTTTATTTATTATCCTAGGTTTCACCAATCTATTTAAGTTTTAGGATCTGTAGTAGAACTACATGTTCATGAATCATGTGTATACATGAGATTATGATTTATTTCAGATAAATTTTGTTTAATCTCATTTTTGTCACAACTAATAAATGAGTTGAAACAAAGTGTTGGCTGATTGAGAGCAAATATTCATCTCAGACGATATCTTTGGTATGAATGTGTATAGTAGCTCATTATGCCCCGCTTCAGATTTTGTTCACGCCATGTACGACACAACAATAAAGGCGGAAAGAATCTTTTATAATGTTAGTTTGATTTTATTTTTGAATAAATATGTATTATTTGCACATTATAAGTATAAATTGATAAGCATCTTTTGTTATATCTATAATGTATAAATAATAAAAAAACTTAGTCATAACTCTTATACCATCATTTTGAAAAAGTGTGGTAGAAAATATTGAAAAGAGTAATGTTATTCTTACATCCCAAATCATCACCAATATTTACACCAAATACTATTCACCATGGTGTTCATTGGGTGTTTTTACATAAAAATCATCCGAATCATGAGAAAAGATTTTGCTTTTGGTTTGTTCGATCGATTTTAGAAAAAAAATTAAACCAAATCAATTGAATCTAATGGGTTTGGTTTGTGAGTTTTTTTCATACAAATATTTTGTTAAGACATACATACATATAGATGATACATAATTTTATATTTTGTCATTCATAATAACTATTAACAATAATAAACCTTATCATATTTGAATAAATGAATAATTTCTATTTATTATGTCAAAATTAGATTAAATAAAAGTGAAATAATAAATATAAAATAATAGCATAAAATATCAAAAATATTATAATAAAATAAATATTGGGATGAGATGAGAGATTAGTGAAATGAAAAAAAACATAAAAAGAGAATAGAGATAAATATGTGCCATAAAACTCGAAATTAAAAGAGGGCATTTGCATAAAATGTAGAAGGTGAAAAAGTTAATATAAGAGGTAGAGATCAAGGAAGAAAAGACAAGATGTAAGAAAGATGGAGCGATAATAGAAGAGATTTAAAATGTTTAAAAACAATAGATAGTACAAAAGTGCATTTAAATTCATGACAGCAATTTTAATAATATATTTCATAATTAAAAATTATGAGAAACTGCATTTATGGACCTAAAAATATCATATTTCATGTTTTTTAGGTCCATCATGACAAAATAGTTTAATTTATATGTGGTATTGAAATTAGAGGTGATATTTTTAATTATTGTTTAAAATTAAAATTTATAGTTAAATGCACTTTTGGCCCCTAGATTAATTTTCTAAATATTTTGGTCCCCATAAAAAATCAACTATTAGGTCCTTCAATATCGATTTCATGTTTTTTTTTAGGCCTCCACAAATACTAATCAGTACATGCAGCATCAGTTATGAGGTGACATTTTTTAATTATTGTCATGGGTCATTAAAATCGATTTAAAAATATATATTTTAGAATTAAAATTTATAATATATAATTCATAAATAAATATTTATAAACAAAATAATTAAAATAATTAAAACATTTAATTATTAAAAGAAAATTTTAAAATAATAATAATAATAAATTTTTAATAATATAAATAATTTATACGTATAATTTGAATTGGAAAAATATATTGAGCTTTTATTAATGGAACAAAATTATTT
The DNA here is from genome assembly GCA_021764765.1 of Vicia sativa. NCBI lineage: Eukaryota > Viridiplantae > Streptophyta > Magnoliopsida > Fabales > Fabaceae > Vicia > Vicia sativa. The sequence goes on along the minus strand of CM038794.1, from coordinate 247,702,504 downwards.
GAAATTGAAAAATAATTTTATACTCAAGTATAACAAAAATTTAAAAATAATCTTTTTCTCATTGGTAAAAACTTGAATATTAATCAATATAATAATATAAAGAGTAAATATGAAATATTTGAGAAATGGATTAAATGGAAAACTATATATTGCTCCAGTGCAAATTGTTTTTTCCCTTATTTATAAATAAAACAATTGTATAAGATAACTATTAACTTTTTCGAATATAATTATTTATAAATTTATAAATTTATAAATTAAAAAATATACACATTAATAAAATATATGGTAAAATACAATATGATAATTATATATATATATATATATATATATATATATATATATATATATATATATATATATATATATATATATATATATATATTCTATTTACAATATATTCAAT